>JAAWXA010000027.1:9776859-9970007 GCA_038090715.1 Florisuga fusca
CGCCCGGAGGGTGCGCCCCGCCTCTCGGCCCGGACCGGTCCGGGGAGCGGAGAGAGCCAGATCCGCCCTGGAGCGACCGGGGGAGGCCCCGAGGGGGATTGGGGGGCGTGGGATAGGGCTGGGGTCCGAGGCGGAGGAGGATGCGTCCCTTTCCTGATCAGTGGGAAAGCACCGTGACAGCCCTCGGTTATCTGAGAGCAACATCAGTGCTTCAGGGTTTTTTGGGTTTTTTTTTTGGCTCTGTAATTCAGCATTTTGTGCATCGTTAGTAAGACAGAACATTTAAAAAGCACTGCTAAATTAATGCTGACAGAGAAACTGAAAAAAGTGATTTTTAAAAAATCTTGTCAGCTATATACTTTTTTCTCCACTGCGACGAAGATATTATTAGATTTATATGTGTAAACAGCTGTACTGTATACTCAAAGGAAAATTCAGTATCGTATCCTAAACAGCTGTTATGTTCATGCTTTATCTTTTTTTATCGCTAAAATGAGTTCAAGCCCCACTCCCCTCCATCTCTCCTCCCCAAGACTGTTGCAGTCTGGGCAAATCAGTCTACTAAAATTTGAGTGGGTTTCACATCACTCCCTTTGCAATTCCATGCATGCCACAATAACTGTTAATTCAGACTTCTCAAACCTTTGTGTCTTGAATAGAAGGTAGGCTCAGCTGAGCCAAAGCCAAACAAAAACTCTAATCAAATACCTCCATGCTGGGCAATAACACTGGAAAGTAAAACATGGTGTGCATCAGAAATCTGCACCTGGCTTACACTTCCAAGCATAGGCTGAGTCGAAGACTGAGATTCAGGTATCTAGGGGATGTAGCCATCAAATACTTAATGTTAAGATTAATTTAAAAAAATCCTTTATCTTGGAGCTCCTTTCATTCCTAAACCAGAAATGCCTGCATATCCAGGCATAACTCTTCAAATTGCAAAAGCAACAAAAACAATTTGGGAAATAACCCCAAAATGACAAATTTCCTTGGTTTTTTTTCTTTAGTGATTAAACTTGACATAAGAGATAATTTGATTTCTAGGACAGACAGCTCCACTAATAGACCTGAAAATTACTTTTGTCATACTGCTTTTATCGATCTTGCTGTCAGACAGAAAGACAGAAAAATAATTCTCTGCCTGCGACATTTCCTGTATGGTCTTTTAAGTCTACAGCAGCATGGTTAAGAAGAAAAATGAAAAGACAAACCCTAAGCCAAATCCTGTGTATATGTGTTTTCAACTGTTAAAGTTTCATTCACACTGGAAAGACTGTAATTATTTTAAGTTTTGGACAGAACTCAGCATTCATCGGAGCTTCTGGTTATGCTCATCTCTGTATCCTAACAGTTATTTAATAAACAGTACATGCAGTTGATTTAAAAATCATTTATATTTTAGGATATCCTGAGGCCCCAAATAACACCAGGGTTCTGTGCTACAAATAAAAAAATATTTGACAGTATACACTGAAATTACAAGAATTTGGGGGAGGAATCATCATCACCTTCACCATGGCCCAAGAATTAAGCACAGTACTTCAAAGTCTGCTGAAGTCTCCAAAGGAATCTGGGAGCTGAGCTCCCATCTGCAACTTCTGCACAGTCTCTGAACCTGGAGACCATTTTCCTTTACTACAAAGTGTCAACCATAATATTTTTGAAAACATATTCCTCAAACAATAAAAACATCAGTAGACTTTGCAGTCTGGAATTCGAAATTCATCTTTTCAATGGTTTCCAAACATAGCCAAGATTATATAATCAATGTTTTAAAGTTCATGGTCCCAGTTCAGGTCCTACAACAGATGTGTACCCACGGCAGAGCTAAAGGTGAGTCAGAAATGTGTTGGCAACCTGAACAAAAAGGTGATAGATTAAATAGGGAGTGTCTTGGATTGCAACTAACTACTTCATTAAATACTAGAAAAAAAACCAAACACCACAAACCACCACAAAGCCACCACCACAAGCACTGAAATAAATATTTGCTAAACTGAAACTGTTAAGTTGAGCATTCTAAGCATTGAACACGTTTGTGCACACAAAGTCTTTAGATAACTTGCACTTCCAATAAAAAGGCCACGGTTTTGTCCTTGCTGTCACAATGAAATCAAGAGTGCTGAATTTGGGTTGGTTTTGATCATTAAAGCGAATGACAATTTCTTTATCAGTCACATATGAAGTTTTTATTCTGTGACTTCATTTCTTGTATTAGGATGATCTTATTCTGCAAAACTCAGATGTGGTAGCCTGCTGTGTCTAAGGACCAAATTGGGCATTGGGACACATCACAGAGGATTTTATTTTTATTTTTTTCTCAAAGCTGCATTTTTGTAAAGGTTTGTGAGAACAAAACTACTTCTCAAAGTACAGAAAGTAAGAAACCAATAGGCAGACAGCTATGCTAGCTGCATGTTGCTAATGCAACCTATTTTTTCTCAAAAGTCCTACTAGATCTTTTCCCCCTCGCTCTTTTCTATTTCTGTATCACAATTCAGTTTTCTACTTCACTGTTTCAGCACATCTGCTAGAAATTAGAAATTAAGTTAGATCCTGGCAGCCACTAGCACACTCAATAGATGAGAGGAAATATTATGGAAGGACCTTGGTTACTTGAAATTCAGTTCTAGACAGACAAGGGCAATATTTTTAATTCAAGGACAAAAACAATTTTGTCCCTGGGGAGACCCTTTGGACTACAAGCATTTTTGGGGTGAAGACCATAACTATGTCCTTGAAGGATCAGCCTGATAGGGATGCTCTGGGAAGGCAGCACTATCAGTGGGCACCCTTGTATTCCCCAGGGAGGAGCTGAGCAGTGGGAAGGGGGGCTGCAAGGGTGCCACCAGTCTGAGCAGGACCATGCTGTGCCCTCTAAGGGTTTCTGTGTCTCACTGCCTGACACAGAACTCTCACTCACATCACTTTGCTCCTACCTCACTTAGAAAAAGGGTTCACTTTAAAAATGTCTGATCCTGCTGCCAGGAGCATGAGTATGAACTGACTGCACATTGCTGAATCTCTGAGGAAAACAAGGTGAGCTTTTACAAAATTTTTCCTTAGAAAAAGAGACACAGCAGTTATTGCTGAGGTCCTCTCCATTGCCCCATGATTAACCAACTACATTAATTACAAAGGAAGAATAATTGAGATTTAATCCTTGGGTGTAATTTGCTTTCTAGGAAAACAGTGAGACGCCTTCTATAAAAGTCACTTGCATTTTCCTACTGTAAACAAGGGTAAGCATTTTGCCCCTTAGTGTAATCTATAAACCTAGCCACTTTCCCCCATCTATTTACTATTAAATTTTACACAAATCTCTCTACCTATATATAGGCTTAAATGCACCATTGAAAAAGGCAATACTGAAAAATGTTATCATTGTTATCATTGAGAAGGTATGTAATTCATCAAGTACTTCAATAACAACAAAAAAAGTGTTTCTGCATCTGTTTTGTCTGGCTGGAGGCATAGAAATGTAAATATTGATGTAGTTTAACAAACAAGTGAACAAAGCTTTCCCTCAGCAGTACAATCTAGGGCAAATATTTTAAATAAGCCAAACAAATTAATACACTCAAGTAACTTTTTTACTGTGAACAATCCAACCACAAAATATGCCCACCCACTCAGGTTTAATCTGGTCTACGAGCGTGAATACGAAGTTGACAAAATCAAATTTTCTACTTCAATAAGAAAAGCAAAGTTTTAAACTATATTGTACCCACCTATCATTGTTGGAACCACTGATGAGAAATTTGGATGTTAGTTGAAGAACAGACTTGTTCCTGTTGTCCTTCTCTCAGTCTGGACCTTGTGTCTTGATCATTTGGATATTTGCAGACGACAATACGCCACATGCACCACTTCTTTGTAACAGTGCTGATTTATTTGGAAATAGAAAATTTACCCATGCCCCGATGTATGAGATATATGATGGGGAAGCTGCCTTCCCCTCTGTGAAGAAAAAACAACCCAAAGTAAGGAGTACAATGAACACACCTCAATTCCTTCTCTTCTCTTGCTCAGCTACAATGATTGGCTTGAGGTTTGCTTGAAGTGATTGCTCTGAACTTAAATTCTGCTTGAACAACTCCTCAGTTTTCAGTTCCTGCTGTGCATGTCTCTCTTTTGTGCTATGATGGAGCTGCCTCCATTTTACTAAGAAACAGTATGTGATTTCTTCTGTCCCATCAGGTTAATTCTTCATGTTCAAAGGTTGGACTGTCTTGGGTTACTGCAGTGGTGTTTTGGAAGCAGGGGGGCTGTAGGGGTGGCTCCTGTGAGAAGCTGCTGGAAGGTGCCCTGGTTCCAATCCTTGACCCACTTCCGCCCAAGGCCGAGCAGATACAGGAAGCTGGATGTGCCTCTGGGAGTAATATGGTCAAGAAAGGGAAAAACCACAAAAAAATATGAAAAAGAGAGACCTGCAGAGCAGAGGAGAGAAGGAGGTGAGAGAGCAGTGCCAGAGCAAAGACACTAAGGTCAGTGCAGAAGGAGGTGGAAATGTGCCTGAGCAGAGGTTTCCCTCAGCCCATGGTAAGATGGCGGCTGTGTCCCTGCAGCCACGGAGGACCATGGTGGAGCAGTCCTTGAAGGTCCACAGTGGGGGAAATGTAGATTTGTAGTCCCTGAAGTGTCACAGGTGGGCAGAGTTGAAGCAGCAGCCTGTGCAGGGCTGCAGAGGGGGGCAGATGTGGATCTGCAGCCATGGAGGATCCCATGCCAGAGGAGGCGACTGTCGTGAAGCAGCCGTGACTCTGTGGGCAGCCCGGGCGGGAGCAGTCTGTGCCTGAGGGACTGCTCCTGGCGGGAAAGACTCATGTCAGAGGGGTTCCTGAAGGACTCTCTCCTGTCAGAGGGACCCCATCTTGGAGCCAGTGAGGAGTCCTGCCCTTGAGGAGGAAGGAGCAGCAGAAACACCATGTGGGGAACTGACCCGGAATGCCCCCCCCTGCCCGTCCCCTGAGGGGAGGCGGAAGTGAAGCGACCCGGAACCAGAAATAAGGGATGGACTGGGGGGAAAGTACTGAGATCTGACCATGTTCTGTCTTTCTCCTTGGAGATTATATTAGTGCTTTTTTTCCTAAAAAACTCTCCCTGTCCTTGTCTTGACTCATGAGCCTTTCGGTGGATTTTACCTCCCTGTCCTACAGTGGGGATGAGTGACCAGAAGCGTGGTTGGTACCAGCTGGGCCTAAACCCTGACAATGGCCTCATCACAATTCTTTGTGAATAACCAAAATGAATACATGCATCTGTACTCTCTTTTCTCTGTCCTACCTTGATGCTAGAATTGCTGCTGATCAAAATATGCTTCTTGGTGTCTCTCCTCTTCAAATTCTGGGAAGGAGGAGGAGAGTAACAAAAAACATCGACTTGAAAAATTAACATTCACTTAGCTTCAGAGGTTAAACCCTGAAACAACCCAGAAACCTATTTCACCCTATCAAGAAAATATTTATCACACAATTTTAACTAAAGCTTAATTTTATGCCCAGTGTTTCTAATAAAATCTTTTCTACCTCATCTTATTTATATTCTGTTAGGGGGCATTAATGCTGAAAAGCCCCAGTCTGTTACCAGCATGATATGGGGTCTCAGCCCTTCTCTTGCTAAAGCATCCAAAACTGCTTAGGAAAGAGGCAGTCAGAAGAGAACAAAAACTCTGAGAAAAGTAATTTGAAACTTTGTAACTGGGCACAGGGTAGTTTCATACAAACAATAAGTATGAGCAACTTTCCTGTCACTTCCCTGTTGTTTGGAGAAGTTGTTGTCCTCAAAAAGCTGGCTCATTTCTGTCTTGCTCAGTTTATATTTGGAGGGTCTCAGTCTCTCTCTCCCAAACTTTCTTCTAAGCACCATATAACAAACTCTGTTATAGCTATTGAAGACTAATGAGTTCCACTGATGTCTGGAAGAGAAATGGTGAGAAAGGGTAAGTGGAAGACAAGACCAGAAAATGGGTGGGTGGGGGGTGTCTGTTGGAAGGAATAACCTTTAAAAATTATATGAATAAAATGAAGAGGAAGTGAAATTCAGTATGTATACAAGAAACTCAGAATTAGCAACAGCCCTCCATATCTCCAAGGCTAAGGCATCTTTTCCCTTCAAATTTTGACTTCAGACTTCAATCCAGCAGAGTACTTGAGGCTGAGCAGTATTACTGAACTCAGCCTATGTAAACTGGATTGGGTCATACACATGAACGTAAGCATGTGCTTAAGTGTTTTGCTGAATCAGAGCCTTGTTCTCATCTATGGTTACCTAAGAAGGGGAAAGTATCTATCAAGCAGAATTACCTTTCAAATATGTAAGGGATATCCATGGCTAATCATGCAGCAAGTTTTGTGACACTGGATGAAGCAGTTAACTGTCTTTCATCAGACTCTGCTTTTTCTCCATGTAGACAAACAGTCTGAGCTGAACACCAGCCATTCAGACTTAAGTATCCCAGAGCTGCCAGTCTGCAATGTACTTGTTCTAAATTAATTCCTTAAAACTTTCTGCCAGTGATTCTAACACTAATACTTTAGCACCTTCATTACACAGTATTATACACATCCAGCTACCAGAGAACATTTTTTTTTTACCTGTAATCCATCATCCTCTTAAAGCTAAACATTTCACATTTCATAAAGTTCCTTTCTAGAGAACAGAAATCCTACCCATTGCTTTTTCTGAATCTGTCTCCACTTCCTCTTTCATCTTAGCTGCTTTCAACAAAGATCAAAAATAGCTCAAGTCACCTTGTTGTAAATATAGATAAACCCCAAGTCCCAAAGTGCTGTAATACTATGTTTCCTCCAGTAATGCAGCAAATGCAAATGTACTAATAGAGGAAAACGTAACCCAGAGAGGCAAACTTTTTGCTGGCATCCTTAGGAAGAAGGAAAGAAAGCATCTCAGTCAAACTCCATAAAAACAGATTTCATGACTTGTGCACAGCCCACCTGAAGCCTGCTCAGATTTCAAATCATGTTCAGATTTCTAAATTATGAATCCTTAAAGTGACAGTGGCAGTAATAAATAGATCAAAGTCTTCCCATCTAATATTGATATGGTTAATAAACTCTGGTGCTTCCTATCCTGTAATGCATGTCATGGTTCTAATTCATGGGCACGCACAGGCTCTCAGAGCAGATGTGAAAACCACAAGTTTCTAATGTAATTCATGTTCCAGTTCAGTAACTATGAGGGAATACAAAAGACAATGCTGTGATTACCAAGGCCAAGAAATCCCCAAGAGAATAAGAAGGATGGTTAACAGTTCTGAGAAACTCTTCATCTGGGTTATTATTCCATAGAGAAAGACACCGTGTCTTTTTTTCAGTTGATGGGGTTTTTTTTGTTTTGTTTTTCATTCACAGTAATCTCAGAGGGAATATATTTAGTTTCTCAGAGCTGTTTGTTTGGTTAAGACCACTAAAAAAAGTCCCATTTATCCTAAAGTTTTCTTTTCACAGCTGGACTGATTGAATAGGGGTGAGGCATGGGCACACATAGGGACTATTACAGCCACCATGAAACAATGCAGGAGCAACTCAGACAGATGCTTGTTTACATGATTTGCATCTGGACACTATGCTCACACACGCCAAAGTAAATGAAAGGAATGTTGCTCAGAAACTGCATTTTCTTGTAGCTTTCTCCATCTCCTTGAGCTATCTGTCAATCAAAAAGTGTCATCCAGTCCCAAGGCATTGAAAGCCAGAAATAAAGTAAAAAAACTACCTGACTAATGATTTAAGATAATTAAGATTTGAAAAGCATCTTTTTTTCTAACATCAAGTTAGAATGTTAGAATCAAGCAACTTTGACATCCTAACAGAGGTTAAAGACACAAAGTAACACTTCCTTATATACACAAAACAATGACCATAACTATTTCCTCATCTGCCTCATGCATTTTAAGCTGCACCTAAGCAAATCAAGTTAACAGGGTAGATGTGAAGGAAGTTTTGTGACTAAGAGGCAACTGTTGGTTCTCCCACAGATTTCCCAGTTCAGCCTTTGGTGTTCCTTTTGTCTCTAAAAAAATAATGCCAGTAAAAATATTTCTGACATCTAATCTTGAAGTTTTCTATGTTACATTTCCTTCAGTGATATAACAGTTATTAGCAAAATTAAGCACTGGTGGCAGGCTGAAGTTCATTACTGGTGAGTTACTGTGGCTGCTTGCTGGCATGGAGCATCAGAGCATCCCTTGAGAACATTTGACAGCATCATTCAACTACCTGCATTGTCACACAGTCCAGATGGTTGCCATATGTAGGCAACTGGGAACCAAAGCAGAAGGAGGAGTACATCCTAGTGCAATTTTCTCTCTGGTGCTAATCTTGGTGCATTTACAGTATTAGTCTCTTGGGTGGGAAGTCTACAGCTTTTGGTAGATGCAGCCAGAGACCTAGCAAACCAAATAAACCAGAGCAGCTGCACAGAAGCTTGCCAGCTACCAAATGACCATAAAAACTCAGTGGAAGACTACTGCAGCTCAGTCAAGTGACAATTTCCTACTGCACAAAGCAAACTTTCTTTTGAATTCCCAGAGGGTGGCATTGTGTTGCAAATGAGGCTGTTATTAAAGGTTAACTCAGAAAGATGTGTTCTTAAGCAGATTAACCATTACTATGATGTACATGTCCAGAGACAGAAAGGAAACAAGGCTTCTTCCATTTGGCAAACCCAATTTTATTTCTGGATTAGTTGCAAGAGTTAAAATTTTAAGCATTCTAACATGTATAACCTTGTCAGACACATAAATTGGCATAAAGGAACAATAATGCAAATGAAACAAGTCAGTGTGAGTAATCACCTCTGTATAAATGCAGAGTTCCCAGGAATGTAATTACTATTTTTCTCTGTTACAGAAAGGATGGTTTCCAAATATTAAGAAGGCAAGACTTCAGAAAGAATTTGATATACCAAAGAACTATAAATTGGCTCTCAGAAGTCCAGGTACGAAAAATCTAAACACAATATGAGAAGCAGAATACAAACTGGCAGATACAAGGATGGAAGTAAGACCATGACATTTCTAGGGAGATATTTCAATAAAGTAAAGAAATTACTAAGTCTACAACTGTAATCACATATTAAGCCAGGTTAGTATAGATTCTAGTCTTAAGGAATTTACTTAAACAGAAGACAGTTACCAAGAGCAAAATGTTACTTAGTGGCTTCCTACACACATCAGTGACTTCCATAGCCTCACTGAGAAAAAAGTACATAACTGCACACTGTGAGTCACACCCACATTTCCACCTATGACTACACCAGAGAGTCATTTTTGCCACCAATACAAATACTCAGTAATAACTGTGACTACAACAGGACAATTATATCTGGATTACTTCCTAGGTATTTACGTTTTTTGGTAAAGAATGTGCTTTAAACTATTATAAGCATCACCAAAACGATTCCTTACAACACCAGCACTCTTGGTATTACTGATTCTTCTGCCATCAGGGCTTTTAGATTCAAAACAACTCACAACTGAGCAACAGATATGTTTATTCAGAGCTGCAAGAATATGAGTTAGATCAGAAGTTACCCATATACATTCCCATTTTCCCAGAGAAAATCACTAAGTATGGAGTAAAAATAAAATCCTTTTCGTACCCAGCCTGTCCTGTGGACGTGCGATCACAAGTGTTTCATGTGGGAACAGACATCTGTGTTCTATCTTCTTTTTTCATTTTAGTGACTATTTCCAGGAGAACTGGAAGATAATTTTCAAAATTTGGCCCCACAAAACAGCAAAAATAGACTGAGTTATGCTCATTGGCAGTCCTTCCAAATGATCTTGCAAAAATTTCTTGCTGTGTGTCTATAGAATTATGTCAAATTACTCAAATTACCTGAAGAATCTGAAGTTTCTAGTTCATTTTACAAGTCTGATACTTCAAATTTCTTTTAAAATGAAGGTGCATTTCATGTGGTGTATAATTTACTATTAATTTACTGAGCAGCAGGTTTCTGCAGGGGAAAAAAAGAACAACTTCATTTCTCCATTGTAGCCTTCTTTAAAAAAATGTCCTGCAGAAAAATAGAAAAAGAGATAGTGAAACAGATGCTGTTAGCTGTAAAGTGCAATTTCTAGCCTTTCTGGTAAGCACAAATTTATATAACTGCATCTCCATTGAGACATTGTAAGTAATAATTGAGGAGTCCAAAAATACCCACATGCAACAAGAAATCTTTCCTTGGTGCTTCTAGAGATCTGTGACTGTACTTAAAGTAATTATAGCATAAAGAAATCACGCAGTAAACTGAGTTTGTGACACAAGGATATATCTGGGACAAATCTATTGTATACTGACAGATTAGCACAAGCCAACTGCAGTGAAAACCAAAGTCATGAATACTCATTTACAGGCACACTGTCATAATACGAATGAAAACTTGTTCTTTGGACAAGCCTTAAAAAGGAAGAAATTTGTAGTTATTAATTCCCAAAGCCACAGCAGTGGTCCACAGATAAGGAAAAAAAACCCCAAAAGATAAATCCTACTTGTTTAGGCAGGGCCTATTATTTCATAGTCTGGTAGACTATGACCAATTCTGCAGAGGACCTCTAAGGGACATTATGAAGTAGAAACTAAATACTTATATTTTAACAGGACAGGCTTGGCAAAAGCCCAAAGAACACACCAGAATGCCAGGAAGAAAAGCAAGCGTGGCATGCAAGGCACAGGCAGGCACATGCTGAAAAAAAATAACACAGCCTCACAATGAACAGTCATGTTAACCCAGGTCTGGCTATTCACCATGAGGGAACACTGCAGTGGCTACAGCTGCAGGAGATACCCTTGTCTGTACACAGGTGCACTGCCTTCAAAAACCTTTCTGTGTGTGTTGGGGCTGACTGCTGACGTAGGAATAGTAGGGCTAAATATACAGGATACGAAAACAAAAATAACAGTCACAGTTATTTCCTTGCTTAGCTTATGCACAGGTATTAAACAGTTCTCAGATGGTGTTAGCCAGTAAAACCATACTTATTTACAGCAGCTGATACTCTGGCATTCTACACAGTAGAAGAGTCCAGGTTAAGAGTGACTATGAAGCTTTCCTCTGCCAGTTTACTTGGCAGTAAGGATATTCTTCAAATCTTTTCCTTTACTCAGGCTAGAACACATTGGTCTTGCTTTTGAAACTGTCCAAAGTAAAGCAAGCTGTATCAGCTTGATACCCATCACACCTTAAGACATGGGTTCTTCTCTTTTGCACCTATGCTGATCATCTTTTAAAAAAAAAAAAGTACACTCTGAACATCAGAAATTGCCAGGACAGACAAATCACTTAGGTTGTCTGAAAATTTTACACTTCAGTGACATTAGACAAGGATCAATCTGCAATCTAAGTTTTAAAAGATTCACAAATCAGAAATCAAGGTCTGATTGTGCTAAAGAATGCCTATGGGTATTTTTTTCCCCAAAATTATGATCTATGGTACCATAATAAATGATACAGCCTAAAGTAAGTAATTTTTTTAAAAAAGATACACCCCAATAATCCGAAAATTTTAAAAACTGAGTGTATCATCATGTGCAACAAATTCTGAGAATTACCATTTTAAAAGTCTGGGAACCACTGCTGTAATGCATGATTACTACTTATAACCATCAAATTAGCAATTTAACCATGTGATGCAGAAGGTTACACAGTCCACAATAAGCAAACACTTGAAATGTGTCTGATAAAAAAGCAGATTATAGAAACTTTATTGCTTTTAATGCCCAGAGAAAGAAAGTTTGTACACTTACAGTTCATCATCATATTCCTTTGGGGGTGATGCAGCAATGACTAAGTCAATCCAGTCCTGAAAAAGAAATGGTCAGTCAAATGTGTACTGCTAAGTGGTGATTTTAGAGATGGCTGGGGGACCACCATGGAATATCAGAGAACCAGGAAGGCATCTACTCCTGGAAAACCTCAGGGAGCAGCAGAAAGAACTCTATTAAAGACTTCTATAGGAAGGCCTTTTCAAGATATAGCTGTTTGATTTGTATCCTGAAATTAAAGAGCAATCTCGTGGTCTTGCAACACACTTTTAAAAATAATTATTCTAAAAATCATCCTGTATTTTGTCAGCAACTAATAGAGTTCCTTCTGAGAAAATGCTCACTGTAACTCAAGGGCAGTGCTACCTATATATTAAGAAATCAGACAGGCTATTATAAAATTCCATTCAGCAGGCATGCACATTTCAGTATGAGAGACCTTACAGATAAACAGTAGTATAAACAGAATGTACTGTGTTTAAATACCAATCTTGACACATGGCTAAATGACACAGATTTTTCACAGCAAATTACATGCATGGTTTTCAGAAATACCAATATCTTCTGTAGATCTCAGCTGACTTTGGTAGTCCATGGCATATCTGTTACTTTTGATGTGTGCAGCCTTGTTTTGGTGAGAATGTATCATGAATGAAAAGTATACTTCATATGAGCATTGTAAGCATGATGCTGAAGTATTCCAGGTTACTCACCCCACCCATGTTCCAAGCTTTTGCTAGAGTTGCCTGTGCTTCTGCCAGCCTGCTGTCAATTAATATCTTGCCATTTACAGCTAGTATTTCATCCCCTTTCACTATGCCTCCTGGTGAAAAGACCAATATGGTAAACATAAATGGAATCAAAAAACATTCTGTGAGTCTCTTCTGTTCTGCATTGTGCAGTACTGAACATAAAAAGTGTCTTCACTGGATGAAGGAAAGACAGTTTGCTACAGGCAAAAGCCAAAGGAATATTTAGGCGTGGAAAAGCCACACTCATGTGACCATGACCAGTAAGAGACTGGTTCAATAAGATCTTCCATGGCAGCAGTTTGCCTGTCTGGGCAATCCAACTATACAGCTTACAAACTGTGCCTCACTGTAGGCTGTTAGTACCATGAAAATGGCAGCACTCCTTGAAGAGCTGAAGGCTTAAGCAGAATTTGTAAAGGAATGAAGGAATGTCATTCCTTTGCAAGAGCATATGTAATGCTTAGTCCTTAGAACTGATTTGTACTTGATAGTCAGGAGTGAAGCACAGTCAGCTAACTGGGACTAGATTTGAAGAGGGGAAAACAGATGGTAAAGAGGACAGCCTTAGTTAGAAGAGCTCCTCCCAACAGTAAAGAGTCAAAGAGAAACAGAGGACTTGGGAAATCAAGTGCTTGAGACATTTTCACAGCAGGAGTGACCTGAAATTAAGTGCAGGTTGGGACAAGGTCAGCAAAGATAACAAAAGGAGGTACTGGAATGTCCTTCTACCTATTTCTAGAGTTCTCAAGAAAAGGATGAGATACTGGTCATCAGGAGGAAAGCCTGGATGTGCCAGTATGCATGTTCTTCTGCCTTCCAGAGAGCTAAGCTGTTAGCCAGAAGGGTCTGGCCTTTAGTGAGACTCTGGGAGTAAAGACAGTTGTCTTGCAAAATGAATTACTGTTGAAAGTAGCTTTAAGAACAAAGCTAAGCAGCGTAGTGTCATAGTAGGTAATTGCTTTGCACATGGAATTACTACAAATGTCATTGCTTGGAAATTATGAAGTGGTGGAGATTGCATTCTGCTTTCCTTAATTAACAGAATGCACCAGAGAATCAAGTGGGCTTTTTTGTTGTTTTTTGTTTGGTTGGGTTTTTTTGGTTGTTGCTTTTTTTTTTTTTTTTTTTAAATCACACTGGGAAAATGATACTGTCCATGTTACTGAAAATGCTGTAATTATAAAAATACAGCAGCAGCAACAATTTCTTCTTAAATATTATTTTAAAATTTTACGTAAATATTCACTTAAGCACCATCCTTCAAACCATGAGCTTCCCCTTCGAGTTGCTCTTGGAGCTGAGGCAGAACTTGGCTGCCTTGGGTATTCTACGTGTCCTTCTCAGTACTAGGCATAGCTGTGAAGCCAGCTACAATCCAGCCTGTGTAAGGAGTGACTTTGCAGCAGCATTCCAGTTCCTCATTGTCACTCACCATGTTTGTCTGCAGCACCCCCCTCGTAGATGGCAGACACAACTATCTTTCCAATGGGAGAATCAATTCCTCCCTCGACTGCAAGGTCTAATGATCCCTCCTATTAAAAAAAGAGTTTTAGTTCAGGAAAGGCTGCTCATTTTGCTGTCAACAAGAGTTTAAAACTTCTCTTCTTCCTAGTGAATGAGACTATGTGAAATGCTTACATGAAGCCTTTAAATAACAATCAAATAACATAGTAATTACCTTTTTAATCCGTAGTAGTCTTACATCTTTTCCCATAATCTGCTCTGGGGTGAACTATGAAAAGATATAATGATTCATCATTTCCACACCTTGGAAACACAGAACAGTTTGGCCAATCTATGGAGTTTATGGAAGAAAAGGGACCTTTCCCTTCTTCAAAATAGTGTTGGGGGAATATCAGAACACCAGACTATCTTGTCTTGTAAGAATGCTCCTTTTCAACATGACTAGAAAAGAGAAATCCACATGCCCCAGCAAAACAACAAGCAAGAATCTTTCCCTTTCCCAGCTTTCCCAATTTTTTTTTTCATTGTATTTCATATTAAACAGTGACACATTCTTGAATTCTCTCCTTACCATTGAATATGGATCAAAATCTTCCAAATATTTCTGGAAGCCCTGAGAATAAAACAATACCAAATTGTAAAAACATCAGGCTCGTGCACACACTGAACACACCAACATTTTATTTACTAGTGAGTGAACATATAATTCTGTAAGCTATGAGAGAAGACAAAGTGGAGAAAAGCACAGAGAGACAAACAGTCCATCCTGACAGTCAGAAGACATTTCAAAACCTTAATACAGATCAGCAATTTGAGCTGGTCATACTGTGGAGCAGGATTTGAGAACCAGTTAAGCATTCTGTCAGCTCTGCAGTTCTTCTCCATACCTGACAGAACAGAAACAAATCCTGAAAGCATCATGGGCAGGTATGTTCTGTACACTTTCCTAAGCAACATTTCTAGGGACTATCACCAGGCTGGGCACTATCTAACACAGCCAGAAGTGACAGGCTCCAGCTCACCTGACAGCAACACTACTCCACAGTGTCTGGGTTGTAGACCCCTCTCACAGTCCCCCCTCTCTCCTCCTTCCCCTGGAATTTCAGAGAGTTGGCTCTATAGCACAAATCAAACATAGGAAAACAGCCAGTTTTGCTTTCACATGGTTCCATGGAGGTCTTTTAAGTTTTGGCATGAGTGTCCAAAATAGGGAAGACAGTATTGCAGTTCAGTACAGCAAGATTTGAGCTTTGAGGAGACTTAAACCTTCTTAGATTTTTAAAACATAGTGGTCAACATTTGGCAGACCAACACTGCATGGAAAAAGCAGGAGTTACCTTTTCTGCAAAGATGAGAATTCCCGAGTCAGCAATCAGGAACCAATTGCTTGTGTTTATTTGAGGAGGATTAGTAGCTAAAAGCTGAAATTTTTGGGCAGTACTGGCAATTGAGAAAAACTGCACTAATCCTGCATGTTTAAGGATGAACTTCAGATTTACATATATATATATATATATATGTATAAACACATATTTCCCTAAAAAAATATAATAAGCACCTTTTTGAAATGGGAATGAGACCTCATTTAGCATTTGAATTAGTATGGGTTGCATTACATTTTTTAGCTGCTAACTTTGAAGATGTAAATAAATGTCAATTTGATCACAGACTTCAGTAAGGGTAAATCTTCATCCCGGGCAGGAAAATCCCATTAATTCATTCATTTACAATGTGTATCATATTGTGAATAATTTTCCTAAAATTGTAAGAGAAAGATTTTAGAATGATAGCTACCTAATAGTTTGAAAGCTGAATTTGTCTTGACCTTTGGAATCATGTCTGAAGTAGACATCTATGGTCTTGGAACAAGAAACCTAGAGGAAAGGACTTCAGCCTCAGCCAAATCACAATTTCATTATATAATCTAAAGGAAATCATTGAACTCTCTCTGTCCCAGGTCACTATCATGAAAAACAGATGTTGCCCTTGAAGACAGTTTTCCTGGGAAAATAACTTTTAAAAGCGAAAAAAAAAAAATCACTAAAGCCCATAACAAAAAAAACCCCAAAAAACTGCAAGCAAAGAAGTGATGCACCAGTCTCAAAGATGATGTATAAACACAGTTACGATACACTGCAGACATCTACTGAACTGTAATACATCTTCAGAAATGAGCACCACAAACTTGGAGAGCAGGAGATGCACTCTGCACCCAAGCAGGGACTTACAAAACAGGCAACACTAAGTGGAAACCACAGCCTACCCTCCCACTACTCAAGACATCTCAGGAAAAAAATTTAGGACCATTTTAATCCTTTCTTGACTTCAAAAAAACATTCATAGTGCTGGATAAAAGTATAACCTGGACCACTAAAATGCTTGAATGCAATGAAACAACTATTTGTCCAGACTCCTAGATGTAAGATAAAATTACTACTTGAGGAAAAACAAAACCCCAAAACAAAACACAAGCACCTAAGCCAATGGTACTGCTAACTCAAGTGTCTAGCACCAACAGTCAATTGCAATTGAGACCCAACTGAAATAAAGAAAAAAGAACTGAGGAAAAAGAATTGAAAGAGAAACTTGTGACCACATATATTTTCCTAAGCTTATATTTGGTGAGAACATAACTGTTTACATACACAGAATATACTAGCATCCCATGGCAACAAACAATATCAAAGTTTGATTTATCTCGGTCAAATTCAGTTTTCCCACCTAGGTCAAGATTGAAACCAATCAAAAGAAAAAATCCATTATTAATCTTAGTGGTTTACTACTCAAAAGCTCACACTGAGCTCACAACTGCACACCAACATCTTCATACAGCATTGCAATGCATCTAACTTCAAGGGTGTGTTGAACACAAAGTGGCACATTTAACAGCAGCAGAGAAGTTATGCACGAAGTTCATTTCTTCAGGGAACCGTCTGTTGAACCACCAGTCACCAAACAAGAGACAGAAAAACATCACTATCACAGAGCAAACCAATAAGGAACACAGCAGAAAAATCCTATACACTAAAGAAAGGTTATATGATTAAGTGCTTTCCAACACTAGTTCCTCTGATTTTCTACTGTGTTATTATAATAGCTCTAATTATTAAACAGAGATTTTTCTTTTTACTGACAGCATTGCAACTGGAGACTAAATTAAACAAGGAAACCTTAAGAATATATTACAAATGTAAACATTTGCCAGTATCATGTCAGTTACAATGTTCAGCTCTCTTAAAGATTGCAATAACCCTATGAATAAGGGCAGATGGTTCAAACCAAAAAATTTGCTATCCTCTCCTTCTTCATCTGTCTAGACTAGCAGGAGCCACAGGCACACATTGAAAGATTACAAAGAAGTTTTCATGCACTAAGGCTGTCTAGCATCCTAAGTTTTAGAAACTGAGCAACAGGATTAGATAGGACAGTTTTAAATGTATGATCAGTCAAGAAAAGAGGTACCACACAAAACATGGAAAATGTAATTTTACTTGTTTTTTGTTAGATCTAAATGATGAATTGTAAACCACCATCCTTTTAAACATCTCCTGTGGCTGCAAAAGAAAGAAAATTGCCAAACCAGATATTAGCTTTTTGCTGTAAATAATTATCACCTACTCACAAACAATATCCCTGGGTTTTTTGCTCTTCTACAGGCTGAGTCATACTTGCACTTGTCTGTGTGCTTGTTACTTACATCATTTCAAAATGAGAGAAGACACATGGTGAAAAGGTATTGAATACAAAAAGGAAAGATTCTAGAGAAACTACATAAACACTGCACATTTCCATACCACAAGTTTTCTTACAAATATATTCCATGAATTCTTTTATCCCTGTATTCTACAGATCAGTGCTGGGGTCTCTGCTATGATTTTTGAAAAACTGGAAAAAAACATGGACAAAGAGCTAGACAAATTATTTCCAAAATATTGCAAAGTCACGTTAAGTACATGCTATATATTTAAGATTTGCTCTCCTACCAGGGATTTCCTGTACTGAAAGGTGAATTGCATTACATTCCTCATCAAGCTGATGAAACTAAAGAAAAGATGTGTATTTGGGCTAATGGACAAAGATGCAATTACCTAAACATCAATTAGTAGTACAGGTTCTAATTAAAGAATAATGCCTCCTAGATTTAACTGACTTATTTCTGTGTAGTTTTGTTTCAACACTGGTCTAGCAAGACAAGAAATAGAGCAGCAAAATATTTGCCTTTGGTGATACTTCTCTTTACACTAAGAGAGGCTGAACCAGTCCTGTATCTGAAGCATTGACTTAAATAAAAACCCCTCTCAAACAAAACAACACATTCTTACCCCATTAAATCCAACTATAACACACACATCTGGAGACAGGTGGGTACCTGCTTCTCTGCTTTGTCATACAATGGCCTTTTCATTTTTTGTCAGAAGTAGCCTGCCTCTGCTTCAGCATCCATGCAAGTCTAACTCCACTACTGTGACTTCATTGCAGTGAGGATGAATATTCTGACTACATTAACTGTATGACATTAGGTCATAAATGGAAGCAAGAGGTAACAGGTCTAGAAAACCAATTTCTAGAATGACTTTTCTCTCTAAGTCCTATCAGTATATTGCTTTCACAGAAACTCTGATCTTCAGAGTAATATAAAGCAGTATGGGGATGAAGATTGACATCTGAAATATTTTAGCAGACTTGTGATTTGGAAAATGTGCATGCATGCATAACAAATCATCAGAAATTTCCCTATGGAGACGAATATTACTGCCCATTTTTCAAACTAATTGTGAGGAGTCAGTACAAGGAGTAAATAAAAGCAGCATTTTCAATCTGCACAAAGAATGACTGATCACACATAAGGGTAGTATCAATTTTGCCATGTAGTTTGTATTTGCACACCAGGTTTTTATTTTCAAGAGCTGATTTATATTAACTGCAGGTTATGATTTTACTCTGATCATTCCTCTAAGGGTTTACATACCGCCTAGAGATGCTGAAATACTGAACACAATCAAAATTAAAGCTCCAATGAATACAAGTGAAGGAAATATCTACACTACTGCAATTTGCATTTATTTTTAGCTCATGTACTTGCCCTCACTTTCACAACTTATAAAACCTGCTTTTATCATGTCAATCCATTTATAATATAGAACTTAATACAACTATCATTGAGAAAACTGGTTACTAGATATCACTTAAATTTGGTCAAGCTGGCCAACTGGGAAAATAAATGAGATTATCTAAAAATAATCCATAATATATTATTTATTAAAAATAAAACCCAGCATTAGAATAAATGAAAAATAAAACCTTTAGAGCTTAAGGCTAGAATTGCACAACCCAGTACAAAAATTGTTACTGAAAGTGACTTTCAGATCACACGGGGAAAAAAGAAATTAAAATTAAGAAATACCCTTTTGTACTTACCATTACTTAGTGCTTGAAAATCTACAGGAATTTTAGTTAGCAGAAAACAAGACAAGCACGGATGCTTTGAGGACAAGTAAAAAATGAATCCCACAGTACACTTGGAAAAAGAACATTAAAAAGCTTACCAGGGCCTCTGATTTGATTGTTGGCCTGACCATAAAGTTTGGGTCAGGATGCAGCATGACTGGTTTAGAGACTATTGGTACACCTGGATGTCGTTGGGTTGGTGGACTTGGAGCAAGTTGCTATGGGGTTAATGTAAAAAAATTACAATTCACAAAGTAATTTTTTTTGAGATGCCTCAATTCAAGTAGTTTATAGTAAAGAATTTAATTTCACGAATACAACAAAAGGCTTACAGAATTATTTTAATATGTAAGAGAATTTTTATTTTTTTTTTTAATCCAAATAGTAACTTCTCCCCCTAAAATCTGACTTTACCAGCAAGGTTATGGAAGAAAAAAATAAAACCAAAACAAACCCCAAAAAACTCATTCTTGCTTTGGCATTTATTCCATAAAGGAACAGAACTGAATGAGAAACTATAGGAAAAAATGCTGAAGTTGAGTGTAAGAACATAGTGGACCCGAAAAGAGATTAACTCAATTTAGCTAAATAGATCTTTTAAGATGAAATTCACCAGGACTGCAGAGATCAGCTTTCCAAAAAGAATTTCACATTGCTTCATCTTGACTTAGAATCAAAGGTTACTCACACTAATTACCTCCCCTTGTCTCTACAGATACCCAGAGACACTGGGGAACTGATCATCCAGCACGTACTAACCCAGTTGTAGGCTTCTTACTCACAACTCCCACTGATGTCAAACATAGTTCAAAACTGAGTCCTGTGGGTTTGGTTTCTGACTTAACCCCAGCAGCAGCAGACTTAACCCTCAGTACAATCCTGTCAAAGTTTCTCATAGAAAATGTGATGTATTACAGATACCATTCATCTAGTACAAGCTGTATCCTCTGAAGTTGAGTTGCTTCCAGCAAACTGGCTAAGCCACTTTTCTTAGCTTTTTTTTTTTTTTAGTTATTAAAGAAAGAAGTTTTGGAACCAGCTGTAGGTATTCCTCAACTAACATTGATTTACGTACCAAAATATATTCTAATGTTAAGCTTCCTGATCTTAGAAGGAAAAGCAGGTCCAAAGATACCAACTTGTCAGAGCTGCACTGGAACTGAATTATTTCTTCTGAAACTGCATAATTCTTCTGAAACTGCATAAACTGAGACTGACTTTTCTAGAGTGCCTCGGATTGGGGAACCTGATATCTGGCTATCCTGAATCAAAACCAGTGCAAATGTTGCTTCTTCTGAGAAGAAAAATTGCTTCTTAGTACCCATTAAATTAAATATACATTCCTGGCTCCTTTTCTGTCTTAACAGAACAAAGTGTATGCTCCATGATTTAGAGAACATTTAAACATGGACTCCATGTCACTGAAGTGTTGAAATAAGAAGTCCTCAGACCGTAAGGAGTCATTTCCACTACTGCCATTAGGTATCTTGAAACACAGCAATGGATCCATGCACATGAATTCAAGTGCTCAACTTTAAATAAATAATCCATGCAGAGTCATTAGCATTACATGGGACATACATAAAACTTCATGCATTATTAACAGTACATAACATACCAGGGGATTGCTTGAGACTGGAGGTACTTTGCCGACGTGGGAGGTGTTTCTTACAACCTAAACAGTAACAGACTTAGTACCAGATTCATATAAAGTATAGAGCTAATAATTATTTTGAGCATCAGATCCATTTATACCAGATATTTTATTAGTTGTCAATGTATTTCCCAGTATTTCTTTCCTTCTGTCAGACATGTGTTCAAGCTGAATTTAAAATTAAATTATCTGGGGGGGGGGAAAAAAAACCCCAAATTAGCAATATAGAGAAGACTTACAAGCTTATGTAATATTAGAAAAGTAAACTAATGGGACAGGAGTTGTCTTGTATTTGGCTTCAGCAAGCACAAAGACAAGATCTTTAATGCATGAAGACAAATAAATGCAGTGCTTTTGCTTATCTGTGGTGTTAAAAAAACACATTTTAAAAAGCAGCAGGGGTAAATTGTCCAGCCTGCCATTGCTTTTTAAAACCATCTTTAAACACTCAAGTCCAAATTTTGTCTTTTTAACTGATACATTCTTCCCAAGATGCTTACATGTGGCAGGGTTACAACACACATAGGAAGGAGACTGAAAATCCCTCATGACTTAAATTAAACTTAAACTACCTCCAGATTGCATTCACCACTCTGAAACCACCTCTTGCTTTCTTTTCATGTTGCATGTGACAGATGGTTGGATGGAGTGGATAACATGGGGGAAGGAGCAGGGAAGGGAGGCCAGGCAGAGGCATGGTAAAGGCTCATGCATCCAAACAGATCATGAGGTCACCTGGGAAGCTGGTGTGACTGCAAGGGCTGGACCTCTTGGTAGTGGAACATTTGATGTAGGAAGTGGATGAGCTGATGATGCTGGAGTAACAGTGGCAGGTGGTGGAGGAGGAGGTGGTGCCACACGTGGTTTAGGCTTGTCAACTTCATCTAAGTTTATATCATCAAGATCTGTGGTATGAAGCTGCAGGCCACCAGCAAAACGCCGCATAGATGTGGCAGAAGGAGAAGCAGAAGGACGTCCAGTTGCCAACTA
Organism: Florisuga fusca; assembly: GCA_038090715.1. Lineage (NCBI taxonomy): Eukaryota > Metazoa > Chordata > Aves > Apodiformes > Trochilidae > Florisuga > Florisuga fusca. Next base: position 9,798,957 of record JAAWXA010000027.1, read on the forward strand.
TGTTCAATAGAACAGAAATCTGTCTTAACAGTTCATCTGCCTGCAACAGCTCTGAAGAAATTAATGGCAAATGCAAGAACATCACTCAACCTGACTGATCCTCCACAGGAAGGTTTTGGTTTCTTCCACACAGGAGAAACGGTTTCTCTGAAAGCCTTTTCAAAAACACTCCTTGATATTCCAGTCTAGAAAGGAAACTGGAGTGTTGTGACAGTAAGCCTTGGCTATTGGGGCAGGGGGGACTACACGAAAAAGATCCCAACTGCATAGGCTTTTCAGAAGGTAAAGTAGTCCTACATACACACATTTTATTCTAATATGACAATACTTCCCTCAAGCAGGTTTCTTTGTTGATATTTTCTGGGATCTCCTCATCTGCCATACTCACCCTTTGGTACTAAAAACATTTTTCTTTGACAGAGGTCAAGAGAACTTGTCTGTTCTTACACCCAAGTAGCAGTTCAAGCTAATAGTACCTAAATATTGTTCAGTTGCATTTATCCCTCAGGAGCATTCTAGTTTTCTATTTTACATGAGTTTAACTGCTTGGATATTTTTGAAGAAGAATTGGAATAAAATACATGTGTGTATATATATAATGTAATAGAAAAAAAACAATGGAGCAAACACAACAGTTTTAGCCTTAAATCAAGGTAGAGCTTTGGAGATAAACCAATCTATGTCGATGTGTAATGTTGCCTCTTACTTTACAAAGTAAGGGGGGGCAAAGATCTAGCAGAACACAGGCAGTCTAAGTGAGGTAGTGAGAGGAAACTCAGCATACTCATTACACTAGCCTGGAGAATTGCACTGAAGAGTTGCATGGATCTGAGCCCAAGGGCAGGAAGAACAGAAGACCAGCTGCTTTTTTCAGAGCTGCTCCACATTGACCTGAAGGAAATTCATGTGAAAGTGTTCCCTCTGTGGTTGCAATTTCTTGGGGATCCTGGGGGAGTTCAGCAGATTGCAGTGTTCCTCTGAAAGCAGCTGTGCTTGGAAGACAGCCAGAGCAACAGGATGGTGGAAAAGTCCCATTCTATATCTAGAACCATCAGGCTGTAAAAGCACAATCCCTAACTGCAACCCTCCCTGTTTCGGGGACTGTTTAAAACACAAAACCAAACCCTCTCTTTTAGGAGTTTAGCTTGCTGTCAATTTCTTAACCTGTATCTTTATTCCATGCAATACAAGGAAGAATCAAGGAACTTCTCATCAATAATGTTATTTGCATATGATACTAAAACCTCTGGCTACATATTCTAGCCTCAGTTTTATTATTGGTAGCATGTCCCACAAGCACTTCACGAGCCAAGAAAATTGCTAACAAAACAAAATAGTCCATTGAAATAATTTTTAAAACCCCACAAAATATAGGAACAGCACATGCTATAGATTGTAATTTATCAGTTGACACTCCCCCTCCCCACCTTACAATAAAGCCTAAGAGGGAAAGATGAAGACACAGTTTTCTCCGGTAAAATCCCGTTGCTTTTAGTACACAGGTAGCAAGTTACTTAGAGATCATGCAATATATGGAAAAGGCAATATTTTACCTCAGGAGACTCATTCTCAACAGAGGAAATCTGTTCTAACCGTGTCTGACAAAGTCTTTCCACCCAGTGCTGCACCTTTTCTGATTCTTCCAGGTCTTCTCGTTCTGTCTCAGATACCTTAACCATAACATCAGTGCATAAAAAAAGGTCATAGGCATAATTACACTACAACTATGTTTCAACAGTATGAACTGCCATTTAAATTAGTTATAAGACTAATTACACTTCTGAGAATAATTTCCTATTTTGCTGTCTTCCATTACATTTACCACTATGCATGTGCAGCCATTAACTGCAGAAGTAGTCCCGTTTGGACAAAAACTGAGAAACAAGCTAACTTGGGAAAAGAGTTTTGCAGTGCAACAGCCATTTCTTTTTAAAACCTCATCATCCCTAACATAACTAAAAAAGTGTCCTACTAAGATAATTCTAATACAAATTCAGCTCATTTCCTTTCAACGTAATTTTGCACTCGATAGGAGAAGACAACATACCTCTTGCACAAGACGATTTATTTTCAGTTGTTTTTCTTTCTCCAGCATTCCTTCTTTCTCTTTAGCAAGTTTCTGCTCAAACTCCATTTCCTTTTTATTCTTCTTCTGTTCACAAAAACTGTCACTTTTTGACTTCTTTCTCTCTTTCCCTTTCTGGGAAGTTTTGGTAGGTTTGTTTTTCATTTTTTTTAGTTCAACAAATTTTTATATCACCTAAAAAAACTGCAAACTTCAAGCTCAGTACATGAGTGTCTGCCTTGAAAATTTAATTAGTCTGTGCAAGCGTGGGGACAGTCTTTTAAAAGAAAATCTAATCCCCATTTTAACAGCAATTTGCAGAAAATTATAGTTTCTTTTGGAGGGCCTGTGCACATTGACATAAGATGGGCAAGATCAGACAGTTCAACTTTTTTGGTCCAATGCAGAATTTTAACATTAGGCAACACAGGTCTGCTATAAAACTGAGTAAAAAACCAGTTTTGATTAGATCTTGATTTGCTCTCTATCTGTTCTGGCATTTTTACATTAATACAAGACTGACTGCTTTCAGGTGACAGATGCTCATGTACAAGTAGATGTGAATCCTATAAGCATAAAACATCCGCATGCATCCTAAAACCAACATTGCCTCCCTGAATAAAACAAAAATAAGGAATTACAAAAGAAAGGTTTAAGATCAGTGCATAATCTGAATTGCTCCTGGGAAAAGGCATCATGAAGGCCAAACAGCTCCTACCAGCACTGGATGAAATCTGCTCACTAATAGTGAGTAAACTAAAGCAATTCTAAAATTATAAAATGTAGAGTGCAACCAAGGGGTAAAACTACAGCAACTCTTAGGATTCTCTGTCCCTGCTTTCTTTGAAATACAGCCATCTCTATTTCTACTTTATTGATGTCACATTGCTGCTAGCCTCTCCGTTTGTAGGGTAGGTCCCAGATCATATTTAAAAGCCCACACTCTCCTTTTATTCATCAAAAAGTAAAAAGGAACATCTGGCCACTATTGTCATTTACTGCCAGTACCCAGGGAGGCTAAGCTGTGGGTTTGCTTTTGTTCTGCTCATTTTTATCAGCTACTTACTTTTCATGTTACAATGTTACAGTTACAGTCCTAAATGTTGACTCAAATACTTCACCTGTCAGATACAATCCTGACCTCCTCAGAAACCTTGAGTTCTCAGGAGCTACACACATGAACTCGCATGTCTGCCCCAGCCATCACAAAAAAACGAAACTCAAAACACACAACACAAGAACAAAAACCCTCTAAGATGGCTAATATACATTGAAAGAAATAAAAAGAATAAAGCAACATCAGGAATAAAGTATTTAAAATCCTAATATCTTGAAATCGCAGTCCCGTGGCAGGAGCTCTATAGATACAAAAATTTTCTATCAAACTGAAAAAATTTCAGTTGTTTGTGCTCCCTCTGTGTGACATGCGTGCCCAAAAAACTTTTGCCTTCAGCATTCCTCTCACTAGGAGATTTGCAGAGGTATAACTGGGAACTGCATACTTGATTCCCACTGGCTTTTCATCTCTAGAATCATAGAATGGCCAGGGCTAGAAGGGACCTTAAAGATCCCTTAAGGATCTTAAGGGACCTTAAACCCCCCCCGGCATGGGCAGGGACACCTTCCACTAGATCAGGTTGCTCCAAGCCCCATCCAACCTGCCCTTTAACACTTTCAGGGAGGAGGCAGCCGCAATTTCCCTGGGCAACCCGTGTCAGTGTCTCACCACCCTCACAGGAAAGAATTTCTTCCTTATGTCCTATAACCTAGATCTCCCCTCTTCTAGTTTAAAACCATTTCCCCTTGTCCTCTCAAATTTTTATACATTATTCTAAGGACTTCTTGAGAACATAGATATTCACTGCTCACCTGTACTGAACACCTTCTGCAAGGTATTGACACACTTCCCACTGCAGCTGGCAGGACTTGGTAATGCTAAAGTATTCAAAAAGACCAACTCCTAGGCAGATGCATCCCAAACACATCTTTATTTGTGCACACATGAAAAGAAGAGACATTTGACTCTAAAGAGTTTCTAGTAATAGCAAAGAAGAAAAAAACAGGAACTAGAACTGAAATGCACAGCAAACCAAGTGACAGATCAAACCTTGTACCTTGCGGATTGTGGGAAATTTTCCTTCATACCGATAAAACCATCCAAAAGCTACAGAAAGGTAAAGGAAAAGTTGCTTTTTGAAAAAAATTCAAGGACTTATTCAGAATCAGATCAATCCAATGAATCAGATTGAGTTCATTCATGTAACTGATTAAAATTTATTTGGAGGTGCTGCACCAGAAGTTGAATATTACATGACAAGCTCTTAGATGACTTCTTGATCAATTGTACCAGTATATCTAGTCACAAGCTCCCTAATTTTATTGGTACACATTTTATATTAAGCAGAGCAAATGCAACACAATCTTCATACAGCGCCATAAAGCCACAGGCATTGCCAAGATTCCTATTGTCACAGTCTCACTGTCTACACCAGTTTTAACAAGGTTTCTTAAAAAAAAAAAAAGGGATTCAAACCCATTCAAGCTTCTGGCAGAACACAGTGGCATTTGAGGAGACAGGGAAAGTGTCATTTCCTAAGAAAAAATATTTAGACCCAAGTACATAAATATTAAAAAGAAAACCAACCACAAAAAACCCACACTGCTAAGCAAAAACATATATAAAATTATGGTAACAGATTCTTTTGGAAGAAACACTCCTTAAAAAGCACAGCTCTTGATATAAATCACCTTCCTGTGGGACTGACAGATCTTTGTATTTGTATCAGTGTATCTCTGGAAAGCAATGACAGCAACAATGTCATAACCTTTCGTCAGCTACCAAAGGACCACACATAGAGCCCTAGCAAAACCAAATCATCAGTTCAATGTCAAGACTGACTGTCAGGAGGAAGAGAAACACAGGAAGAAACTGAATTAGGATAGGAAGTTAAGGCTGAGCAGCAAACCTGTTTGTCCTGCTTCATGATCACTTCATCCATTTCATCTGTTTCAAGATGGTCATGTGCAACTCCTTTTAAATCTACTAGAGAAAAGAAGGAGCAAAGGAGTAAGGAGATAGAAATGACAGTCTAACTGGAGACTCCCATGAAATGAAAAAGAAAGTGGGAGTGTGTGACTACATATTCTCATGAACTACAAAAAGCTAGCAGTGGGATAGTTTTCCACACAACTGAAGAAATCTGAGCTCCTGTTTAAATCAAATCAAGTTTTCTAACCTCCTTCAACTCTGAAGAGCAATTAGCATCTGCATGTGGCCAATGAGTCTGCTCTGCTATGGAAGGAAACCTGAAGAGTTGTAACTTTTCCTGTAAATAAACCATCAGCCATTTTGTGATATCTGGCTTCTAAAAGAAATACCAGCATTCTACTCTGCTGTCATTAGGATAAATGCTATACAGAAAGACCTGTCCTGAAGAATCAGAAAGGATAAAAGATGTTACAGAAGAAATCTTTCCCCATGTCTGGGGAAGTCACTTGACCTTTCATGAATGAGAAACAAAGTGACAGAATAAATCCCCAACTTAATCAGAATAGATGTCCCTTAAGTTAGGTAATATCTGCTCCAAAAGCAGTTTCCACTTTTTTCTTTATTACACTCTCCACATGCTATCTACACCTCCCAATTTAGTTTCCTAACTGCAAATCAACCTGTAAGCTTCTCAAATTCATTTGGAAAACCAAGTCAGACTTAGACTTTAGGGCAATTCTTCATGGAAAAGTTGCAGTGTACAAACAATACCTCCCCCTAGTGTCTCAGATAATTTTGAAGCAGACTGCCCAGCAGTAGCAAATGAATTTTCAGGCTGTGCAGACTACAGCCTGCTCAAAGATTTGCTACCATGGATGAAAGGAGTAAAAAGATAAAGGGAAAGCAGGGAAGGCAAAAATTCGGTAAGGAAAATGGAAGGAGGGAAATAATAACGATAAATAATAATTAATAATAATATAATTTTAAAAATAATCTAAAAAAAGTTGTTTCAAAGTGTACAGGCAATTGATGTCTGAGAGAGCAGGATGGTCAATTTAACAGATTGGTTATTACACAGCATCTCATGGACAGGTGCCCGAATTTTGCAGATTCTTAGAAATGTGCCCATACATACCCTATGAAACAGACTGAAATCACTGACTTACTTTTGTGTTTGGGATGAGGGGCAGAGTGGACTTCTGCAGTTACAGTTTTTAAAGATTTGGGAGGTTCTTTAGGACCCCAGTCTTCTTCCCACTCCTTTTTAAACTTCTCTTCCTCTGCTGTTATCCTACAGGAAAAAAAGAACGTACCTAGGAATTCTGAGTATAAAACCAGCATCATCAACATAAATACATGGCAATTTTTTAACCTCCAGTATGTTTATTATTTTCTCTTTTAATATAGACCATTGTAAAGTGCCTCTTCCCCCAAACCAATTTCCTCAATCTTAGTTGCATTTATTAATTCTGTCTTTACGAAAGCCTAAAATTTAGGACTGAAATTTCTACTCAACACTATTAGCACTGCATAGTGTCTATTTTAGTCTAAATGTACATAGCTTTTGTCTTCAGAACCAACACAAATTCCACTGTGTGTACACTAAGTATGGACTGTGAATGAACTATCTGGTGTTTGTTTGTTTTTTAATATAAGCTAAGTGGACATGTCACCAAGCCCCAAGTATACACATTTACCAACTCTTCCATCCTTCTTTTTAGTTTCTTTCATGATACCAGCAAATTAATACTGCAAGGTAAGGTTTCCTTTCCTGTTTGAATTAAATGTAGTGGCTCAGTAACAAAAGAAAAACAAGTTCTAAGACACAGAACTTCATTACTCTTATATTTGTCTGTACATTTAACATTTAAAAAATAAACACCCAACTTCAATTTCACATAGAATATATTGTGACCATAATCCTCAGTGTCCTATTCCATGAGAGCAGTGTAATTATTCATATGCACTGGACCCTACATTGAGCTAAATGGAAATATACACAAATTTCTTTTTTAGAAAAAAACGTACAGAATGTTCTCAGTCAGATCTAAGGACACTTTTTTTCAGGCAGCACATTGCTTATGTGGGGTTTTACTTACTGCTCTATTTCTCTGCGATATCTTTCTTCCTCCTCTGCAGTCTTCTGGGAAATCTCCAGTTTTCTTCTACAAGAGGAATTGAGACACAATGGTAAAAACAATATTTTCTGAATAAGAACTTGCACCAAGTCTATTGTTAGTAAATGACACAGACAGTAAATACATCGGGGGAAAATGCTCCTTTTTAAAAGTCATCTTTAGGATCCTAAGGGTTCAATATGCTTTCAGGAACCCTGAGGACATTCATGACCATCTAGACAATAACATCATAGCATCTGTTTAACTCTGTAGTCAGTATGTTTCCTCCTGAGATAATTCCATACAGTGTTACCGTAAAAGTATATTTCTAACTGTCTGGCTGAAAATAAAAGATGAGGGAATGGTATCAGGAAAATAATTAATATATCACTGAACTATAGGGGTATGACAGTCAAGAAACAACTCAAGATGTGCTTGACTGGTATCAGCTCTGAAAACCCAGACCAAAGAAAGCCACAGAATAAGGATTTATGAATGGAGCAGCAATAAAATTAAGTTGAGAATCTTCTCACAGTTATTTCTATCTTCTACACCCTTTCCAAATCCAAGCTGAATTTTTCAGACCATCCTACATAGTTCTTACAATCTCTCTCTCTCTTGCTGCTCTTTGATGATTTTGTTTGTCTCCAGTGCAAGTCGCTTCTGATGCAGTAACTCCTGACGTTCTTGCTCATGGACACGTGCTTCCCTCTGCCTTTCTTCTTCAGTCATGAACAGCTCCTTTCCCTGCAATCACAACCATCAGCTAAATCAGTTTTGTGTTCCATTAATGTCATTCTTCCAGGAAACAAGGCAAAACCAATTGCATATTAGCTCATCTGCTATTTCCTGACATTACTTTTTCTGAGGAATGCTTTCTGAAAGACTCTGAAGATCTCACCACTTCCTTCCAAAGAGCTACTCCAGCTTTAGTCTCCAAGCTATGATGGCCTAAATGCCTCCAAATAGACATGCAGCTACTGCAGTCAGCACGGTCATGCCACAGACATGATCAGTGTGCTGCCCAGAAGAAATCTCCCAATATATTTTCTTGAAATCTACCTGAGTATTGCCATGCTAGAGAAAGCACACATAAGTATCTTGTGTGCTATCTTGCCCCACACAGGACAGGTGATAGCTATTCATCTTACTCTAAGGAGGTTTAAACCTGTAACAACATTAAAGCATTCATTGAAAGCCACACACTGAAGTCAGTGGGAAGATTTAATGAATTTCAGCTGGCTTTAGATTAGGTCCCAAAGGTGTATTGTTCTGTTGTACAAAACAATGGAAGTGCTAATACAATAAAGATGAAATAGACCGTTCCACAAGGAATTAAATTTGGAATATGACTAATACATCAGCTATTCATGTGGAAAGATCAATGGACTCTAATGCAATTCACCTTCCACGTTTCAGCAGAAGCTGCTATTAGACCAGAAACTCTCAAACATGAAAGACCATTATGATAAAGTTAATTTCCATTCCTTGTCAAGGGAATAGTTTTGCATTGGTCCACAGCCATTATAATTGTCACAAATGTTCAGCTTCTATAAATGTAATACTTACAGCACCTGCTACCACAGAGATAGTCAAAGTACGACTACTTTTAAGGACTCTGACAGCCTGCAAATTAAAACAAAAATTAGTCTGAATTAAGTAATAAAAGACCTGTAAATACATGGTGAAAAATGGTGGTTGTCAAGGCTGGGATTTCCAGAGGACCCAATAGAAGCTAGGAAAATCAGACAGATGCCTACTAAGCTAACAGCTATGTATTCAAGGAATTAGGAAAACTTGAGCTTACCTCTTTATGATCTACATTAGAAAAGTCCACTCCATTTACCTCAACAATCTGGTCACCCACCTAAGAGAGTTAATCCAAATTTTAGTACAGAAGCTAAATTAGTACCTGTAAGTACATGAAAACAAAGAAACATGTACTCTCTAAGATTCTTAATACACTGACCATAGGTACTGCCTGAGTACAAGGGGAACAGACCAGAAACTGAGCTTAATGGACTATTGGTCTGCCCTGGGAGGGCACTTCTTCTGTTCCTAAAATTTAAGATATTTTGTTCATTTGAAATGTAACCACACAGCAGTCCTTCCCCATGGGAAAAAGAAAAACAAAAACCCAAAACCCTAACCAAACACCACAGCCAGTGACTTTACAGTTACCCAGAATCATTGAAGCAGTAAATACAAAGCAATATTTTCTTGTGGTACCCACCCTGGAAAATGACATACATACCTCTAAGCCCACCTCTGCTGAGAGAGAACCTGGCTTCACATTGCTGATAAAAATCCCTGGCTTTTGTGTTGGACCACTGGAAATACTGGTGGAATAGAGAAACCATTCTCAGGATCATTTATTAGAAGGAAGAAGGGTGTTCCAGCCAGGGGGCAACATCTAGCCTGAAAAACTGAAGCTGCATTCTACAATGTCCATAAACACAGCAATGACTTTTGCGTATTACGTATACAGCTGGTGATGTTGAACCACCCCTTCTGATCTGTAAATAATGCTTTTAAAACCTTTACATCTTCCAAATAAAAGGAAAGAAAATGTGCAGTACAGTCTTGATAACTTCAAATATAAACCCCAGAATTTATGACAAACCCTGCAATATCCATTCTACTCCAAAACCCTCTATACCTAGCTGTAAGGATGGGAGTCTGAGAAGAATCTATTCATTTTCCTAAAAATCCTGCAAGTTTGACATTATTTTTTGGTACTGGATATAGCTGTGTGATGGCTTCTCAGCTCTAAAAAAGGTCACAGAAAACAGTCTAAGTTCAGGGAATGAACCTGACACAGGGCAGTGCTGGAACTCACTACCTCACAGAGCAGCAATGAAAAATATTTTTAAAAGTATAAGCATTTAAAGGGTAAAATTCCACGACAAAATGTATTACATCACTTTCAGCCTGCTCCTAGTGTGCAATTTTCAAGATTTTTCTGGATTTAAGTCCAAACTCACAACTTGGGTATTTCTAGTTCGTTTAACAGTACATAAGGTGTCCCACAGATATCCTGGTGTTCCAGTTTGCCTTCCTAATGCAGTGTGGGTCTCCATTTTTCTGATATATCAATGATAAATGGGAATAACTGCCTTGGATGTGTCACTTAACAAACCAGTGACATTAAATAAGAAGCAGGTACCTACCTGCATCCCATGCCTTTTGTACCGATCAAGCTAATGAAGACTTTCTTCTCTTTATTGTCCCTGCCCCCAGAAGAAGCCAGACCAGCAACACTGCCCTTTCCTTCCTGTAGGGGGATTAAAGAATGCTGCAGTTGTTACTCCATGTTGATATCTTATCAAGACTACTATAAACTTCACAAAGCCAGGACCAAACCCTGCCAATGTCAAGATAAGATTCCTCCCAGGTCCTGCTGGAGGTGAAAGTAAAGTACAGTCATTTCAGTGGAGCTGCAAGGCTGAAGACTAAATAACCTTTTCTATTTGGAGAAGATTATATAAATAATCAAACTTTGTCTTCAGAAAAAGGTGAAGGAAAATTAGAGGAAAGTGATATGGCAAAATAATTATGTAGATGTTCCCAGACAAAAGAGAGAAAAATGCTCGAGTGCTCATTATTAACCTGAAAGCACAAGAATGGTAATTGTTGTCTCTCTTTTCATTGCTGTAATCCACTGAAGTCTCTTGTATTCATGCCTGTCATGCCTCCTCTAATAGAGCTAAGATAGACCAAATAATCTGTTAAAGATTTATACAATAGCCTAGTAAGTTAATAAACTCAAGAAAAATAAAGTATCGATTAATGAGTAAAAGATACTTTGTTTGTATCCTGCCCTTTCCTTATCTAATGATTCCAGAATAATTTCATACCACAGAAGATGTTTCTCCCAGGACACTTGTAACAAGAAACACATTTAATAACTTCTGTGATAAGGTCAGAGGACAAAGTGTTTCAGAACCATTACAGATTTCCCAGTAGATATCTTAATAAAATATTGATCTCCTACCGCAGATTCCGACACAAACTGGTCCACATATTGCCATTTAAGGGGTTCATCTGCTGAACTGGAAGGAAAAAAAACTAATTTAAAATAAAGGGGACAAAAGAAACTTGAATACAGTCAAGAAGCTATTTTGGAACGTGGCTTGGAAGCTATTTTGGAATGTTTGCGTCCATAAGTCCCTTTGAATACCATTCACAACAACTGGTTTATTTTCCAGCGATTTATACAGAACACCAAACAAGTATACAATTGTTGGGGTTAGTAGAGCTCACCAAACAAAACTGCAAAAACTTCAAGTGAAGCAAACGTGGGAAATTTTAAGACTTAAAAAATAATGACTTGAACAGTTTATGAGCATCTATGCAGAGACACACCTCCCATCATTAGCATTTCTGAAACATTTCTTTTAAAGTTTTGACTTTTGACAAAAATAATGAGGAAAGAAGAACTGGTTAAATTAAGTAGACAACTGGTGTGAAATGTCAGATTCAACAAAACAGACATTTTTCTCTTTATTACAAAGGCCATGACATTTTAACCAGCTGTGAAGATGCCTAATCACTCATCTTCCAGATATACAGATCAATACAGAGGTTCTGAGGATATTGAAGGGGCTGTGTGAAAAATTAATAACCTGATTTGTTTTCAATACAATTACCTTTTGACAGGTATCATGCCAACATCTGAAAAATAAAAATACTTTGTTAAGTAACGGTTTCTACAGATCACAGGTAATCTCTTCACAGCAGGTTTCAGTAATTTTACAATGTTACTTACGTCTCACTTTTATGGACACTATTTTCTTTGTACGAATGAGGTTTATGACTTCTTCATGTGTGCATGATGAAATGGAATATCCATTTATACGAACTATCTCATCTCCAACCTCAAAAGTGAAAGAAAAAATAAGTTGTGAATTAACATTGAAAAGTTTTTAAACAATTATGAGGTCACAGGGATCACAGAAAGTTAAAAGGTTGGAAAATACCAAGTTCCAGCTCCTGGTATCAGGATCAGTTGTGAACACACTTGCAGTTCAAGACAAATTAATGTAAAATTAAATTGAATTACAAAAAAAAAACCAGCAGGACATAAAACTGATGGAATAATAGAAAATCATTATACCTTTCTCAGAGAGCATTTTTGGGATAGAAAATGTGGAGAGACTTAGTTAAATAAAGCAGGTGGGTGAAATTTCAGAAGCAGCAATTTAGAACAATGGACTGCCTGTCAGCTCTTGTTATTCAGTTGGGTTCAGAAAGTTCCTAGGGCCACTTTTTATGAAGGCATTTTATGCTGAGCTTTAACACAACATATCAAAAAAGTCTAAGGCAGACTATGTCATCTGCGAAGCACTATCTGTGCATATCAATATGTATAAAACTGAAAAAAATTTTTTAAAAAAATATCAATAGTGAGCCTCAAGAATATTTCTCCTTTATTGTCCCTACTTTGTCAAACTAACCACGTGCCAAGTTGCAATGTAGTTTGTACAGCTTAGCCCAAATATCCTTTACAATCCTCTTCACATCACCAACACGTAGTATTCCCTGAATGTGGTTTTGTTCTAAGAAAGAGCTTCTAAAAGCATCCAGAGAGAAAGTCATATGCCTGTCCAGAGCAGGTTACCAGAAGACAGGACTAATTCAATAGTTATTCTGAAATAGTGAATGGGGTACATGGCTGTAAGAATTAACATTTTAAGTATTTATATGGTCTGTTCTGCATTTAATCAGAATTTGGCTACTTAGAAGAGTCTTCCATGGTCTAGTTAAAGTTCATCCTTTTCATCTGCTTAAATATATATATTTACAATATAACTGTTGCTATTCATGAAGTATAAATGCTCCAGCAAGCCCTTTCACCTTCAAAAATTACCATCTCAAATACAAAAATAATACTTATCATCAAAACTGGTAAAAAGTAAACAGCAACTTTAGTAATTTTATTCACCATTGATATCATGGCATTTATATGGCATTGGTGTATATATTTTATGAATTATTACTAGACAAAGAGCAGCTTAGCAATAGCTCTTCCTACTTACTAAAAAATAATTCTTAGTTCCTGCTTTCCTACCATGAAAGCATCCACAAATACAGTTTTCTTACCTGAAGTCCAACATTGTCTGCCTGTCCTCCTTTAACTAACTGGGAGATGAAGAGCCCACAGCTGAATTCCACTCCACCTCTCACACTTAGTCCAAGTCCTTCAGGATGCAAACGATCCAACCTCACCTCTTTCAGCTTTCTGCAAAATTCCAAGATACTCGACTGTTCAGCTGCATAACACTCTGTAGCAAACATGTCCCACGTGAAAGTTACTCATTATTTTTCTTCTATACCATTTAGGCATGAAAATAAGCAGGATTACTGAAGTTCGGATGGGTGTGTGTTAGCTAAAGCCACCAAGTTTTCATAGTTAGATGCAATTATTGAAGCTGTCTGCTTCTAGTGGGTTAGAGCTATAAGATTATTAAGTGCAGGAACAGCGAGAAAAGATTGTTTCAACTAGACACTGCTTTAACTCCTTAGCCATGCTCTCACTAGGTTAAAGTACTTGACTATTTCAGGTAACTCAAAACTGTACTTGTAGCAAATAGAGAAAAAAGTAAAAAAAAAAATTTAAAAATGCCCGAATCTATATTTGACTTGGAATTTCTCTGAATAGTCAGTATTTCCTGCTGTTATTTAAGGTACCTGCATTGTTCTACATTCTCTTACCGTGATCTTTTGGGTGTAAGCTGATCATATTCCACCTGGTGCTTTAGTGGGATAAGTGGGCGGATGGCATCAAATAAAGGCAACCTGCTTGGCTCATTGATCACAAGTTTTAGGTCCCCCACAAGCACTGGGAGATTCATAGATCTACAAAAACATAGTGAGAAAACAGGCACAGATAACCAACACAAAGCATGATTTAATAATTTCCAGTACATGTGGCTTCAAAAATTGCATTCTACCCACCAAAGCTTACTTCAGCCTACTAGAAGTGTTACTTATGTAGATATTGGTATAAGCAAAACAAAACAGCCCCTGAGAAAATAAGTCTTCTGTAAGCAATAAATATTACCTCCTTCAAAATAACTGAAATCTCCTATACATTGCCTTTAGATTTTAAGGCCATACATATCATTTACAAATGGCAGCTTTCATTTCATTCTTAGAGTCCCAAAAAGATTTATGGAACCATCTGGGAACTTTCCAGATAAGATATCACTGCCAACTAGATTTTTGTTTCCTTACAATTTAGAAATCCTTCCAAATGAATCTAGGCTACCAGCTCCTTCCTCTCCTGAATTTAGGCAACTGACAAATTGATTTGATCCTGGAATAAAACAAACAAACAAATAAAATCACAATATTCAATACCAAAAGCAGACACTTAGTTTAACTTGTATTTTTTAAAATTGAAGGGCCATCAAAAGTTAAACTACTGTGAGCATGTTTTATGAGATCTATGCAGAGTAGTCTCAATATTGACAGTTACAGATCTGAAAAATCTACATTTGTACATTATAATTCACAATGAAGGAGATACTAAATATTAACTCCAACAGCAGCTACATTTTTTTCCCTGGAATACTTCATAATGTGTTCAAATAAAGCAATATGTCATTGACATGGGTTCATAGAAATAGTGGAAATTTTGCTCAAATCATTCCAATTTTGGAAACTGAAGTTACTATATGTATTGTTAACTTTGTAACTGCAACAAGATTTTAAAAAATTAAGAGCTACTGAATCAGCTGGCTTTAGGAATGGAGAAGCAATTAGACAGACCTGAGTGAAACTGAATCAGATCTGCAGCTGAATACACCCATAACTATAGCTCAGTGCAAACAGATGGAAACGTCTACTTTTCACTCAGTTGAGATGCTATTCATTAAGATATGAATGGAAACAATGTCTACCAGAGCCACTCATCTACAATGAGTGGAAAATACATTCTCATCTTCTTTGGAACACAACAGATCAGAGGCTGATCTCATTCGCAATGATACAGCTTCTAAGCAACTGTGGTTTAAATCAGTTCAGCAAAAGGATTGTTAATAGACCTATCACCTTACCATTTTTTCCTCCATTATGTCATAATAAGCCCGAGTTCTTTAACATGGCAAACAAACTCCCAAACTAATTTTATCAGCACTCAGATAAAATAGTTGTAATTTTATCTGAATAGTTAGCAAAAACCTTTGAAAATAAAACTCAAAAACTCTGTTGCAATTAAATTAGCATTATTTAGAAATAATAATGAGTTTGATTAATGTTCTCTTCCTGTTTCCTAAGAACAGTTTTATCATCCAAGTGCTCCCTCGCCCAATGCAAATCCACCAAACTCTTTTACAAAACAACCAAGTCATAAAACCATATTTACTTAACAAGTGATTAAATGCTTGCTATTTTCTCGTCTGCAGCTGCACTGTAAAAGTATAAGATTTTGTTAAACAGAATAAAAACTATTACTTAATTACTTTTTTAGCAGCATAGAGAGAGACCACTTGAAATCTTGAATATTCCCTCTTTACATTTAAAAACATAAGTAAAATTCTATGCAGACACATATAGAGTTGTCTTACTGGTGGTAGAGCCGCAGCACATCATAAAGGTAATCCTTCTCTGCTTCATTGTCAATTAGAAGATTAACCTGAAAACCCAAGGACATGACTGTAAAACTGACTAAATAGCCTCCAATTTTGAACATACAAAACTTTCACAAATAAAGTCTCAGTGCAGAGTTCCATAAGGAAAGACTTTTTTTTTTTTTCTTTCAAGGCAAACACATTTTTGCAATAGACTATTACCTCAGGAACTGAGACACAACAAGACTTTCTAAAATAAGTATTGCAACAATTAGGTGGTAAACACTGATACATTCTGTATGCGAGATTTCCTCTCAAGAGAAACATTGTTACAAAAATATCATACATGCCTTACCTGATAATCACTGTATTGTTGAATAAATGTTTTCAGAAACCTTTTTGGCCATTCATTAATATAGCACATTCTGTCACAGATAAAACCACTCCTCTGAAATGATTAAAATCTATTTTCTGTCATCCAAACCACTGACTTCAAGATCCTAATTCTAACATTATGCAAACTGCTACACTTCTGTTCCTCTTCACTCCAGCTTTTAGCTGATAGAACTTGCTAGTTACTCTTTCCTCCCCCACTAATAGTACATTTACTTAAACCAGTATCACATTACTATGCCTGCTCCCGGATAATGACAGTAAAATAAAGAAAAAACAAACCACCACAAAACAACAAAGCCAAAACAACCCAAGTAATCTCCTAGGAGTTCAACTTATATTGTGACAGTGACTCCTACTCTGATCTTTCTTGCAGTGAAAGATCATCACATTAGTTTTACATTTGGACAAGCTTGTTTAGGAAAACAATCTACATCTGACCTAAAGGCTAATATTACTGTAACGTGAAGTCTGAAGGCCAATTTGCATACTTAAAGAAAGCTCCTTTCTTTCTAGGTTTGCATTATATTCTAACTAAATACATGTTTCATATTTCTTTTGTCCCTTCTGGCTCTCTAAATCCAGCAAGACTCTACTCGCAGGTGGTTTTCTATTACTTGTCTCCTCTGGAAAAACACTTTCAAAACACCTAAAGGCCAAAATGCTACATGCAGGATAAGATTGCTTGATAGTAATACTAGTGAGTGAACCAATTGCAAAACAATGAAGAAAAAAGAAATAAAATGGTTGCAGTCAAAACTGACTGGTTTACCAATAATGTACAGACTCAAGGCAAGGTGATACATGTAAAACTAAGACCAATACCCATTCTTTCCACCTTTCCCACACTGAAAAACACAACACACAAATCAACTTCAGTTCTGGTATACAAAACTCAGTCTCTAGTGCTAGCTAAGATACTCTACGAGTCTCTTATAAAGGTCTCCCATGAAGACATCAAATGTTTAAGCAAAAGCATTCTCTCTTCTCCTGACTGGGAAAGCAATGAGTAACATTACATTTTTCTTCTGATATGCTACCTGCTGGACACATCTCCACTCCCTCTCAGGAACTGGAGGGCTGTATCTAAATTCTGCCATTCATTCTCACATAGCAGTCTCCCTGTTTGATTCCTGCACTTCTCATTTTGTACCAGCAACTACCTCATTCTCTGACAAAAAGAAACATCCAGGTGACTTCTTATATATTCAGAATGCTACAGCTGAGCTAGTCTTCCTGGGCCATCTCTCTAAATAGGTCATTCTTCTCCTGTTGTCTACTTTTCCACCAATTATCACTTCATTGTAGCAACCTGGATCTCTTACCATTTTCCTAATTCATTAACTCCTTTGGACAGAGCCTTACACTTTACCTAAGCACATCAGCACCTTCTAAGAGCTGACTAATTTCATAAATCATAAAATATCATGTCCCTGCATATTAAGAAAAAAACCTTAATCTGTTGTAACATGGTATAACTTAGAGATAATAAAATACTTCTCTAATCCATCTTAAGAAAACAGCTGTAGAGATGCAGGAGAGATGATTTCACAGCTTTTAAAGCCAGAATATTAAAAAACCCACCATCTTGACAAGAGTCCTGAGCAACTTGCTCTGAGTGGTCCTGCATGAGCACTGGGGTCAGAGCAGATCATCTCCAGAGATGACTTCAACCTCAACCTTCTGTGATGATTCATGGGTATCAAAATACTAGTAAAAAGGTATCTCATAGCAGTTGTATAATTTACAGTTCTAGAACACAAATACAGAGTTGCTTATGCTCCATTATAACTACATAAATTTCATTGATTTTAATATAAATTAATAGGGAGTAATTGCAAAAACTGGAACTACAAACAAAAGAAAAATAAAATCTGGCAAGAAGTACACATGAGTTTATTCAGAAGAAGTTGCTGGGGAAAAAAAAGCACTTTTTGGTGTGGAAAATGTCCAGACTACAGTTCTGTGCTACCGTAAGCCAATCTATCAGCTTTCAAAGAATAGTATAAAGTTATTAGTAAGTTACACAGCCTTTTAAAAAGTATTGAGGGAAATGGAAGAACTGGCTCTTATATTTACACATATTATGTATTTTGCATTGCTGTTCGGCTGATAGGAAGAAACAATTAAAATTGCTAAGAAAAAGTCATGTGGAAGTGGCATATCATTGAGGAAACTCAGAGCCTCTGACTGAGCATTTTCACTACTTTAACACAGAAAAAGCAAGTATCCAAGTTGTTACAATTGCCACAGAGGCCATTAGAAGCAGGAGACAAATTCATTCAAAGAAAATACCCATTCCATTATCCTCTGACTGAGATAGTTTTCACTCAGACATGCATCCTGCTTGCACCAAGAAACACTGACAATAAACCTTATGTTATCAAGGGTGGGACTAGAATGATTTATTCATTATAGCAGCAATGAAAGGGAAAGAGTTTAAAGTTCAAGATGGGAACAATCCACATAGGAACAAGAGTCTTTGTAGGCATATTGCACAACCCGTTGCTGAGTTATACAGTAATAGGTAGCAAGGCAGAAATAACCTGCTGAAAGGCCATAGTCATCACTATGGAGTATCGTGGCCCTGAATGTTTTGGAACTTCAGTTTGTCATGAGTGATTTTTTCTGCAGCCCATCTACTTTAGTTAACGGCTTTATTATCAGGCAACTCTTCTACAAAACACATTGCATCACTTTGAAGATATTCATTCCCTAGCTGGCAGAAACAAACAAATAAAAGCCCAAACTAACAACAACTTCCCCTACAACAAAAAAACAAACCAACCAAACAAAAAACAACCCACAAAACAAGACGGAAAACTTCAGTGAGGCAGTCCTAAATGCAAAAACATCTTAAATGCACAATGTATTTTTACTCCCTTTCCCTTTTGAGCTGACTTTGCTCGTACAATTTTGAAGTCTGTTGAGCAGTCACTTAACTGGGTAAATGGTAAAATAACGTGCCAGGCTTAATGAGTCGCTCCATGTATCAAGTGCATTTGCACATGACTGCACATTGACAATTGCACTCGTGAACGTTAAGGTGGAACTGAAGCCTCGGGAGCACCATCTGGCAGCGAGCAGGACTGCAGAAGTGATCTGCCCGGGCCTGGACTTCAGCACCTGCCCTTCTGCCTTCCCTGAACTCGACCGGGTACAACATTTTTACGTGGTATTAAAATAAAATAAAATACCACAGCCTAAAAAAACTCATACACGAAGGGGCATTCTTCCTCTTTTCTCCCTCCCTTTTTAAGGGTTTAAAATTGTACAAACACCATCTCAGTGGAGGCTGCCACCTGCTTTTCTGGCACGGCGCCACAAAGTCCCCCGAGCTTTTTTCCTTTGCCGTCACTCACCGGCGCCCAGGCAGCACCAGCACCACTCTCCAGGCCCAGCCGGCACCAGGACCCGGTCCCAACCCGGCGCTTCCCCGCCCTCCAGGCCGCGGGGAGCACCTCCTCCAGGCCGCGGGGAGCACCTCTGCCCGCGGCCCCGTAGCCGCCCGGTGAAGGGACCTCGGGTGTCCGTGGTCCCTCTCCCTTACCTTGTGCCGTTAAAGCAGGGAGAGCGGGGATGCGCTGAGCGGCGGCGGGAGAGACCGACGGGCGCACCTCCCCGCCCTGGGGCGCGGCTTCGCNCGGAGCGACTGCGCCAGCGAAGCCGCGCCCCAGGGCGGGGAGGTGCGCCCGTCGGTCTCTCCCGCCGCCGCTCAGCGCATCCCCGCTCTCCCTGCTTTAACGGCACAAGCCGCCTGGTAGCCGTAACCTCCCCAGCCCAGGTGTTGGTTGTTTAAGGGCAAAGAGAAGGAGAAAGAGAAAGAAAAAGTAAAAGCCGCTCAGTCTCTTCCCCCCAGCGCGTTCCATAGCCTTGCACCGGCCGCCTTTCCCCTGAGCTGGTTTTTACAGATGGTGCTTGTTACACGGCTCAGAAATCATCCTCGAACTTGTCTTTTGTATTTGCAGAGATGTATAGATGAAGTGGAGACCAGCTGATCCACATTCCTCAGTCTTCCTGCAGAATCATCTTTACCTACATAAACTGCAGTGAGAATGGGGTTTACATAGCACAGGTAGCTCACCAGCTCCTCCTTCCAACAGAGTAGAAACTTGTATGAATACATAGAGAGGACTGTAAAAAAATATTCTGTTTAATCTGTTTAAATCTGTTTAATTATTTCTTTGTGGTAACCTTTGTAAGCAACACCAGCTCCTTTAGAAACTGGTGTTAACCCTTTCAGAATATGGCTTTGATGTATCAGAACATTTCCCACACCAGGTGTCAGGAATTAGAGAGGAACGAATTTTAAGCCTGTGTAGAAAAATTTGAAAAACTGTTTTCAGAAATAAATTTTCTCATAGAAGTGCAAATAATTTATCTTATACCCACATTCTAGTACCACACAGTATTGAATAGATCTTCTATCCAAGCATCAGACATGGAGCTATAGAATCTCCTCTTTGTATATGCAAACCAAAACTGTCATATATTTGAAAAGAGATAGATGAAATTTAAAGGACACATAAAATGCCATGTTTCCTTTTAATTTACAGTCATTGTAAATTAACAGTAATTTGTTACAGTCATTGTAACAGTCATTGATATCCATCAGTCACTTTTAGAAGACTTTAGGAACAGGTTTTTTACAAGCTGAAAATTATGTCCATTTGAAAAGAGACTTTTAATTACATAGATAAATGCAGTAAATGTAGCAAAACATTGTGGTTAACTTCATTTCTTGATGTGGAAATTACCCTGAATCATCAGGTAAAGTTATTGTTTGCTACTTGTTGCATTAAAGGAAAATGAGTAAAATGGACAGTTAATATTGTGAGCAAAGAAATACATTAAAATATATTGTGTAAACTGATTCCTGTTGCTTTTTATCTATTTTCTCTAGTTGCATTAATGTATTCTGGATCAGAGAAAGTGAACCAAAGCCAAGTGTATGGTGCATTTATAGCAGATGAGCTCTGCTGCAGTCTGTGACTAGCAGGTAATTCTAAAAATCTCTTCAGGGTTATTGGGAAAAGGCAGTGCTGAAGTTAATGTGTATCTTTTCTGTCTCACTTTCTTTTCTCTCATACACTTTTCCCCTCCAACATTTACAGGAGAGAACAGAACTCTCAGTGAAAACATCACTGGTTTTCCATCATTTCATTAGAAATGAAACACTTGTTGCAGCAAGAAACACAATCCACAGGGACAAATTACAAAGGCAGAAAAGAGATCTTTTTAATGACTTGCTGTTAACAGACTTCCCAAAGCAGTCAGAAAAGGCCCCTTTTCATCTGAGACAGTTTCTCACCTGGTATGGGCAGCCTCTAAAGAATCTGTTATAAGATATACAAACCTGAGGAATGACAGGGAGAGAGGTAGCAGCAGATGGGAAAGGTAAAAGAAGAGAAGAAAGGTAACAGCAGTGAGAAGAGGGAAGAGAAAAGGGGAGAAATATAATGGAAGGTAAAACAAAGAGCAAATTTAATCACACCCGCAAAAAGAAAAAAGCTGAAAAAGAGTCCCCAGCTGCAAATTCAAGAGTGTGAAGCTATAGTGCAAAAAGGTTATAAGAAGCTATGAAAATAATTACTAGGTATTGCCTGCACCTGCATTCAGTTAATGTCTTAGTCACGCCTTTCATTTCTCCAGCTTCGACACCTGTTCCAGTGGGCCGGGACCAATGCTCTGCGTTAAGCATCGGCAGCGTTAGCTGCTTCCCAGCACAAGCGGGCAGCTCCCTGCAAGCTGGCAGTTTTCAGCCACATTCCCAAGGAGCAAAAGCAAAGCCCGGGCTTGTCCCCGTTTTAGGAGAGGTGGACCTTACACCGCGCGGAGATTTCAGCTCCTGCTGAGGAGCCATGCCACTAATCGTTTCTTAAACCCCAGAAGGGGGAAAAGTGGAAACAAACACGTGGAGCCGACCAACAAAGTGGCCGGCACGGTGTGTTGGCGGGTCCGCAGCCGCTGGGCTGGGGGACAGGAAACCTCCCGGGGCCGGGAGCCCCGCGACAGAACCAGAGATGGTGTCCGGGGTGAGTGGCTGGGGACGGGCTGGGGGCGGAGGGCGGGCAGGCGGCTGATAAACNGGGGGGGGGCGGGATGAGCCCAAAGCGCAGGTCGCTGAGGTCCGCAGGCCTGGGGGAAGCCACTGATGCTCGACAGCCCCATGGAGGCTCCGCTCCTCCTCGGGGCGCTGCTGTGCGCTTGGCTGCCGCCGGGTGAGCCTCCTGCGGGGCAGGACAAGGGGATGTGAGGGAAGACGAATGGGCGGACAGACAGGGTAGTTTAGGGTATTATTAACATATTTTTTTCTTTTAGCCCTATCGCCATGGGGCGCCCGGGCGCAGCTCCCCGTCGGCGGGGAACTACGTCTCCCCAGGTAAGAGCCAGCAGGGCACAGCCGGGCTTCTCCCTCGCCTTCGCGGTGCGGACCCGGCAGCCCTGAGGGGGGCCGGGGTGTGTGGGTGCCCAGGCTGAGCAAACCCTGTTCTGTTCTGTTCTGTTCTGTTCTCCTGGCCCCAGCACAGGCAGCGCCGCGCGAGCTCGGAGCGGGAACGGCCTCGCGCCGCAGCCGCAGGTAATGGAGAGCGGGAGAGCGGGCCCGGAGCTGTGAGGGGGCGGGCGGGCACGGACGGGTCGGTGGCTGAAGAGAGGGCTGGGGTGGCTCCTCGGGGCGATGAGGCTGTTCTGCCCTGCGTGAATCCTCAAGACATGTCCTTCCAGTAGCGTTGGATGCGTGCTTTATCTCCGGTATAAGGCGTGTCAGTCATGAACGGATGGAAACTCGGGGCTCAGTGCGTTTCAGGAGTGAGGGAAGCTCGTTCAGAGGTAGTTACATGTCTCATGAAGCCTCTTTGCTCCAAGGAAATCTGGTCCGGCTCATCCAGCAATAATTGTTCAGAGCCTTTTCACCTCTCAGTAAAAGGGCTGGCAGTATCGGATCACCACAGCTCACTATTTGGTTTTGGATGTGGTTTATCTTGGCGGCCTGGCTGTATCATTCATGGGGTGTTGCTGAAATGTAATTAGGGTGAGTGGTTCCCACTCCCTTGTTTGAGGGTGGGAAAATGAAAGCCCACTTTGTAGCCTCCCCCCATTAAATGATGTTAAATACCCATGATGGTATAGAGGTTCTAATTGGGAATAAAAGAAGTATGGAGAAAGACACGGAGGAGACTGCTTTAATGTGTATTTTTAGGCATTTTGGCTTAACTGGTTTAATGTGCCTACTGCCTTCTGGCAAAATGTACTTCAGTGCTTCTTTACCGGAGCCTTGAGTAGATTGACTTTAAAACGGTGGGTTTTGATAACTTTGTAATAAGTCAGTATGAACCAGTGAGCTTACTAATAACACTAAATTGACTGATAGCCCGTGAAGAGATTTTAAAAGTTCCTGAGTTACAGCTGCTGCTTTCTTTGTCCTTTTTGAAAGGAGTCTGCAATGGCAGTTCATAATGATTCATCTACTGTGATATCTCAGAACAGAAGAGTTCCCAGTGTGAAATGTGGACCATCTAGTAAGTCTAACTCATGTTTTTATATGGAATAATTTCTGTTTGTTGTATTCTGCATAATTGTTTTATTAGGGTGCAATCTCCAAAAGCATTTAATTGCTTTAATACATAATTTTCAGAGGTTTTTGAGAATTGCGTGTAACTGTCTGTGGAGGAATAATAGAAAAGTGCAAAGAAGCCTAGTACTAGTAAAACAAAAACTTTTGCCTATGCACTTCTCCAGTATATGAGAAATACATCATAGATTGTACATCATAAAATTGCTCTACAAATATAGAAATCCATATCAGTAAAATGTACTCTGCCTGTGAGGATTGCACCAGTTTATTGACCAAGTTACTTTCTTAGTTCTGTTTGTTTTTAACAGAATAAAGAAGCTTCCAAAGAGAAGATGTGCAAATTGTGCTGAGAAATCTGTTGCCATAACAATTGCTTGGTTACCTGGGTTTATATTTGCCAAGTGAAAATTTCTCTAAGGGGATTAGTGCATTTCATGTTCTGCTTCAGACCAACTAGTTAGAAAAAGCCATTTAAGATGCTCCTTTAACAAAACTCTTACAGGGTTTCTGTTTGAGTTTATTTCTTCTTAAATAGGACTAATATTGAAGAAAGGGAAGAACAGTTGTATGAGGAAGGAGAATTAAGTGGGTAGCAGACCTAACATGCTAATTTATCACATCTCTAAGCTTTTAAAGGAGAATGTACCTAGGTAAGGTTAGAGTCAGGTTTCATTGCCCTCTCCAGATACAATAGGATAAACTTGTTTATTTTCCTAACTCTTACTTCTATGGGGCTTAAATATTCCATAAATGTTTTCCATTTCTGATGTACTTGTTTTGGCAAGGCAATGTTTTTGGAGACACTTTCAAGTTATTTATGATTGCCCATACTTGAAGGCAAATGAGGTTTATGCAACTCTTTAAACATTTTAATATCTTTTGAAGTCTCCTCTTTAAATCCCAGTAAACTCTGTGTGGGAAATGGAATCCATTGTTGTCTCTGTGTGAGAGACATTAAAACAAAAGAATAACCTGATCTGCTTTGTGCAAGAGTTTCAGTAACACGCTCGAAATGTTTAGAACAAAAGTTTTGTTTTGACCCTTGCTATTTGAAGAGAGATGCAAGTTGCTACAGCTCTGGCAATGGGCTGGGATTTGCACTATTCTGGGGATGTAGGAAATAGTAAAGCCTTTTTTAAAACCAGCATGATATGTTATAAACTTCCTTCTCCAGTTTAGTGATGTGTCTATGAAAATTATTCTATGAAAAACTTGGAAAACTGATAATAATTGGCTTTATATTGGCTATTATAATAGACAATTTTTGTTGCAATAACATTTTTGTTCATATAATTATCTCTCCATATTGATAAACCAAGAAATTTTATGTGGAATTTTTGCTTGATGGATGAGTGATCTATTGTGCATAAATACATTTAGGTATACATAAAAAATACATTTAACATTTAATACATAGATACATTTAGCTTTGTGTTGTGTTAGTCAGTTGAAAGCAGTTTAGTAAATAATGTTATGTCTTAAACATCAAGAGAACAAAAAAAGTTGGCATAGTACAAGTAAGAGAAATTCTTGTTTGTTTCTTGTACCCAGGGAATATGTGATTTGTTTTGAAATGTTCATCATTATAGTTGACAGCAGTTAACTTGTAGTTGTATCAAGTAGCAGTTAACTTGTAGCAGTGAGCTTGTAGTTCAACTTGTATCTTTCTTACACACAAATATTTTTTTTACGGTAAGTTAAAAACATAAACAAAAAAACCCCCAAACAAAACCAATCAACCAAAAACAAAAAACCCGGGAGCTAAGGCATGTTAAGAACCTGGGGCAGGAAAAAACATTATTATTATAAGTAAGTTTCAAGCTACTGCTGGAAATCTCTAACAGGTTAAAACACTTCAAACTTTATTTTTTTGAAATGGACCCTTAAAGTCACTGTAGAAGATACTGTCCCTTACAATATGTGCTGATTTCAAGAGATCCACTGGAGGAGAAAATCTGCAGCTAACTGGAAGGCTCTTAGTATTGAAGGATTAAAATGACATCCTGCTCACTGACCTCAGAATCTCAAAAAGGAAAATATTACATGCTGGTGTAATAAGGTCTTTGCCATTCAAGGCTGTATTGCATCCTGTTGAAACCTGTATGACACAGAAAACCTGTGCCATTGCAGGCAAATAGTTTCAAAGATTATGAAGCTGAAGAAGCAAAGATAATGCAAGAAATAGTTGTTGTATTAGTTGTCCCATAGTCAAAATGAAACCTAAAAGTTTGAGAAACGGTGTGCAATGGCAATTATGCTGAGTTGCAAAGTATAAAATTTACAGAATGTTGACAGCAAAGGTTTAAATATTAATTTATGCATACCTCTTACACTTTTATGCATAGCTATACATCCTAGTTGATGCTTTCTGCAAATTCTTATCCCAAACAGCTTTATCTTTTCATTTTCTCACTTCAGAATAAAGTTTACTTATTATTATTAAAAAAAAATGATCTCTCTTGTAGTGGGGTAACTTTCAGGCAGACTTATTATTCACTTGGATAAAACTTTTAAATGTCTGATCTTTCAAGCAATCAGTTTGGGCAAAATGTGGAAATTCACTTTGGGCAGCTGGATTGAGAGGGTAGAGGAACCAGGTGGAGGCCCAGGTGCCCAAGGGACTAAAATAACCCTGTCTACTCACTGAGAAGGGTTGCAGCCTATTCAGTAATTACCAGATAGTTAGGGAATTTAAGCAATGAGGGTATCAGAGAAGAATTCAGACCTGTTATAAGATGATCCCAAGTCTTTGCCCTGTTCAGTAAATATGTAATTTGAGACAAGTTGCTTCATGCCAACAATGGTCATTTTATCAGTGACTTGCAGGTTGTAATGGCATCACTGGTTAGAAATCACCTTATTACTCATGCAAGGGGAATCATGTTACTTAGGCCTGCCACTTGCTACTAGGAGAGTCCCACCAGTTTTCAGTTTCAGATTCCAGCTCGATGCACTCCACTGGCATAATGTCAAAGGCAAAAAAGAAGCTAAAGGCTTCTTAATAGAGGTAACTTTCATGTATAAAAGGGCAGAATAATATTCCATAACCTTTCCTAATTTTAACCTTGGCTTAGCCCTGTGTTTATTTACTTTCTTCACGTGTTAATGTCTCTCGTGTCCCTAGGAGAGACCTAAACCTGCATCCAGTCATAGGGGTTACCTTATTTGGGGACCTCATATCCCTTTTGTGATAAAGATCAGAGTGAACCCTTTGTTAAAGGGTGTTGCAGGTGGGTTAGGTTGTTATCTATTCCAGATACCTGAGGAAGCATTTCTGTGAGTAGAATTGGATGATTGTTTGCAGTAGTAAGATGATTAAATGTGATCTGAATCAACAGTCTTCCCCTCATCATGTGGTTAATGATAACTGATGTTTTCACACAGAGGTTTTCTTTGTAGTGTAAGGAAGGATACTACAGTGATGTATAAAGGGATATAGGCAGATGTTAGGACTCCTCCTTATACTGTTGAATCATAGAATTAGCTGGGTTGGAAGGGACCTCAGAGATCATCTAGTCCAACCCTTGACCCACCGGAGCAGTTGCTAGACAATGGCACTGAGTGCCACATCCAGTCTTTTTTTAAATGTCTCCAGGGACATATGTCTCCAGGGAAGATACTAGGTATTTCATAAAGATTTTACTGAAATGGGAGAAAGTATCTTTCTGTGAATTCTGGTTTTCAGGACAACACTTAAAACCCCTTACATAAGAAGTAATTTCTTATGAGCAACTTGTCTGTGACAAATGCCATGTCATTTTCTCTTCTCCAAACACAAAAAGTACCATGATTGCGTTATACTCTATAAAAAATCAAATACTGTCCTAAAGGGATTTAATAGCAAAATAAGTGAATATGTCACTACTATTAGAAAAGTAATTAATCACAAATTCTAAATACAGTATCAAAAAGCTTTGTTTCTACCCGTGCGCCTCTGTCCTTAGACTGTAAAAACTTGTTTTGATAGATTTTGATAGGTATCTTCCCAGGGAAAATAAAAAGTAAAAAAAGCCAGCACCTTGCTTTCTCAAGCCGAGACCTGACAGTGCACATTAGGGTGTTTCCTTTCTCTACAGTAGGCTCACTAAAGCATTAATTTTTTTTATTTCTGAAGTTTGTCACTGGTAAAATTAGAGACGAGCAGCAGTCTGTGTGTTTACCGGTAGTGTTTGTGGTTGGTATACTTAAATGTTGTGAGATGGAAGGATGGCAGGCAGCTAAAAGGTATATAGCTGGGATTTCAACATTTGTATTTTTAGGGGATTCTATGCTCTCATCCTGATACAGTGTTGTCTGGAGCAGTCCTTTAAGGATATAGGCACTTTACTGTCTTGTGCAATAGTTGTTCACTTCCTCTGTTCATTACTTAGGGGACTAAAAATGTGTCAGGCTGACAGATATCACAGCTTTTTTGATTTGACTTTTCAAAGTGCAGTAGATTTACTCCATCTGGTTGTATTTCTTGAGGTGAAGCTTTTGCAGAATGTTTCCTGTTTGTAGAAGCCTGTGGGTTTCTCCCAGGTATTTAAATGCTAAGCCAGCAACTCCTGTCATTCATGGAGTTACATTTGGTGACAGAACTGGGTTGTAAGAATGAAAATTATTGTGGTTTATATTTAACATGCCTTGGTTTTTTCCACCCAGATTCATTTACATGTTTTAATGGAGGTGAGTGTGTCTACAGAGAGCTGTGCAACTGCAGTCGCTTTAATGCAACAGGACCAAGGTGCCAGACAGGTGTGTAAAAAGAGAAAACTAACTGGGTTTCTGGGCTTGTAATTGAGTTCCTGTAACTACCTTCTGCCTAAAGGTTCCTTCATGCCCAAGTATTTTTTCCTCTCTTTTCTGTGGTAGTATTTCATAGCATACCACATATGTACATCTCTACTACAGACAGATTCAAAAAACCAGTTGTGCTTCTGAAATGACTTTCCTTTTGTTAGTATATAATACAGGTGCTGAAAGAGATCATATATGCAGAACATGGGGTCAATACAATTTTGAAACTTTTGATGGACTCTATTATTATTTCCCTGGGAAGTCCACATATGCACTTGTGAGACACACTGAATTAGATGAACAGAGTTTTTCCATCCAGGTAGGGGACTGCCTTTCTATATTCCTCATAGGTTTTCTTCAGCATGCTAATAATGCACTAATATTTAGAGATGAGAAAAATACTTGCAAGGGTAGTAAGAGGCTCTAGAATGTAATTGAGATATAAATTCTGATGTAATGTGGGCTACCAGTTACTGGTGTGCAAAATATATAAATAGCTGGAAGGAAAATGATGTCTGTACTTTAAAGTGATAATTGTATTCAGGTTTTAGGGGAAAAGTGGGACCAAGCTGCTTGTTCACACACTGAGGGTGGGATTGGGAGTATTAGTTGTGTAATGTCAATTATGAAGAGCTTGATTAGAATCTTGACTTTAAAGCCCAGTAATTTTATTTGGCAGGTGAATAATGATCCTGAGTGCCGTTTTATTCCTTACTTCTGCAAAAGGTCTATTAGTTTATTCTTTTCTGGAGATGAACAGATAGAGATGAGCAGTGAAGTCACTTATAAAGGATTTGGGTAATTGCACTTTTTTTTTTCTTGGTATCGATTTGATAAGATATGTAACTAAGTCAGTTACTTGCTGAAAGCTTGAAAAAACCCAACCCTATCCAGATCAGATCTTTAATAATGATTCCCCATCTACAGGGTGGTGTCTGAGGAAGGTGAGGTCTAAATGAGTGGTACATAGTGTTAAGAAGCATAACTGTTGACACTGATTCTTTGATTTTGCTCATATTTGCAACTTGTTTTTACTTAATCTTTTTTAATGGATTACTCGGTATTTATATCAGGGGTTTTCAGATGTATGAGGAAGTCATTAAATCAGCAAGTAATTTTTAATAGTGATACTTTCTCATGTAAAGTTGTTTTTGATTCTGTCTCATTTCCTAGAGTAAAGTTACCTCATACTATTGGAAACTTGCACATCCAGAAGTTAGCTGGATATTTCCTAGTCAGGCATCAATATGCCTTTACTCTGGCTTGGGATGGGAAGTCTGCAGTGTACATCAAAATGGCACCAGAGTATCTGGGCAAAACACAGGGACTGTGTGGAAACAATAATGCTGTCCTGCAGGATGATCTTGAAACTAGTTATGGTGAGTATATAAAATATGACTTCTGTTAATACAGTGGGTTGTTTGGTTTTGTTTTGTTTTGCTTCAGGTGAACTCAATGTTACTCTGCTTAGTTTCTAATTGTAATTGTATGTAAGATGGGCAACTCTTGGAATGGAAAACTGGTATGGAAATATCTCTAGTAGATGATATTGTTGGTGAAGAGGGACAGTTTCAATAGAGTGGGCTTTGAGGAGGAAGCATAATAAAAAGCTGTCTCACTCCATTACCTACAATGGTATTTGTACTTGGGTTTTCTAAGTCTTGAAAGATGTAACTGACTTTTAAATGTTCACTGCCCTCTTAGCAGTTCTATGTAGGAGCTTCTGGAAGCCCGGGATACTGTAATTGGTAATTGATAGTTTTAATTAAGAAAATCATGAAGACTGCCAAACCTTTAATAAAGATCTGATATAAAGACTGATATAAAGACACTGAATAAAGATCTCCATAAAGCAAATTAAAAAAAAAAAATAGAATCAGGAGAATAAATCAGGCCCCATGAAAGTTATCCCAAGTTTGGTGATGAAAACTTCTGGAAATCATTGCTTTGGGCTGTTTAACTTCTCTCTTTAAAATTAGAGTGTTTCTGTAAAGTACAACTTCAAAGCTCAGAGTACAATATGTAGTAAGTTTCTTCTGTTTTAGTGTGTCACTCAACTTCAGAAAGCATTAGCCCTGCATTAGCATCAGCTCTTGCCTCCACTGAGTGGTCAGCTCACTGAATCAAACTGATTAAAATAATACCAAAATCAATCCCTCATTGTCCTCACTGCCTGCAAAGTTTTTTGTCTACCCTCTCACCTTTCTCAGGCTATCTCAGCCACATAAAGCTGTGATTGTAGCACCGGTTGATAAACTGCATAGTAGCTTTATCCAATTAGCTGGGGAGCAGTAGTAATAAAGATACAGCAAGATAGGCTTTAGTGGGTAATCCAAGTAATCAACATTGTCACCACTTGTCTGTGATGAATGATACCTTTCCTAGCTAGGTTAAAGCTAGAGTAGACATTCCTACTTAGGTGAAATAGTCTCACCTATATTTGATTAATGTCTACAAGCATTTTGTACCTTTGCAATAACACAGGAGTGCCTCACCTTCCTTGGGTTTCAGAGTCTCTGTTGGGAATTTCATGTGAAATAGCAGCAGAGATCTATGTATATACAGTTTATACAGCTTTTCTTTCCTTGATTTCTTTGACTGACTGCAGCTGGCACAGTCCTGCTCCCTAAAGCCCTTTCTTGTCATACCACATGAGTAAGTTTCTTTCTGCCATTCTCAAGCCTCGTTATTGTAGTCCCTTTTAGAAGTAGTTTTGGTTCTTAAAAGAACAAGATTGTCTTCAGACCAGCAGCTGGTTCATTTAGTTGTGGGAAGGGTTTGGTGCTCTCTGTTTAATGAGGTGGTTTGATTATTGAGAAATGTTTTAAAAATTATGTTCTTCCAGGTCACTGTGTGACTCTCTGTTTTTGTTTAGGAAAACTGACAGATGATGTAACAGAATTTGCTGAGAGTTGGCAGGAAAATCCTCCACAAGGAACATTGAATTGGGATAAATCTATTTTCAATGAACCACCCTGCCTGACACAAAGCCATGAATCTCTACAGGTTTGTTTAAAAAAAAAAAAAAAAAGAAAGAAGAAAAAAAAATACTTAATGCCTTGAAGGAGACTGGAAATATCCCCAGTTCTTCTTTGAACATGGAATAAAATAGTTGTTGCAGCAGAGCTTCCCTTGTCTCCTCCACTCTCCCCACTTTTTTCTGTATAGGTTTATATTATTAAATATGCTTGGTTTTTATTTTTTTTTTTTTATTATATTGTTTGCACAGCAGACAGTAGAAGTGCTTGAATCTGGGGCTAAATAAGTGAAAAGTTGAAAACAAGGGGTGTATTCTAGAACTGGTTCCCATTTATTGCCTTAGAAAGAACATAAATAAGAATAAAGCCTGAATGAGACCACAGTTAATTTGCCAGTGTTAAAAAAAAAAAAAATTACTGCTACTTTTGTCCATCACATAGAAGTAGTGGTTAAGTACTTTTCTTGGGGAGGGGATGTTTTATTACTACTGATATGACCTTGGATAAAGGATTCAGTGTTATAAATACTCCAGCACAGAGAGCCAGGTGTTGCCAGCCACTGCTTCTAGTTGATGAGTGGAAAGTCATTTCTAGTCACAGACTAGGATGTCTGTTCTGATTTTCCATAGTATTGTATTCTACTTCGGTTCATTTTTAAAAACCTTTTCACAGCATCTATCTTACTCATTTCAGAAAGTATACACTCTGTGTGATATCCTATTACATCCCCCATTTGAACACTGCCATGAATATGTGAGTCCTCTTCCTTTTATGGCAAGCTGCACCAATGATCTCTGCATGTAAGTGAATGTTTTTGGGTGATTTCAAAGCTAGAGTAAAAAACATTTTCCTAGTACCATGAGAATGAATTGTAAATGTTAACAGAACTAACCTATGTCTTCTTAGGAGTATCAGTTTTCACCTAACATTAGTCAGTTTGGCACCCAAGAGCCTTATCTGTTAATCCATTGAAAAGAGAAATTTGATTACTATTGGAATTTATGCCATCATGCAAACTACTATAGTCCTTGTCCATGTAATTAATGGTTGTGAGCAGTGCAGGAGCATTCATAAAGTTATGATTGTGTCTTTGAATGTAGGTAGAAAATAATATGTCACTTTTCATTTGTGTAAGGTCAGCAGTTGATAATGCAACCTGGTGTCGAGCACTAACTGAATATGCCAGAGCCTGTGCCCAATCAGGAAAGCCACTACATGGATGGAGAATGCATTTTCAGCAGTGTGGTATGCAGATGCTTGCTTTCTTGGAAATACAGCCTACTAGTTGTATTTTAAAGAGTGCTCTTTATACTTCTTTGTCCTTCCTCTAATTCTGAAATTGTGTAGCTCTCAAGAAAAGTATAACTATGCACTACGTAGCTTCAAGGCTACATAAAGGCAATGAAATTTTTTATATATATATATGTGTAATTTGTACTGAATGTATTCAAATCACTAAGTTTTTTAGAATGTGTTTTAAGAACCTTCCTGTGAAAACGTCAGGTTCTCTAAGGTTATTAACTATATGTTTTTTCATAGAGGTACTATAACTATTGTCAAAATTTTCATGGCTTTCTGATATCACATTTTTCATGGGTGTTAAAAACAAAATGTAGTTGTGTAAGTTTTCATCTTAGAGGTCACAGAAAGTAAATTTGAAATAGATGTTCTAATCTTTCTGCCTGACTGGAACACAGGACCAAAACTGCTTTATCATTTGTGACAAAAATTTTTCCCTGCATTTCCAGGCTATTTGGTAATCAATGTTCTAACACTTCCTGTGCTTGCCTGAGTATCTAAATAACTCAGATGTGAGAAAGTTTCCTGGAGTCTCCCTTGGTGTAATTTAAGATTATTCTATCTCGATGCACCTTTATTGGACAGAATATAAATACATGTATTTTCTGTGTGCGTGTTCTGAAAAGCCACTGCTTTGTTGTTCTAGATAACACTCAGCTGACTTAGAAATACCCTAAAGACACATGTACAACCTGCTGAAGCCTTGAGGCAGTAACACCTTTTCATTTCTCTGTTTTCAGTGATTACCTGTCCTGAACCCTTGACCTATAATGAATGCATCAACTGTTGCCCTGCTTCTTGTCACCAACAGTCACAGTGTATTGACAGTGAGCTTCCCTGCATTGATGGATGCTACTGTCCAGATGGTAAGTTTTGCTTTTCAAATATATGTTATTTGATTCTATATAACTTAGAGATGGTTTTTCACCACGTTTACATACCTACATGGCCTGGCTCTGTTAAGGCATTCACAAGACCTCTTTATATAAACATATTGCCAACAGAGAGTGGAGTAATGACTTTATTTTCCTCATAACTGACAAGAAAGACTTTTCTACCCTGTAACAAGTGGGAATAGGTTTCAATACAGATCTACATTCTAGTTGTAGTTTCCCAATTTGAGTGAAAAATGAGGTTTGCTCTTTTATTGACAAGGCAACAATTCTCCTGTTGTGTGATTCTGGCAAGTGAGTAAACTTTTACCCTTATTACCAAAATATACTTTGTCCAGTTTTCTTGTTGGCTTCTCTTGGGTACGTAATTCTATCTGAAAAAGGATAGGGAAAGTTAGACCATGGATCTTCAAGTTCTGACTCGTATATGCCCTGATGATTTAGAAGTATAATCATCTTTACCATACATTTTATCTTTTATGGGGGACTAAAGCTGCTTCTGGTTCTCTAATAATGAAATAATTAAAAAATAAAGCAAAGTAAAAAACCATCACAGTAAAATAATGACCAAACTGCCTTACAATATAGAAACAAAGATGTGTTAAAGTCCAAAAAAGAAGCCAAAGGTACCCAAAGCAGCATGGCTTGGCATTTATGTATTCGGTTGGTTGTGGGGTTTTCTCTTGGTGGTGGTTTTGTTTTCTTCTGTGTGTGTGTGAGTGCTTTCCTCTCCCCCAATATTAAATACTTGAAATACCTGTTAATTATACTATTGTTATTGCATTTCAAGCAATTTTGAGACTTGGTCCATATAATGTACTATAACTCAAATAGATGCTTGTTCTACAAAAATGACTAAAATATAGTTTAGACTTTTATTATCATGTGACCATTTGTGTTGTTCTTGGGTGTACTTGTTAGTGCTCCATCTTTGTGGGTAGTTATTTCACTTTTTTCTTGTGGTCTTAATTTTTTTAGGTTTGATTTACGAAAATGAATTGTGTGTCAAGCCTATGGACTGTCCTTGTGACTACCATGGAAGTTCCTTTGAAATGGGTTCAGTGGTTTATGAGGAATGTAATAACTGGTAGGTAATTTTTCTTTTTACT
Source organism: Florisuga fusca (assembly GCA_038090715.1). NCBI lineage: Eukaryota > Metazoa > Chordata > Aves > Apodiformes > Trochilidae > Florisuga > Florisuga fusca. The sequence goes on from JAAWXA010000027.1 coordinate 9,833,728, forward strand.
ATGTGGACTTGCTCTCTTTCACGGTTATGAGAGACAACTTCCCAGCCTGTTCAGTTAAAAATTGAATAAGGTTTAAATCCTTACTGTTTCTACATACAAAACCTATTCTATAAACATTTTGCAGTGAAGAGAAACTACAGAGCTATGAAAGGGCAAGAAGACAGATATTGCAGACAATACTCTAATATTTAGTATTCTTTTCGCCTTGAACTCTGCCTCAAAGTAAAAGTAACAGGAGAATTACTTGGACTTTGTCTCACTTGAACACAAACAAACTAAATCTCACTGTGACACTAAGCTGCTGTTTTGGGAACTTCAAAGTTAATTTTATACTTTGGAAAGAAGTTCCTAGAAAGGCATCATACTTATTATTGGATCAACTTAATTTAAGAAAATGGGTGAGCTTGCAGATATGCAACCTCTTATTTTCAAAGTAGTTCTATTATTTTTCAGTTTCCGATTTCTTGTATGTATTCTTCTCAGTTTTAATAATCCTGAACTTTTACAATGGTTACCAAGGAGACAGAAAGAAAAGTGTTACTGGACCCATGGATGAAGTTAACCTGATCACATCCCCATGACAGCTTCCAGGCAGTCTAGTGACTGATAGCTCTGTTACATTACACCCTTTTGTGAGACACTTTGTGCTCATTTTATACAGAAGGAATCCAGGAAAAACAGCTGAGGGACAGCCATATATACTTCACGAAAATTAAAGTATAAAACATTTTTGGTTTTATTTCAGCACGTGCATTGGAGGAAAGTGGATTTGTACAAATCTTACATGTCCAGGTATGTGAAAGTCTTGAATATTTAACTTTTATAATAACTGAATTTTTACTTGTGGCAAAATATTACTGTTAGGTCAAAAGAGATTGAGGTCAAAAGGATTTTGCATGGTAAATTTACCCATGGCCTCATGGCTGCCAACAGATTCAAGCTCTGGTCTCAGAGTTATCAATGAGCTGTGGAAGTTGCTAATATTTCTGCAAATTAGAACCACAAACCCTGATTGTAAGGATCACATATATTATTGCCTCCTTCTGGGGGAAGAATTAAGTTACCTTGGCTTGGCATCAAGTAGGAACTTTAAAAGAAGAGCAAGGATAAGGTTCAGTTCTTTATCTGTGTCCCTACTACCTTGTAATGCAAATACAATTTTAAAAATCATAGCAAGTATCAGAGTGTATGAGCTCCACAGCAGTAATAACTGTTAGGATTGCATTGTCTTTACATGGTTTAATATACTATTTGTTATCTTTTGCCAGCTGAATGCTCAGTTTCAGGAGACATTCATTTCATGACCTTTGATGGGCGCAAATACACATTTCAAGCCACCTGCCAGTATATTTTAGCCAAAAGCCGTACATCTGGAGCATTTACCATATCCCTGCAAAATGCTCCTTGTGGCCAGGTAAGGTCCAGAACCTTCTTGTTATATTTATATCCTGAAATTAGTTGGCATTCTGCAGTGCTCTTGAGATGGCAAAGAACCTTGCAGTTCTTACATCTGCTTCACTCTCACTTCAGAACTTGCTTAATGTGTCTGTGTCCAACTGGTTTGTAGATGGAAACCCAGATTCTCTTACCTTCTACTATATTTTGGGCTTAATATTTCTCCTAGCCTTTGGCAAAGGTAGCCTGATCATCTATAGCAGGTGTAGACTTTTACAGAGGTTTGTGTGAAGCATTCTGGACATGAACATCCAGATGGGTGACCACAGGTTTATGTGGTGTGTTCCAGAGCTATTAATTACCAATGTATGAGTGGTGAGAAGTTAGCAGGAGCAGTTTGTGTACCCTAAAGCAAGAATGTGGGGCTTCAGTGAGGCTATTCAAGTGTCTAGCTAGCTACTCGCTGGTATCACTTGGCTGAAAAGCTGCTTTGCAGTTCCCTAGGCACCATCCATTATCTGTTTTCCCATTTATAAAAATGAATGAATTGAAATGGAAAGCTAAAAGATTTGTAGTGCAGAATCTCATATTTCATGATAGTTTGAGATATTATGTGCTTTAAAAAAAAAAAAATAAACCACCTTATCAGTCCTATCTTATTCAAGCAGATTAAAAAATGTAGAAAGAAAATACCTGGGAAGATTTTAGCTCTCAGAATCACAAAGACTCTAGTCATCTAGAGCCTTAGAGCTGGTGACATAAACAGTCATCAAGCAACAAGTTACATCAAAATGATGTGAAATTTTGTTTAAGCACTTTTTGGAAGGAGAATCAGTCAAGTGATAAGCATAGCTCAACCTTATCTGAGTTTCAGGTGACAAGCTCACTGGCTTTTTAGTTTGTGTGACGAGAAGGTCTTGTGAATATAGAATTTTTTTTTAAGTGTCTAGTGAGAGAAACAGCTATTCCTGTGAAAGCACCTGCTGAAAGTTGGCAGGGACAGTACTGTGAAAGAAGCAGTTCATTGGAACAGAGAGTAATTGTCAGACAGAATTTTTCCTTCTGTTTCAGCAAGAAAGTATAATAAAGCTTTTGTCAGTATTGTGTAGTAATGTATACACTATGGAGGGTAACTCTTTTGGCTCTGGTCTGCTGTGAGTACCAGCTGACATTCTGTTATTTTCAGCTTCTTAAAAGGTCAACAGAATTGTCAATTTGTAGCCACTGATGCTGAATGATATGCACAAAACCCTGATTACTTCAAGATGCAATACAACACGATTAAGACACAAGAGCAGGACTTCCCATATGTCTGTCTTCAGTATCAGTCCAGGAGAGCTAATTGAGCTGATGAAATATCTCCAGTTATAATTTGCTGTTTTGAAGTTCCATTTTATAATTTCAACTGTTGGCAAAAGGCTGCTGTTGCACTGTTATTTGGAGACAGGAAAATTCTGAATGTCGTGTTAAATCCTGATACACCACTGTGTGAACCTGTGTGTCCCTGGTACTTGAAGGACTGACAGATGATCTGAGCTGTGCTAGCCCAGCTATTAAAGCCCCATTGTAATGTTCAGAGACCCCTGCAGCTCCAGTGATGGTTTTCAGAGGGCTAGGAAATGCTTGCATTGGACAAGTCCTGGTGAAATTCAGTGAGAGTAGGAGCTTAAGAACATACCCCGCAGTTTGTCCCAGAAAGAATTAACTTAGAGGGTGTTTTAGATAATGATTCACAAGATTGTTTGCCTTTGAAAGAATTTAATGCCTTAAATGTTCTTTAAAAGCACCTGGCTATACTAGAATAATTCAAATTAATGTACACTGCTATGTGGATAGTGCAGTACTGTTCACAAGCATTAACTCAGCTTTGGTGGGTCTTTAATCAGGGGGTCTCAAATTACAGTCTCTTTGTACTAAGCCTTGTGAAAACTAAGTTTCTCTTTCCAAGACCAGTTTTGAGTGTACTTGTGTAACAGGTTAGTGTTTAAGATGCCCGTGAAATCATTCAAAATACTGTTTTCTTACTTAGCAGTAAAACTATATGCTTTTCAAGTGCACTCACCTAAGAAGCAAAATACAACTGAAAATTCTCAATTCCTCACTAATCACAGTGTTACTTGCACTCCTATTTAACAGTTATCCTTCTTAATTTTTTTTTCTAAATCTTGTGCTCTTATTTGTAGAACCAGGATGGATCATGTATCCAATCAATCAGCCTCATCCTTAAGCAGGACTCCAAGAGGCAAGTGACTCTGACTCATTCAGGAGATGTTTTGGTATATGACCAATACAAAATTAACCTGCCTTATGCAGATGGTAAGGAATAATATATAAGCATGTAATTCCTATCAAGCAGTGAAGCAGTATTTTAATGGCATAAATGTACACTGTGATGCTGTCAATATTGCTGACATACTGATGTGGTATATTGTTAATATCAACATTGTTAATTTTTAATGGAATGTTTCACAAATTAACTGCTGATATTCTACTTACACTAATAGTAGGAGTTTTGCAGTAGCTGTATTGTGCTAACATCTCTTATGTTAAGATTGAGTATGTTCTGTCTCTAGCAAGTCCAAATGCCATACCCCACAATTTTTTTTTTCCTGAGAAGAAATTCTGTTCTCTGATTCTTGAGTGTAAGAATTTATTTTGCCTTTTTGGTAAGCAACTCAAGTAAATCTAAGCATAACGACTCTCTTCCCTCCTTTCCCATGAGAAGATAAGCTACATGGTTTTCAGACCAAAAGATTCTTCTGTTTCTTTGCGTTTTTAAATTCCTCCATCTGGAAGCTACTGCCAAATATTCTACATATGAACATATGTCTGTCTTCTGTGGGATTCAGTGCTAGCTTCAATGAGAGCTCCATATACAAACCATTAGTATACTTGTCTGTGAGGCCTTGGACCTTTGGGAATTTGCAAGAAAAGGCTTTAGTACAGGAAGTGTATTGCTGCTGTTAGGATTAGTTTATCTGAATAAATGGCCTGTGATGTTATCAGCAATGCTTGTGTCTTTAAATTGATTTGCTTTTACTTAAGCTTTATGAATATTTCAGTGGACTCTGAATGTGTTTTTTTTCAGACATGTGGTGCCTGTCATAAGTTTTTTTTGTCTTCTTTAAACTCTGAAGCAGTGTGACATTTCATTGCACTTCTGAACTCAATGGTTGGGGGGAAATAGGGCCTTAATAGGAAAAAATGTAACTTACATTAAAATGATACAAAATAAAAACAGTACAATGACAAGGAACAAAATGCAAATATTCAAATTACAAGCAGGTTCCCCTTGCCTTTCAACAATCTCTGTTTTTACTCTCCAGAATTATTTGAAATACGGAAACTCTCCTCTGTCTTTCTTCAAGTAAAGACACACATTGGATTACAGATGCTGTATGACAGAGAAGGACTGAGGCTTTACCTTCAAGCTGATGGAAGGTGGAAAGATGACACTGTGGGCCTTTGTGGAACCTTCAATGGAAATACGGAGGATGATTTTTTGTATGAATAGCTGCAAGATTTTTATTTACCAGTATATGAATATCTACAGTTAGTGGCAGATCAAGTGTGCACGGAGCCTGAATGAATGGATACCAAGAATAATTTATTTTGCGGTGTTGTATTAGTGAATGAGAGCATAGGTTTTAGTTTGCTCACAGCAAATCTGTATCTCCAACTATGGGATACAAAGCCAGGTTTTGTTTTGCATATATTTATATAAAAATACAGTGAAACAGACATGACTCATAAGTGCAAGTTTTCCTGAAAAGTTTTTTGCAAAATATGGAGGTAGCCTATATATAAGGGACTTTCTTCCTCCCTGCAAGACTCTTCATCTCTTCCTAGCTCCTATTTTTTTGCTGCAAGCTCTAATCTCTCTCTGACAAAGCCTCCATTGTTTATTTTCTGCAGGCCAGCAACCTGGAATTGGCTGTTGCCTAAGCTTTGCTTCATGGTGATGCAGTGAAAAGTGGTCCATCTTCTTTACAGCTGTTTTTCCAGTTTATTTGCAGCATATTTCTTATAGATAAAGGGCAAGCTTGTTTCCAGAGGGTTGAGCACCCTAATGGAAGTGGGAGGAGAATACAAATTTAGAGCATGACAGAATAAGTGACCAAGAAAATGGAACTTGGTCTGGTTAGTTCTGTCCTTCCATACAAAGTGTCTAATGACTCTGGAGCATTTCTTCTTTCTGGTGCTTTCCTGAAAAAGTCAAGTCCTGAAACTTTTGACTGACAGCACTTTGCAGGAGGGTGCATGAGTCTAGGGATCAGTGGGAGGGAACCTTGAAACAGCTTTGCTGAAAGGGGGTGGTAGAACTGAGTCCATTCTGTAAGTTCACTGCATTTATTGTGACTGTTTTGTAAAAGATCTCCAGTTGGAGTAACTGAAAGCACTCCAGAGCTGTTTGGAAACACATGGAGAACTTCGTCAGCCTGCATTCTTGGGCATGATAACTCACAAATGGATCCCTGTGATGTTCATCTGCAGGCAGGTGGGCAGTGAAGGTCCATTTTTATTGACAATGTTTTTTTACTTACCACATCTGTGGTAAGCTTCAGGTTCAGCTGATACTTTCCTTTTCCTGTGTGATTTTATTATCCCAGGCTAGCTGCTCTTTCTCTTTGAAACAATAGGTAACATTCTTTAAAATACTGACCTGTTGAAGCAGTTACTGGGAATGTCTTAAAGTGAAAAATCTGTAATCCTGTGTGTTTATGAAAGGCACTGGTGAGCGTGTGTAGCATCTGTTCCCTGACCCACATCCACACATCAGTTTAAAGATAAGGTGCTGCATATAGGCACTATCTGCATATTGTAAAGTTTTCCTAATACCTTAAAATCATTCCCAGAGTTCAAAACTATGAGCATCTAATTCTCTTCTGCAGTTGTATAGATATCAAAGATACATACAGCAACAGCCTGTAACCATGGTTCGCATTATGTTGAAGACACTTTTTATTCCAAGTCTTTTTTAACTGCCTCACTGAGTGTTTAATCTGTTATTTGTGTAGCCTCTTATGCAGCAGAAGCTTGTAGCATCCTTACGAAAGAACTTTTTGCTCCGTGCTACCCCTATTTGAGTCCTGTTCCCTATTTTGAGCAGTGCAGAAGAGACACTTGCAAGTGTGGACAGCATTGTTTTTGCTCTGCTCTGGCCCATTATGCTCATCACTGTCGAAGATTTGGAGTTGTAATAGATTTCAGAGGAGGTGTCCCAGACTGTGGTGAGTTGCATCTCACTTCTAGTCTTAAATAATCACTATGTGAGTACTATAGAATGAAGTAGTTTGGAGGGCCTCAAATGTATACAGAATTAAAAATGTTTATCACTTTTATGGCTTGAAGTATCTCATACCCATGTTGATATTATTAATGAACTACATACTAAAATGTTTTTTTCCCTGTAGATGCTACATTTAGCTAATTCTTTAAATGCATGCAATTAAAATTATGCTCATGTATTTATCAGTTTTAGCTGGATTGTTGCCAGTTTCTGCTGGGTGACAATCTCTGTAAGCTTGCATTCTTACTGTTGGAAACACTGGAGTTCACTTAATAAGTGTAGAGAATTGGTATTATTGATATTTAATTTAAAATGAATGGAAGACTAGCCAAAGTTGAAATTTTTTATCTACTTCATAAAGCCTCACAAATAGAGGAGTGGAAAACATTTTTTTTTTTAATTCTTATGGACTATTAACGATGTAAACAACATTGATAGGACATGTGCCCTCATTTTCTAAAATTATCTAATTGGAAACCCTATAAAACAACTTTAAATTGACACCCCTAATTTTTCAATAGGTTTTGCTCCAGAAACATAGGATATATGTAAAAACAAACAAACCAAAACCAAACAAAGCTAAGAGGGCACTGTGAAACATCTACAAAGCACATGCACTTTATTGTTTTTAATGTTTTCTTTAAGATACAGTCCATTTCCCAAAGCTCATACACGAGATCCAAACATTTTCATAGCTAGAGGGGGGGGGGGAAAGGTTCAGCTGTCAGTTTCCCCTGTATAAATCTGGATTAACTGTGCAGGCTTCATTGTACTCATTATTACTGCAGATTTACATCTGTGTAGTTTATACAGCATAGTGCCAAGATAGCAATTTTAGCAGAATTTAGTGTGATTTGGAAAGAAAGAATAACGATGTTTATCAGAAAACTGTTGGGAGCTCCTGGAGTCTCTTGCAGTGTAATTTGAGATATTTGTTTCATTTGGACAGCTCTTTCATGTGATGATACAAAGGAGTACAGTACTTGTGTATCTACCTGTGGCAGAACCTGCCAAGCCCTCTCTGTGCCAGAGACATGCAGCAGTGATTGTGTTGAAGGCTGTGCTTGTCCCTCTGGAATGTACTTGGATTCCAAGACTGAACGATGTGTACAGAGGTAGGTTCAGCTGCTGTTTTTGTAGAGACACTCACTATTTTAGGTCACTGCATTTGCAAATCAGAGTGAAAAGCTAATAAGCATGTTACCTTGTTGATATCATGCATCTGCAAAGTTATGGGATCTTAGAATTGCACAGAATCTGTGTCAATCAAAAATAGCTCTTTAATGATGTTGGAGGAGTCTTGGTACTACAGAAGGTAGTTGTTACATTACAGTTGTTACATTTTGGCATATAAGAGATTCCAGAGTTGTCCCTTGTCTGAGGTCCTGCTTTGCCATTGGTTTGGTTTGAAATGTGCTCTGGTTATATAGCAGTATTGAAATCAATTTCTTGTACCTTTAAAAAAAAAAACAAACCACAATGACCAAAAACCTCATCTACATGACCAAAGAAACTCACCAAAACCAACAAAGCAAACAAAGTTGTACTTTGAACAACAATTAAGTTGATGGAAATTTTTTCTTCCTTCAGTTTTAGTTAATCTCTCATGTTTTTTTTCCTCTACTCCAGAAGTGAATGCCCATGTTATTTTCAAGGAATTGACTATCCCCCTGGAGACCATGTTATGACATCTTTAGGCAAATGGTAAGGTACAAAAACCAGTGTTTCACCTGGCTGAATGGTGAGCTTTAGCAAATCCTTCTGGCTAGCCTGTTGGTTTGTTTGTTTTTGTTGTGATAACTGTTTACTTAAACACACCAAATAAACCTATATACATTACCTTTTTATGTTTGAACAGAGCTTTTTTAGAAATCAGGTTTTAGGCTATGATTATGAACTGTAGTTCCAATTGATTCTCATAATAAACACAGTAGGTTGATATTCCAGAATCCTCTCATATTGCTGAAGCAAAATAAATTTGAGACAACATAAGAAAAAGAATTACCAACTGCATCCCTGTTTCCTCCCGTGAGCCAAAACGACTTAAAATAATTAAAACATTCAACATGTTATAAATTAGATTGACATTAATAGTACTGTGGGTGTTCTCAGGTGGATACTTTGTTCATGATCCAAATGAGGAGCCACTGAGAAAATACAAAGTTGCCAATCTTCTGTTACAATGTTTCGTTTGGGGAAAAGTCACTCCAATTCAGTACAAAAAATTGCTACATGGTAGCTTGTGATTGTTTTATATTTAACATCGGGGGTTTACCTTCAGCTGTTGGGTAACAGGAAAACTGTTGGTATCACCAAGTGCCTCACGGAAAATAACAGCTTGCGTTCCAGCAGAGTTCTGTGCTGAGAAGGAAAATGGAGCATTTAGAACAGCATCAAGAATATTCATGTAAGGGTCCATACCAAGAGCTTGTTGTAACATACATGTATGTGGGCTGAGGGTCTTGATTTGCTGCCGTTTCTCATCACATTTTTGTTTTACATAATGATTCTGTTATGTACAGGGTTTGGTTTATTCTTACTGCTCTGCTGTCTTGGGAGCAGCATCATGTTGCATTCCTGGATGTATTTTTCTGCTAGCCCACTCATTTTAACTCACAGTAATGTTATGCAGAAAGCAACAGTTTAAAGTGTGATTAACATTCTCTGTTTTAAGGCAATGTGCACTTTAGCTGCAGTTCTAATACTCAATGCAAACATTTATGCAGTTATTTTGTATTGATTCATACTTCATTATTAAACAAAAAATATTAATAATTTAGATCTTCTGGCTCTCAGTACATCTGTGTTTTTATTGCAGCCATTGCAAGGATGGACTAATGAATTGTGATAGCAGCATAATAAGTGAGTAAAGAGAGAGGGTAAAGATACTCCAAGTACAATGAGTATGTATCCTCAAGGCTCTGTGGAACTCCTTATCTGTAGTAGAAGATTGTGCAATATGTACAAATGAATAATTTATAGGATTTTAGTTTGTAATTTAGGAATTACATATTTGTGTGATTGAAAGAAAGATAGGTGCAGCATAACTTTTAAATCTGAGCAACTTATTTTCCTAATACTTTAAAATACTGGGGTTTTTAGATTGCTAATGTAATCATGGTTGATTCTTGACTGTTTATTGTGTCCCTTACTAAATGAATGTATTCATTTCTGTGTTTTGTATGAGACTGATAGGGCTTCTAAGAAGTTAAGTACACTCAGGGGGGGCAGGCAGTGGGATGATACTGGTGTTAGCAGATTTTTACACTTGTGCTACATATTCTCCATCTGAATCTATTGCACACCTTTATGGAATACATAATTTCTGATGTGAAAGCTAATGTGTTGGCAATTTTTTTCCCCCTAGCACACAGCTGCCCCATTGGACAGATTTATATAAACTGCAGTAACCCACAGGTTGACACTGAACTCAGCAGAGAGAGAACTTGTGAGAATCAGCTGCTGAACATCACTTTCTCAGCACACCTTCCTTGTGTTTCAGGTTGTGTCTGCCCACTGGGGTGAGTACAGACAGATGTGTGTATTCTGTTGCACAAAAAAAAATATATCTGAGCAGATATATTGTTGAGGCAGAAGTGAGTGTTGCTGCATAAGCCAGCTGGCAGCAGGCTGCTGTCTGAGAGAGGGGCAAAACCATGCAAGACACAACCTGTTGAAAATTATTCCAGTAGGGGCTACAAGAATTATTTTTTAGTCCTCTGGTCTTGATTTGTGGGCTTTGAAGAAGCAAAGAAATGTTTGTTGACTCACAGAAAACGCATTGCTTTGGAGGATGCCTTGACCAAGAGCATTTACATCTTTGTATGTATATGAGTGAACAGAGCTATGGACAACAGTGAGAGCAATAAACCAGTGTTCAGCATGTTGAAGTGTGATAGCTGCCACTGTATCATTGCAGTTCATTGTATACAGTAAGTATGGGTGTCAAGGAAAATGTCTGATACTTCAAAGGGGATCTGTTGCAAGGTAACTGTTGCAAAGTAACTATTATCTGTAGGTAACTGTGGTGAATTCTGAGATCATTGAAATCTACCCACTTGCTTGGCTTTACAAAAAAGAAAGCTGTTATCACTTGTTATAGCCAGAATAATAATGTGAGGGGAAAAAAAACCTGCATTTAGTGTTAACTTGTCAGTGTGATGCTCTTTGTGTATGGATGGGCCCTGTTCAGTTCTGAGCAGCTTTAAACCAGTGGGAATTTCAGTCTCACAGTTGAAGCAGTGATTGAAATAAGTATAGATTACACGGACACTTTACATACCCTGGGGGAAATCAGTTTTTCAGTTTAATAGAGGTGAGAATTTTATGATGTCCCCATATTCCCACCAAGAAGAGCTACAGACTTGAAAAATTCTAGCTGGTAAATAGCACACTGAAGAATAATCTAAGTCACAGTACACAAGTTACCAGTTCATTAATGAGTAAATAAAATGTTCAGTGATAAGTGCAGTGGTGAAACAAAAGTGTCATGCTGTTTGTCATAGATGTGCCTCACACCTACCATCTTTTGTCTCATGGTGCAGGGGTTTGCCCACACCACAGTGCTAAACATCACAAATGCCAAATCTGTTTTCTTCAGAAAAATGGCAAGAATGCAGGAAAACCTGTATGAAATTCATATTACTGGCATTCTAAACAGACTTACCTTGGAAAGGAAAGAAGATTATCAGCCCAACAGCACCGGTTTTAAGAGTGTTTATTTCACAATACAAATAGATTTCAACACTTGGCATTTGGAAATAAAGGAAATTGTAGAGTGCATGGTGCCTGTAAGAACCTTTTTGCCATGCTACTAGCATCTTAGTTGCTCCAGCTTCTTATCCTGTATGGAACAGGATCCCATATAGGAACAGATATTGAATCCAGAAAAAGTTGGAGCTACAGTAGTTTGTGAAAGACACTGCTGTAGCTAATCAAGATTTTGTTTCACAGTTTTCATTTGGCAAATAGACTTTTTCATTGAAGGTTGTGTTTGGTGTTATTGGACCTATGCTGATATCTGTTTGCCTATTCAGTAGTAGTACAATATTTTTTACTAATGAGGCTGATTGTGGAATAAATACAACTTGCCTGGGCTCAGTAAAAAAGATGGTTTTAAAAATAAAAACATTACAGATTTGTGATTCCTGAGATTTTTGTATAGAATCTGTTTAAGATTTCTCTTAATATAGCTTTTGCATTTCAGTTTTTCTGGATATTATTAAAGGCCACAAATATTTTACTTTCAAATTTAGCCTAGTTGCTTTATGTTGTCTCACTGGGCAAGAATTCCTGTATTCTTTCTATATTACTGAAGTATTTTTCACATTTTTTTGAGTTTTCATTTTTTATCTATTACTCTAGGAGTTGTGATTATAAATAAAAACTTAGTGTCACTCTTGAACTCTGGTAAATACACAGGTTTCTGTGTTATTATGACAATTTTTTTTGAAGGCTGTGAGGATATTTCTGCGATAAAGTATATTTGTGCCTGCTTGCATGAAGGTGCCAGTCATGCAGAAGTACAGACTCAATGTTCTTCTGTGCAAACAGGATAGCTCATTTTGATGAAATTACTCACAGAGCAAGAGCTGTAACTATGGCTATAGGAGAACTATGCAGAAAATTGAAGCTCTTTAAATAAAGTGAAGAAAAGACAACAAAAAGAAATCCTTGGTATAAAAAAATCATGAGCTTATTTATTCTAAATGCATGTACCACTTAGTTTCCCTGACCTTAAAATTTCTATCTTAATGAATAAATCTTCACAGGTTTAGTGGCTGAAGGGCTAGTGCCCAAAGTGCTAGCAAGTACTAAAGATAAAATATTCACATACCTATGAAAGGAAATTACCAAAATATGCATATATAATTATTAATAAAATCGTGCCTTGCAATTGCAGAATACCTTAAATTTTAACTAATTGTTTTTCAACATAACAATACTAATAATTGAAAAGCTTAGGAAAATATTTTTATAAATAGACACCAGGTGTAGTTCTGCTGAATTTATATTTTTTCTTTTTTTTGATAGGCTTGTTAAACATGGGGATGTGTGCTTGGAAGCAGAGGAATGCCCATGTTCATGGAAAGGAAAGGAATACTTTCCAGGTGACAAAGTAATTTCTTCCTGTCATACATGGTAAGCAGTGTTCTGTTTAGGTGATCTCATTTCAGTTGTTTATTGATGGGTTGATTTTTTTTTTTTCTTCATGTTTCTTAATCATAAGTTTCACACCAGAATCATGTAAATTATCTACCCTAATTTTGTATTTACTTTTCTCCAGAGGGCTCTTAAAATTATTTTTTCCTTAGGGTTTGTTGTTTCAAAGAATTTGTGCATAACAAAAGAAGAGCTATTTGGGAATTTATTTTAGAAAAGAGCTTGATTTAGAAAAATCATTGTTTTGATTATTAGGATAATATAAAACAATATTCCTTGGCTGCTGTTCCTAAAGTCCAGGTAAAATCCTTCAAGTCTCACAACTGAATGATACTTGCTAAAGCTTTACATTAATTTTCACATCTAGCATCACATCTTGACTGTCTAAGTCGTAGCCCTGTGCTTATGGTAAAATAGTGACAAATTAAGGAGAGTACTGAGCAAGGTCATGTACCAAGCAGAGAAACAGATAAATTGCTTGCTAATTTTGCATGTTTGGATAAACGAGAAATTCTACAGCTTTTAGAGGAAGTGTTCCAATAGACACAGGTTGTTAGGGTCACTCCAAAGCATGCAGAAGCCTATTCCTTTTACCATCCAGTGTTAAAAATGCTGCACATACTCTACAGCTACATTGCTCCGTGAAGTTACCTTGAATAATCAGTAGAATATGGTGCACTGCCATTCCAGTGAGCTTCAGAAAAGCTTGAATGTGAAAATATACCACATCCACATGACCCAGGAACAAACTTGATTCCTGCCTGTTTTCTTCTCTGACTGCTGCTGAGTGTTGCAAGCAGCACTACTTGACTTAGCAGAGCCTCAGAAAAATCAGTGTAATATCAATCATCCAGATGCTATGGTAGTAGTGTAGCCTCCAGCTTCTTAGCAGAACAGCTCCTTCCTTTTGTTCCCTTCTTTTGGTTTACCAGGAACATGTAACTGGTCTCACCTGGTAATCTGCTCCTGGCCTGCACAGCTCAGTCTAGCCCAGTAAGGTGAAGGCTTGCCCAGTCAGCACTAGTCACTGCCTTGTCTGGATGTCATTGCCCCCTCCAGCCTTGTGCTGACTGCCTACCTCTGCCTCTCGTCAGGTCCTCAGTATCTGCTCTAGAAGAGATTTGTAGCCCTTTGGTCGACTGGTGAAGCGACTTAGAAGCCATCTCCACTGGGCAGGCAGGTAAAGCGACCCGGGTTGTTCACCCCCTTATTTCCAAAGGCCTCTCCAATTGGATCTGGTGTGGGAGTGCTTGCATCAGAAAGAACTATTATGTCCCATTTACTCTGTACGAGACTTCACCAAAGGCAGCAGCAGTGCAGGCAAAAAAGACACTGAATATTTTACCCTTCTCTCTTTTTGTCTGAGGCCAGGCCCATTAGTTCATGTACAGTTCCTGAAGGTTTTCATGCTTTTCTAGTCTTCCTCATCCAGAAGCAAAGACAAATTAAATGATGATGTCTTTTTGGCTATCAGTTTCCCATGGACAGATGGCAAGTTTGCAAGAAGCTCTGCTTGATGCTAAGTATAGAACATCTTTGAGACTTCTGTATGTGTGTGTGCAGAGGTGTATTTGATACATTAAGGGAAACGTGCATTTTTGCTTGTGCAAGGCATAAGAATGTCTGTGCAGTCAAACCTACTTAGGCATTTATAGCAGTTATAATGACTTTAGTGTGATTTAGAGCACAGAAACAGTGTGTGTTAATACAAAATATAATTTTATTCGTATCTGATGTGGTTTCAGCGACACAACTATTAATCTGATTTGTCTATTGAACAGTAAAATGACAAAATTATTTCTTAATTTGGCAAAACTCGCAGTGGAGTGTTAGGAACTTTCCACCCAATCTCTGGGGTCTGGCTGGACACAGGTTTTAGGTTTTCAGGCTTGGTTTTCAGTTAGCTTCCTGATACAGTTTCCATGTGCTGGCAAGATTAAACACAAAATGTTATTATTCTCACTGAAAGTATCAGAGTAGCATTTGGGCGCTGTGCTGTGCAAGGTAAGATGGGTGTTGCAGTTAATTATCCTGGTTTGTTGTCACTCATTGAGACCATTGAGCAAATGTTGGCTGTTATTGGTGTGCTGCTGAATTTGTCCTCCTGTGTTCTTAAACAAATACCTTTTGGAAGTACTTCTTTAAAAAAAGCTAGTCACAGTTTGGAACACACAGTAGCAGCTCTTTGTTTCCAACCAGGACTCTAGGTTCTGATAACTAAATGTTATTTTACTCTACTATGAAGCCTAGTATCTTGTAGAGAGCAATGCAAAGGACTTTGAAGACATGGTTTACATCTTAAGCCTTTTCTTCTGACTGTAGATTTGTTAAGACTTCTGAAAAAGAGAGTCTGCAAAGGAGCTCCCCACCCTTTCTATATTAAGAAATGTTTCTGCATGAGCCCTTAGCAGATCAGCCTGTGGAGATGGATTTGAACAGGTCAAGAGTGAAACTAAAACCTAATGTCTCACAGAAAGCACGAGAAGCAAGTCTTGTTCTTTTAGTCCAAATATAGTTTCCTCTATTTGCTTCTGCCTCCATCAGCTTGATTATGTTCCTGCCTTAGGTACAGCTTTGAGGTGACCAGAGTTAGCTGGGGGAGTCCTACTGCCATCTACTTCTGCTTTGCTACAGCAAACACTTTTCACACGTCCTACTTTGAACTTATTTTAGCCATGTACTTGGTGTATTTATATACGTAGCTACACAAATCCCAAGCAGTGGGCCAAATCTATGATGGGATAAGCAGACTCTAGAAAAATCTGGGAAATTACCCCAGGTTGGTGTAAATTGCATGGTAAGGAAACAGAAGGAAATATGATACTAGTAATGACAGTTTCTTAGACTTTCTAGATAATTGCTACTCTTCTGGAAAGAATGCTGCTCTCAGGATGCCATGTATTATAGCAATATGAACAGAAAAATAAAAGTTATACTGACAAAAACCTTCATACTGCTTGGTGCTTCTCTATATGAGATACCAAAACATTAGTGATATAACGAATACTTCCAAAACTCAGATTAATATTTTACTTGTAGAGTGTGAAGCATTGGCTTAATCAGGAAATTGAAAATTCAGTATTTCTGAAAATAGTTATTTATATCTATATATAGATGTATGCCAAAATTATATCATATGCTGTATTTAGTTGAACCTCTATAAAATATCTCAAGCAACTAGGCACCAACTCCACTGTCTTGAACAAGGAAAATTTTAAATGTGTCCCAGGGACTTAGAAACATAAAAAATAGCATTTAAAAAAATACTTATTAGGTACAGTAGATTAAATTCTGTGTATTGTTTATAAACTTCAGGTAATTTCTGAAAAGGTGGTGCAAACCCTGGCTGTTAGGCAGTTACAAAAGAAATTCAGTAAGATCTGAGCAGCCACTCAGTGTATGTGTGATGAAAGCATTTTGATGCTTAAGGTGGCCACAGACAGAACCTGAATTATTCTATTCATAAACTGTTAGGCTATGGTTAGGGGTTGATAATACCTAAGCATATTGGGGAAAAAAAAAAAAAAAAAAAAAAAAAGCCCAATTTCTCAAAACATGGTTCTTATAAGGAACCTAAGGACCAAACTAGGGCTACTGAAGTGTTTGCACTTCTGTGGAATTCTTATTCAAGCAAAGACTGTAGTAATATAACACATCGCTTGTTGATTCTGAGATTCAGTTTGTATAGAATCAAATGTTCTGTGAGAAGCTGAAAAAGAAAGTATTAACCTTGTGGCCAATTATTGATGTGAACTACCAGAGAATATATTATGTTACTACTTCTGGCATAGTTTGTTTTCTTGTTTCAACAAGAGAAAGACCTTTTGGTATCTTTCCATTTTGGAACCTGTAAATTATTACATGAAGAAACACAGACTGTATGCATTGAATATGTACACTTTTTTCCCCCCAAAATAATTTTTATATGTTGCTTCTCGTGAACATTTCAAAATGCTTCTGTCCACAGCTATCATACTTGATGACTTTTGGTTTCTTGCTGCTCAGTGCAATAGCTGTAATCATTTGTCCATAACTGCAGTTGATATTACCATTATTGATCATACATTTTTCAGCATTTGCCAGCGTGGATCATTTCACTGCACCTTCCATCCTTGCCCATCCATGTGTACTGCATACGGGGATCGACATTACAGAACCTTTGATGGATTAACATTTGACTTTGTTGGAACCTGTAAGGTTTATCTAGTTAAGGTGAGATTTTTTTGGTAAAAACTCTGTAAAACTGGATTTAAAAAATACTTGCTAAAAACTGTTGTTCTACTGATTTTCTATCTATACATTTTATTGGGTGACACATACTACTTTTTAACCTTTGATGCCCTTAGACTTAAAATCACATAACATAATTGTACAATGAGGTTTCTGCTAATTGAACTATATATAATAATATGTTTATTTCTCTAAGTATATTTAAGTGTCCATTTCTTTTTTTTTTTTTCTTCAGGGTACTTCTTCAACCAGTTTTTCAGTTATTATAGAGAATATTAACTGCTTTAATACTGGGATCATTTGCAGAAAAAACATTTTCATTAATGTTGGAAAATCTTTTTTAATATTTGATGATGAAACTGGAAATCCAGTAAGTTTCAGCCTTTAATGCTGATTGAAATGTATATTTCATGTGTATTTTTCTGAGTGTTTGTTCCTTTCATTAGCAAGAACTTACTGTGCCACTTTAGTAGAGGCATTAACTGTCTTTACCACGAATGCTGATCACACATGGATTGGTCAGTGGAATCTTCAAACAAAATCTTTTTCATATTTCACAAAAATAATAGATGAGATGGTCCTAGTCCTTTTGTTTAGACTTAATTTCTGTTTAATGTCTTAGAAAAAATCCAGATACTTGAAAGTCAGCAGGAGTTTTGCTGTTAATTCCACGAGAACTAAGAGTTTAGTCTGGTCTGAAATGTATAGGAGGAATATTCTTATACAGATGTAAAAAATAAATTGCAGTCCCTGGTATATCCTCCAACAGCCTTAAACTGGGGAGTGGGGATGATGGCGATACGTGTGTTGGTCAAACTGCAAATTCTACTGCTTTAAATATTTTGTGTATTTAATAATTTTAGTGTAAGTAGTACTGTTTATAGACTGAGTATACAAAGGAAGTTTTATCTCTTTGTATGGGGTGTTGTGGAATTAAACTAGCCATTTTAGTCCCTGCTGCAAATACTTTGGAATCTGATGGTTATTGGCTGAAGAGAAGGATGCTTTGTAAATAGAATGGACACGTTTAGGTGATTCCCTTGATTTTAATCTTAACTTCATCCTGCAAAATTGATATAAAATAAACTTTTAAAATAGTTCTATTACAAAAAAACAACACAGTCAAAATTGAGACAACTTTTGTTTAAGCATTTATCCCTGTGTGGCCTTCTGACAGGTTTTGGGCTTCTGTCTGAACCATTTTGTTCATTTTATTTATTCATATAGTTACTTATTTCC
Source organism: Florisuga fusca (assembly GCA_038090715.1). NCBI lineage: Eukaryota > Metazoa > Chordata > Aves > Apodiformes > Trochilidae > Florisuga > Florisuga fusca. Next base: position 9,852,044 of record JAAWXA010000027.1, read on the forward strand.
TGTCAAGTGAACACTTTGTGAAGGGATAACTTATAAGCTGCTTTGTTTTATTTTGAGCAGAGCTTATCTAGTTACATAGATAAACTACAAAAAATACAGTTGTGGAAAGCTGGATTTTTCACAGTTGTTCATTTTCCCGATGAGCACATTACCATTCTCTGGGATCAAAGAACAACAATTCATGTACAGATGGGTCATCAGTGGCAGGTAAGTGGAAGTCAACACTCCTATTGCCATTTCTTTGAGCTAACTATAGAAGTCTTACCAAGTAAAACATATTACTATTGAGACACTAGACAATGTGTCAGAAATCAGTGACAGAGTTGAGGAGAGAAGCATTCAACTAACTTGTCAATTGAAATATTCATTCTCATTTACATTGATGTGTTGTTTTTTGTTTTGTTGTTTTTGTGTTTTTTTGGCTTTTGGTTTTTTGTTTGGGTTTTTTGACTTTTTTTTCAGTCACTGTTCTCTGTGTAACATCAGAAACAAATAGCTTTGAGGCAGCATTGATCTTCTGTATTCATTCCTTATGTGGCTGAAACAAGTATTATATTGCCAAAACATAAAAAAATACAGAGCTGGCAAAGAGAGAATTTCATTGAACAAAAGATCAGCTTCTTTCTCAGAGGCCTGGAGATACCTAGTTCAAAGGGAATAATATTGATGCCAAAAATATTTTTGACAACTGAAGGCACAAACATAAAGTTTTCAAAATGTTCATGGCTGGTAGTGTTTTAGTATCATGTGGAAACATTTTTACATTCTTAATTTTTTTTCCAGGGTGAATTGAGTGGATTATGTGGAAATTTTGATTTGAAGACAATAAATGAATTGAGGACTCCAGATAATTTTGAGTTAACAAACTCACAAGAGTTTGGAAACAGCTGGACAGCTGTGGAGGTAGACAGTATACAGAATGTGTTTGCTAGTGGATTTTTTGCTTTTACATCATAATTTAACTATAATTAAATCAGAAAATTGTTCTTGGAAGTATCAATCAGGCAGTAATGCACATGTCAGTATCAGTGGTTTTTACAGGTATCACAATCCATTAAGAAGAAGAAAACAATCACCTTTTTTCCTACACGTGGCTGTAGTGCAGACATAAATGTGAATAATATTCTGAATCTAGGTGGTTTTGAAGATGTTTGAACAGTAAAGTAGCCATATTTTTCACGTAATGGAAGAATTTTGGGTTTGCTTTAGGCTGTTGTCAGTTTAGCTGATCTTTCATAGCTGGGAAATATTTGGCTGAGAAACCATAGCAATGGAAACTGAAAAAATATTCTTTCCATATCATGTAAAGTTTAAAATTGAACTTGTTAACATGATGTGTCTGGTGGCATTCAAAGAAATGCTCCTTTCTAGTAAGTAGTTAGAGTAGAAAGATCTAATTTCTGACAACACCTCTGTTTAGACCTATATATGTGTTTTTCTGCTGCTCTCAGACAAATGAAACATTTCTTGAGATTGTGTGCTTTTCCCTTTCTGTAGGTTAGCATCACCTTTTAATTCTATATCTGAGTCTGGCTCTAGTTTCATAAATGATGCACTAGTGTTTTACATCCCTTTTTTTAAAAAAGCAACTAAACAAAACTATGCTTTCCAAGCTCAAACACGAAGTGGTCATGAAATAATTTCCTTATTTTGATTTTGCTTTCTGGTTAAGTGTATTGACAGCTCTGACATTCGAAATCCGTGCAGTTTGAATCCCCTTAGAGAGCCCTTTGCCAAGAAGGAATGTGGAATACTGTTAAGTGAAGCATTTGAAGCTTGCCATCCAGTGGTGAGTTTTGGTCATGTATACAAAGATGAGGAGTGAGTGCGACTGATTTCCAGAGCTAGGTCTTACATGGAAAATTACATATCCCCAGTACTTCAGGTATTGAGAGTGTATGCATGGCTTAAAAAGTGCTAACTATCAGAATGGTTCAAAGGGAGAAAGGAGATGTCATTTGAAAGACAACCATGACCCTTGCAGGGTTCCCTAGTATGTTATTTTGGAAAAAAGTAGAAGCTGATGTTAAAGTTGTAATAATGTAATGTCAGTTTAGGTAAGGAGCAGCTGAGTTCCTGGGCGTGTTAGTCAGGTGTAAAGCCATGTAGAATGTGCAACAACTCAATAAGCAAATTAAGAATGACACTTCTATTAGGAATTTTGTCATGCAAGACTTCAAAATGATCTAAGGGGAAAATCCCAAATTCCCCTGTGGAGTTACATAATGATATTAAGAGAATCAATCAAACTCCCAAAAAAAGTTTTACTTTCTTATTTCTTAAATTTTATGTATATCTGATTTTCTTAATAGGTCTGAGATTTATTGATTGGTTTTGAGAGTTTGTCTTGTTTTATAGTTTGTTATCACTTAAATATGACAATACCAAACAAAACACAAGCTCACATCAACATCCTGGAGTGCTTGTTCTTAATGGCTTAGTGATTTAAATATGTTACAAAGATCTGTACGAGATTTTGTATTCTAATGAATGGTTTTTGTGTTTTTGGAAACCTTTAAATTAAGATCTTTAATACTGTGAAGTCTTATATATTAATTTTTAGAGAGAGATGCATCTTTTCATTGAAGCGATTGTTGCCAGTGTCTATCGAAACATTTTTGATAAGTGATATTTTTATTTCCAGATTGATGTCACCTGGTATTATTCAAACTGCTTGACAGATACATGTGGTTGTAACCAAGGAGGTGACTGTGAGTGTTTCTGTACGAGTGTATCAGCATATGCCCATCAGTGTTGCCAGCATGGAGTTGCTGTAGACTGGAGGTCCCCTCGAGTGTGTCGTAAGTTTATTTCACTGGCCTTGCCAGAGCCTGCCATGGAGACCTAGACCTGAAAAATCAATAACATAAGTTGGCTGTGGCCATGAATGGAACCACTGAGCCACACTGGTAGGAAGATGAGTGGGAGTCTCTTGCTGCTCTCTTTGTTCATTTTAGTCTAGCTGGATTCCATTCCATTCTTTCTGTATTTGTGGGTCATATTCTGCTATTTTAAATTTCTTGTGAAAGAAAAAGCCATGAGAAGTCAATACTGGATATGGCATGTGTCCCACAAACCCAGGGCACAAAGTTAACAGCTCAAGTAATTTCCATCTCCAAGAGGATTTAACTTCTTCACAGGACCTAGGAAACATAGCTGCCTTAATACTGCCCCCAGAGCAAGTGGGAAATATAAAGGTGTTCCAAAGAAAAACAAGTAGTTTTTTTTAAGAGGACTTTGTAATTTCTTAGTATTTAGCTATTTTAGTAGCTGAAAAAAAATTGAGGCCTTTTTCTGTAGCATGTAGTGTAAATGCCTAACAGGAGGCAGTCATTTGCCCAAAGATGTGATGAAAAAAGGTCAAGATAGAAAGATGAAAGGAATGAAGCATTTTCCTAAATTCACCAAGCTTGCTCAAAGTCACACAGCAAATGTGCCATAGGGCAAGAGGGTTACTCTTACATTTGATATTAAAATGGTACAAGTGTTTTCATACGAGCATGGAAAGACAGCAGAGCATAGTATTAACCACTAGAGGTCACAACAAGACAGTTGTAGGTATGTAAGCTTTTATTCATAATAGAAAATAGTATTTCACTTAAATCAGTGCAGTTTTAGTTGGTATTTTATTTAAAACAGTAAAGTAAATATGTGGCAGTATTTTAAAATATTTTTGTTTATCTCACTTGGTCAAACATTTGGCTTACTGCTGAATTGTAAAAGATAGAAAACCTGCTTATCCTCACAATGCCTACAACTGCATTTATTTTCTTTTGTTTGTTTGTTTTAGCTTATGATTGTGAATATTTCAACAAAGGTAAGTCCTAAAAAGATCTGAGAAAATGTCAATAAAATCTTTGTTTTCTTTATATGTCTTAGTAATTCATATGAAAATAATTGTGTTAATGAAAACAGTTACAGATTCAATATTATTTAAATACCAAAGTTTCTCTTTTATCGCTTTATTTTGCTTTTTCAAAGGCTTTTACTTTCATGACCTTTTTTATTTCTAGGCCTTTCCCCAAAATACGTTTAACATCTTTTCTACATTTATGGGTCATGCTTAAACAATGCAATAATTAAGTAGTAATGGACTGTTCAACTCAGTAGTAGTACTGACACTTGCTGTGTAAGGCACCCTGTAGTTCTAAACTGATACCCAGTGGGTCTGATAAACCGACCCTGATCTATATCTCCTGTGCAGCCTCCAGAGGGAGCCAGCTATTAAGAGATACCAACTTTTTGTGCCCAAATGAGGAACAAGTCTCCATTTAGGCGTCTCGGACCTAGCTTTATGTTTCTGGGTGGCAAACGTTGCTGCTGCAGTAGAATGGCTCTCAGAGAGAGGTGCAAAATTTGTACAAGGTGCTAGAAGTGAATCTTGAACCTGCACTTGGTACTGGACTATTTTAAAATCTGTTCAAGTACCTGAATGGTTGGAGGTGGTGTACATAGAATCAATGCAAGCCAGCTGAGGTGAGGAATGGTCAGGATTCTGCTTTTTAGTCTGTAACTCTTTATCAGGCTTGTGTAGAAGTCTGTTTATCCAGATGGTTCATGGTATGTTGGTCTTCTGTTAGAATCCATGTTGCAGCAGCTCACCAGTTTTATTAAAGTGGTTATGAAACTGAAGTGGATAAGAGGGAGGAAAAAGAAAAGCTAATCATGAAACTTGAAAATTGGAACTAGGTATTTTGGATGGTTTTCAGAACAGGCATTTTCTAGAAAAGAGTTTGACTATTTAAATGTTGTCATGATAGTTTAATGCATGGGACCTAGAGCTATTGTCAGAATGGAGAGAGAGGTTTTTATTTAAGTGCTGTGCCATAACATGGAAAGTAATATTTTGTTGTTGTTTTTTTGTTTTCCTCAACAGCTCTGGGAAAGGGCCCATATAAACTGGTCAGCTATTTGGATGGAGAATTTGTAGTGGCAGTGAAACTGGTAGATGGTGTTGTTTTCCCAGTGAGAGAAGAAGATATTGTTCCTGGACATGCAGAGAGCTTTATGCTGACTTCAGGACTTTATAAACCCAAAGCACATGGTAAAATCACTATAACCTGAGGTTTAAATAAGGCAGAGCAAGTTCTGCCCTTGAATACCAGCCTATGCTAATGAATAGAACTGAGTTAAAAAACAATATTTTCTTCATCTCTTAGCTAATTGTGCATCTTAAGATTGTCTATCTATATTTGCATTTGGTTGGTTTTAGTTAGATATTTGTAGCTTTATAATCAGATCCTTTAGTTGAAAAGCAACAGCCCCCTCTGCCTCAACCTTCAGAATCACCAAAGCACTGTTGCAGCCCAGTGCTCCAGGTACGTCTTGCTCCCTCCTCTTTCCTCTGTGTAAAGGGTGCAAATCTGTCTCCTTCAGGTCCCAACTTAAGTTTTCACTGAAGGAATGTGTTGCTTATTCAGCAGACAGAAGAAGTCTTCTGCCTTCAGACAGGTGGCAAAAGCTTACAAGAATGTACTCAGCATCTGGAGATTGATTAAATGCTAGAGTTGTCTGCATATGCAATTCTGCTGCTTGCAAAGCACCTATGTCTCCATACAGTTTTACTGCCCAGAGTAACATTACTTGTAAAACTAGTTAGTTTGAAGCTTAATTTTTTATTAAATAAATGGCTTAGTGAAAGATATAAACTGAAGTTCTGCTTGACTGCGAGGCTATATTCCTTTATTCTGGTGTGGGCAGATGTTTTAATCTGCTTGTATCCCTGTTGAAATCTGTAGGACGTTTAGAAAACTAAATATCCACCAGAAATTGATATACAGTGCATTGTTTGAGAAGATGCAGGCTGTTTTCACTGCTGAGGCCAATGTCAGTCACCATTGCTCATAACACTAATACCAGTTGTAGTACATTGGAAGAAGTTTAGTTTATTGTGCATATATCAGCAAGTAAATGAGTTCTGTGTGGTTTCTTTTTTTTTTTTTTTTTCAGATTCCGACTTGATTTCATTTGAAGCTGCTGAGAAACCAAACTATTTTCTTCAGTTGGCTTCAAATAATACTCTTGTTCTTTCTAAGTGGGAAAAAAGCAAAGAGTTTTACAACAGATCTACATTTGTCATTCACAAGAATACATGGCTTCCAGGGTACAGTTCCTTTGAGTCATTTGCAAAACCAGGATACTTCATTCACATTTCAGCCACTTCAGTTGAGCTTTCAAAGTACCATCATTCAGAGGAGTTCAGACTGTCAACCCTTTTTAAACTTAGAGGTAGGTAATTAAAGTTGTATCTTATGAACAGCAGTTACCTCCCAGTGAGAACACAGGCTAAATGGTATTGATATTTTCAGAGGTGATGAGATTGCTTACTTCTCCCCTACATTGCTGCATTAATGTGCAGGATTACAATTTTCTTCCCTGAGCTTTATATTGATGGTGAGATTCTATTTTCTTGTCAAAAGCCATTACATAGGCTAGCACACAATTCTACTATGTTTTTCAACTAGTTCTAGAAATACATAGCCTAACCTATATTTTCTGGGAAATACTTGCTTTGCAGGTAGTTAGAATATTATTAAGGAGCAGACAATCCATTCTGGTGAATCACGGATGCACAAAGGGAGTAGAAAATAACTGAATGTGTCTCTGAAAGCTAAAGTCTGAGGGTTCCTTTTTCCTTCTTTCCCTCTGGCTGCCAGGAGAGAGTTTTCTGTACAGTGCATTCTTACTGCAAGATTTGTGGCCTCCTCAAAGTCCATGCTGTCCTGCACTCTGGATGTTGCCTGTAGATGACACCTCTCAAACCTTGTATTTCCCCTGAAAAACACCTTAACCTTTACCCATGTGCCCACTCACTTGTGGAGGCTCTGCATGTTGGAGCCTCACCCACTGGGGTTTTGGGTGCCATCTACGTGAGGATACCACACCACTTCTTGGGGATCTGTGGCTGATTCTCTTATGTTTCTTGGACAGCTACAATTCTTGAATATACAGTGTAAACTGCTATGAGACTGTACCCACCCGAGAGATTCCCATTTCCTGCAATAGTATTCCCTGTCATAGTAGTCCCATTCCACTCAGACATAAGGATCAGAAGTGTACCATATGTTCTTAGGACCCTTTGTAGGAGCTGAATCCAGAAGTTGCTCATACAAGAACTGGTGACATAAAAAGGCATTAAAAAGCCACTAATAAATCCAGGTCTCTTTTTAGATTAGTAGGGAAAGGAAAAAAAGAATAACTGTTTTCACTCACTCTTAAATAGTTGGTAACTCTGTGCTGAGGTGAGGGTGGCCTTCCAGGTCAAGAACAAAATGAAAGAACTGATATTGGCCAAAAAAATAAAGCAGGAACCATAATTTGCTTTAGTGTCTGCTTGTCTTGATACAGCAAATGCATTCATATGACTTCATGAACTTCAGCAACAGCTATTTCTTACTGAAAACACTGGCCTTTTTGTGGTATATAAAATTCCAAAATCACTGGAAGTGCTTATTTGTCTGTTGTAAAGCATTTTATCATGATGCAATTTTAAATGCTTTAGTAATTCATCTACTGGGGTAGCAGAAGTATTTTAAAGGTATTCTTGTCAATATAATTTTTAAAAAACAGTTCTTCTTTCTTTAAATCTGATCTTTGTTTTGCAAACGAAGAAATAAAATTAAATATTGTAACAAATGAAGCATGGCCTGGCCATGTGTCACAGAGACCATGCTGAATCTCAGGACAGCCAAGTCTGAAGCAGGCACTGACTTCTATGACAGAAGAGGCCAACTGTGTACCTTGTGGAACGTCTTGTTATCAAAACATTGAATTAAAGTGTTAATGGTGGCATTGTGAATCTGCCCATGTTTTGCAGTGCATTATGCTGACAGCCTAATGCAGCTGTTGACTGGCACACTCCAACTTCAGAAAAAATGACAGATTTTGTCATTGCCACATGCCTGTTGCTTCTTGACAAATGCTTGTAATCACAGAGCTGTTGAGGTTTTTGAAGAGCAGAATAATAGAGCTAGTGCTATTACCAGGATGTTCATACAGCATTTCAAGCAAAGAGCTTTCTTTGGACATAACAAAAATATCCCTATAGTCTTTTATCTTTGAGAGACGAATGAAGAAGTTTAAAATGTGTTCCAATTCTCAGTGGTCGTCCATTAAGGCAGAGTGGTATGTCTTTTCAAGTGTGAAGTCTTTACCCTCTACTCATTATACCAAAAAATCCTATCTATGCCAATGGAAAACTAAAACAATTTACCTCAGCAAGTGGGATCAGATCAAATGATCGAGAGGCATTTCATTAATCACCACATCCGAGGGCTTGGGTTTCAGAGTTTTATAAGCAGAGAAACATAGGGCTCAAATCTTTCTCCAGTGTTCTTTCACAAGGCCCAGCCTGCTGATGTAGGGTAATTACATGGTCTAAAAATACAGCAGCATTTGTTTAAGTTAATGGAAAAGTTATACCAGCTCCAGAGTGCACAGGCAAAAGCGTATTGAGTTTCCTGCTGACTATTGTAAATGCTTTGCATATTAGATCAGAAACTCTTGAACCAGGAACAGCTATTCCTGAGGAATCAGAGGATAAATATTGGGAGCAGCATAATAGTCCCAGTAAATCCCCTTGGCCAGAAAGTTCCTCATGAGATTTCTTCATGCTCTGTGACGCACATTCAAAAGGAAGAATTTTAAATGACTTGATCACCACAGCAATAGATATGTTTGTTTCAAGTCAGCTGACGTGTCACTTTTTCCACTTTCGTAGCAATAAATATTGTCACAATGAAATACTTTGACTATAAATTGCACAGATATGAAGGGCTAAAACTCCAAAGGATTTTCTGTGAGAAGTCACTTCAGCTTTTAAATTGGGTGGGTTTCATTATATTTAGCTGTCTGCTGTCCTATCCACAAAAAGGTGAATAGTTGAATTTGTGTATCTAGAACACACTTAAAAGAATATACATTTTACATTCTATGCATTAGAATGCATTATATTCTAGGACATTTTACTGGCAGTGGATTGGTATGATTTCAGTCAAAAGAAAGAATACCTTTAGTCTTCCCAGATGGACAAGCACAGAGGTGTCATATAAGAGTGCATAATTCACATTTGAAATTGTTGGGGAAATTAGTTGATGTGGGGAATTGCTGATACCTGTAGTTTTCTTACCCTTTTTAAAAACTGTACTCAAGCTTAGTTACTTTGTACTTTTCACAGAATTGCCATTTTAGGCTTCACCTATTTAAGATACCAGTGAATTGATTTTATGTGTATTACAAAAATGTGACTTGGTGCATATAAATTCTGCAGCAAAGTTCTTATTATTATTTATGTGTATTAAAAATTAGTAAATATGACTCATCTCAGAATTTTCATCTAAAATTCAGCTCTCAAGGTACACTGTGTCCATACTGCACAGGGGTATTTATCAATATTTGACTTTTCAAGGCATTTTGCCTTGCTTTTAATATTTGTGTCTGAATTTAACTGAAATGTTGAAAAGCAGTAAAAACCTGAAAATCTAATTAATTTAAATGAAAGTTTTCTGCAGTATCATTTTGCATCCTCTGTCAGATTTATACCTTGACTGCTTTAACTTCAACTTACTCTTGGCCCATTTCCATCAGTAGAATTTATTTTCTAGAATATCCTGTTTGACTAAGAATGAGTTGCTCTTCATTTTAATTGGAGCTTGTATGCTTTGTCTGTCTAAAAGATCATGATCTGGGGCCTGAGACTGGATAATGCTGAGCAACTGCTGTTGTACCTGCTGACCCCGGGTATGCCACTGAACAACTCTGCAGCTCTTGGAATCAGACTGGGGTTATTACAGAGTTGCAATATCTTTCCTATTTATATGACAAACACAAACATTTGACCTTCCATTTTTGCCTGAATAAATATGAGATTGAATAGTTAACAAGATTATATTAATCTCATATGTAACAGTAAAGTGAAATTAAAATATTGGAGAGGCTGATAACTATACTTTGCTTTCAGTCATGTGCAAAAAGTTCAGTTTTTCCAGTGATATTTACTTTTTCTTGCTGCAGAAACGTTCAAGTCATGAGCAGAGTTTGTTAGTAGTTTGTGTGAGTTAAGTAGCTAGATAGGATTTCATGTTTCTAAACTTGTAACTGAGGAGATAGGCAATCTATGTTACTAAGCAGAGTTTTGCTGCCATTATAAATAGAACTGATTTTAAAGAAGATTTTGTTCCTACTAGTTTGTTTGGTTGGTTTTTCAATATTTGGGAAAATTAGCAAAACAGAAAAGAAGTGTTAGGTGACAACTAAAATCTGAATACTTAATTTTTACACTATTTTAAAAACCTTTATTTTAAATATAGCTTTTTGCTAACGTAAGAACATTTTTAATTTTACAGAGTTTTAAAAGTAAATAGACATTATCTGAGCATAGCATGAAATAACATGCAATTTCTCATTCTGAGGATGGCAGATTTTGTCACTGTGAAGTGAAAGTCAACATAGAAAACCAAGGCAGGTTGGGACTTGTGGACAGCAGAAATTGTCAACACACAAAGAAGTGGCCAAGTTCCTGAGAAAGGCTCTTGTGGCACAACGGCACATTCTGTCAGTTATTAAAAAGCAGAATTCTTCATTAAATGATAACAACTGCCCTTATCACTGCAGAATTATTTCTGAATGTGACTAAGAAGGAAAATCATAAGTTACAGGGGGCAAAATGCTTCTCTGATCTCCAAAAGAAGTGAGAAGACAGTGGAGCAGGGGGATATCTTTCTGTGTATTGTCTTTGGCAACACAAATACCTGCATTCACACAAGAGCTTTCTAAGCTTTCTGCAGCCCTGTCACATGTTGAGATGCACAGCTTCTGTTAGGTAAAAGAGCTATGGGCTCAGTTGGCATGTCAGCTGGAGACACTGGCATCCAGAGCATAATTTACCATTCTGTGAAGGATTTGCTGTGTCACTGAACAGGAGACAAATGCTGGTACACTTCACCAAGAGACAAATGGGTTTTTTCAAATGCCATGACAAATCCTTTTGGGGAACACATGCCTGATATAAGAAGCTTGACTCATTGTCTGTAAACTATGGGTCATTCTTTGGTTGTGAGTGAACTGTGCTGTTGCAGAGTACAGTAAGCTCGTGTTACTGGTTGCTGAAGGGGGAATTTAATTTAAGTATTAAAAACATGGGAAGCATGTGGTGGAGGTGGCTGATTAGGATCGTGGTGATAATAAAGCATTTGAGCCTCGACACTGTTGAAACCCACAGTTTCTGAGCTGTGACAGTTTCTGTCATGAGAATAGCAGCATCATAGTAATATTAAAGCAGAAGTTTGTCTAGAGTGGAAGCTATTGTCTAAAATCAATACAGGGACTGAGGAATATTTCAGCCTTTCCTTATACTTTAATGATTGTGAGTGGCAAAATAGTCTTTTTTTTTTTTTTTTATTTTCTGTCCAATCTCTATTTGGCCTAAATTTTTAAAGCAGAAACTGAATCTTGCTGTGGCCTTGTTTTGTTTTCTTTGTTTGTTTTCTTTGGCTGTCTTTTTAAACAGGTGTGCACACATCCAATCATTTAGGTCCGTGGCTGCTAAGACATTCCAGAAGTGATGCTGTCAGTGGTGAAAACTTCACATGACGAATGACTGAACTGACATGGTCCTCATGCTGGAAAGACATACTTTCCCATAATTCCTAAGAAAGCACACATTTCATTATACCTGATAGGTTTACTGAGACGGGCCAAAAACTTCTGAGATACTAGAAACCAATTTAAGCAATGTATTCAGCTCATACCGTGGTGATTTGATCTGTTCTTTTATATAGTTTACACATTAATGTTGTCTACCTCAGCATACTGAATCTAAAAGCCCTCTCTAAAATCCCTTGAATTTAAATGTTCTACAGGTCATACAGTGCATACAAAACCCCATGCCATTAGTCAGCAAAATGAATGGAAACAATTCCCTTCCTCCATTAGATTTAATATTTAAAAAACTCTAGGTTAGCTTCAGTAGCAGGGGTCAGAAAAGAATTCAGTGATGTGTATGTAGCTTTTTGTGGGAATGTAACATCATAAATACATTTGTTACTGTCGTAAGAATCATGTTTTCAAAAGCAGTGACAGGTTACACCCTTGGATAGAGTGCCAGGCCACTAGATGGCAACATACACACTTTGTCTGAGTTGGATTTATACTTCTAAGTAAATTGCTTGTATTTAAAAAGAAAACAGTAATGGTTATTAATAGCAGACAGATAATGACTAAAAAGTGCAGATGTCCCTAAACTGTAGGTAGAACAAAATCTTAAGATCTTCACAGAAACAAATCTACTGTATCCAAAATGATGTAAAAGCTGTTTTGTATATCTCAGTCAAGCCAAGATCAGCAAAACCTAAAATCAGAAAGACTTAAAGATGAAAAGCAGAAAATTCTTGTAAAGAGCAACCATCTTCTTACTGATCATGTATGTAAATGTTGTTTAAGACCAGCTATTCTTCATAGCCTCAGAGCAACCTAGCTCTAAGCTCAGGTTAACCAGTCTGGAGGGGACACATGTCATGATGGTTGTCTTCTGTAGGCATAAATGTAAGGGAAGTGTTCCTGCCCTGAGTGCTGCAGGAAGGAGCTGGAGAGGAGGTGGGTGGGCTGTCCTACCTGAGGTACTGAAATCCAGATCTATTCTGGAAGTCAGGCAGGTGTGGGAAGAGCCCCTGGGCTAATCTGGCATTGTGTGGGAAACTGTTCTGCATGCAGATGGGGCAGGATTTTTTTAGTAAAAAAGAAAGCATGATACTGCATTTGAACACACAAGTGCATGTCACATGATGGTTGACATGTTTTGTTTCAGATTTTGCTTTCAGTCTATTTCTTCTTTACCTTAATTTTATAAAATTAATGTATAATCTAATAAGCACTGGAAAGACAGCTGATTCTTAGTTCTGTTTGTTCTTGATTTGACATCTATCTGAATTTTTCTTTTGGTAACCAATTATGTGAATTTGAAGTCTTAACACTCTATGTTGTATACTCAGAAGGGGTTTGGGGGTTGCTGTTCTTTTGTTTGCTTGCTTGTTTTTAGTTAGTGTTTTATTATTGGTACTATTTTGTCTGGTGAAGTATATGTCGAGTTATATTTTGAAGACTAGATGTCTTACCCGGTCAGACTCGCTTTCTTTGTTGTAGAAGTATACAGAATTTCGTACTGAAAATGTTTTGAGGTCTGAATTGGTTTCTCTTGTATTATGCTGCTTTTGAGAAGATCAGCTGTTAAGATATATTGCTTTAAAGAGCCTGTATTGACAGAATTTCTGATTACTTTATTCATAATGGTGTTTGCCTTGTATGATACAGTTGTATAATACAAGTTATGTGCACTGGGCTGTATCAGCAAATTCTGCACACACAGTTAACAACTGTTCAATGCATGACATAGTATCAGTGTTTCCTCCTGGTGTTTTTTATTTTGATTCTAATAGCAATAATTTCTCTGAATCAACATAATCTTAATTTTGCTTTTTTTTTTAAATAACCAAACATACAGTTTCTCTGTAATATAGGTTTTTAAACTCAAAAGTAACACCTCTAACTTACCTGGCTTTATTTTCAAGTTAATTAGCGTGCAGTAAAAAGGGCTAATTTAATGTTGTGTTTTATACTGTAAAGATAAAAGAGATTGGAGGGCCTGCACTTTTTAATATACTCTGCATAAACAAACTTATTTTCCATGTTTTAAAGACCTTAGCAGTCAAAAACATGTTGGCAGTTTTACTTCTAGATAAAACAGTTAAAAACAACAAGAGATCTAAAGCTGCAGTGAACTTTAAGCATGCTTCCTAGTGCTGTGTATCTTCGTGTGTTTCTGGTAATACATGAAAACATTTTGGTTGTTTTTCAGATGTCAAATTTAAATTTTCATCCCGTTCTGCATGTGAATGGCATTATGATGCCTGTACAAGCCCCTGTTTCAAGACATGCAGGGACCCACTGGGAAAAAACTGTCAGGCAGTACCAAAGTACGTATATATATTTTTAAGGAAAAACACAGGGTAAGGCACTGAGGTTTAGATAGAAAAACATCATCTACTTAAAGACTTTATTTATAAATAAATAGTGTTTTCCTAAAATTAAATGCTCATTTCAGAAGTTACTGTTAAGCTAGTTAATACTAATTGTTTTTCTTTTTAGAGTGGAAGGATGCATCCCTGCCTGTCCTCTCAATATGTTGCTGGATGAAGTCACTCAAAGATGCGTGTATTTTGAAGACTGTATGTTTAAAATATATATATATATATAGTGTATGATACTTAGCTTATTAATTTCTTAGTTCTTTAGTAAATTTTTCAAATGTCAGTGCTTAAATTTGTGTAACTATGACATTAGTTATGTGAATCTTCAGCTCACCAAACATTTATTTTAGTTAAAATTATTTAACTCCTCGAAATTCTGAAACAAATTTGAAACTAAGGGTGTTCATTCTTCATAAAACATTTCAGTAACATTAGATGTGGAGCAAATGATTTAATGAATCTTGGTTTGTCTATGAATTTTAGAAGTTTAAAGGCAACAGAAAAGATCAGAGTTACATGAGTTAACATATTTTCCTTGTATTTCTGCTAGCTTCATTACTGTGATTATTCGTAATTTTCAGACTACTGTTGATTTGTATCTGATTTCAGGCATTGAACCTGCAGGTGTTAGCCAGCCTTTGTCACCCAGCACTCAAACACCAGCAGTTTCACACACAGAATCAAGTACAAGTTTGGCAGTAATCAGTGAAACAATGACTTTGGTTCCTGTACATGAAGCTAAGGATGCAGAAGCAGCACTTGCTTCAACTGAATTTTCAGCTTTTACATCTAGCACAGGACTCCCAGCCATAACTTTATCATCAATTATTTCTTCACAAACAGAAATGACATCAAGGAGAACCACTACAGCAATGTCCAGGACAACAGAATTTAATGTAAGCTTATCTTCTCCTGTTGACATTTCTCCATTGTTTCCATCTGCTGTCAGTTCAGACACTTCCACAAAGATACAACTAATAAGTAGTGGTTCCACTCAGTTGTTGAGGGCTACAGAATCTCAAATGGCAACTGTTACACACAGAGTCACTACAAGCACAGAATCAGAGAGCAAAACATTTTCTAGTTCTGTTTTTACTGGGACACCACTTACTCTTAAAACAACAGACTTGCCAGTCAAAACTAAAATAATAGAAATATCAGAAATAGCCACAGGAGCACTTCCCACAAGAGAAGCACAAGTAAAACCAGAAGAAATCTCAACATTTGTATCCAGTTCATTTGAAGCAATAACAGAAAAAACTACTTTGTATCTGCCCCAGTTTTCCACACCACCGCCTCCAGGTATGATTTCATATACACCACCAGCAAACCTAACAGGAACTACAAAAGAGACAAAAGAAAGCATACTGGAGTCTTCTACCAGAATAGCCAATGTCACAGTAGCATCATTTCCTCCTGCAATCACCACTTCATCTTTGTTAAAACCAGCATCTTCAACAACAACAAAAGTATCAATTGTTTCAACTGAACAAAGTGTAAAGACCACATTTTCACCAACACCCACACCATCTCTTCCGTTAGGAAAGACAACCACAGAACCTCCTCTTGAAATGGTTAAACAGCTGACTGGGACTGCAGGAATACCTTTCACTACAGTGCTACGTCCAAAGACAACAACTCTGCAGACTCAAGAAAGGTCATCAGAAACAACTTTATCATCATTTACAACACATAAAAAGGAAACTCCTGGGACAGCATCTCGTGTGGACCATATGTCAAGTTCCTATTTCCCTCCATATTCCCTACATCCTAGTTCTACAACTGAAACATCCATTACTCTTTCCACAGAGAGCCCTGTGCCTACTCCTGCTTCTCCAGCTTCAGGTGAACTAAAAAAAACATTTAAAACTGTTTCAACCACAGGAATGTATCCCTCACATATAGTTCTAAGCACAACAGGGTTCCTGACCACACTGAATACTAAATATCCTGTTGTGTCTGAGACTGTCGGAGTGACACCTTTGTCTTATGATGTAACATCCAAAGTAACATCATCTCTTGATATAGCAGCAAAGTTGACAGAAATACCTACTGAATATGTGTCAGCTCTGGCTTCAAGAACAGTGAAAACAAGCACTTCAGCATATTCAGGTAGTGTTACCACATCAGCAATTAAAACCTCCCTCTCATCAAAAGAAACCACCAGAGTTCCTTTTGTAGATGCAGAAAGAGAGTCAGCTCAAAGAACATCCATCCCTGCATCTCCACTTGCTCTCCTTAGTGGAACTGAAACCACGCTGATGACAACACAGCCAGATAAATCACAAGCTGAAGATATCACTAGCATCTCTTCCAAAAGGTCACCTGCTTTCCCTTTTTCACCATCAAGTTCTCTATTCTCTTTAAATGTTTCTCTTCCTTCACTACCCTCATATGGAAAAGAAGCATCACTGACAGCTCTGAGTCCTGTGCCTACATCTCATGAAATGATCTCTTTATATCCAAGAACAACTAGAACAAAATCTATGTTACCAACAGAAAAGACCTCTCCAGTCCTGAATTTCTCTTCCTTATCCACTATAACAGAACAATCAGGTCCAATAACAACAGCATCACATGACAGGTCACCAGGCAAAGCCATTTTAAATATCACTTATGCCACAGTATCTCCATCCTCCAAACTCAGCAGTGAGCTCACAACTGAAAAAGTAATGGCAGCCAGAGAAAAATCAACTCTGCCCCCTTCTGTTCTACTTCCAGTAACAAAGTCTTACAGTTTTTCCACCTCTCAATATATAACAGGCAAATCAGTTTCTTCACCTTCTTTAGCACAAATGACACCAGAAGTAACAACCACATCGAAATATCCAGTAGAAAGTAGAACAGTTTCTACAGCCTTGAAATCTACAGTCCAAAGTATAACAGAAGCAGGAAAACTTACAGCAGCTGCAGCTCAATCTTCCTTTCCTCTGTCTTCAGTAGGCCCCTTCTCTTGGCAGTCATCTTCAGGAGATAAACCTCCAGTACAGACCACAACTACACAGAAGGCCATGGAACTTGGTCGTCAGACTTCGGAGTCTTTGTTAACAAGCCAAAGCAGTGCCCCAGTTTACCACTATCCTGCAGAAACTCTAAGAATATCCTCTGGTCAGCCCCAACATGTTTTTAGTACAACTGAAGCTACAGCAGAATTGACTTCTTCAACCCACTTAATCACCCCACTGCCTGAGGACATTCATTCAAGTATATTACCTTCCTCAGAAGGTCCTACACGAGTTATTTTACCAACTGTAAAAGAGTTGCATTTAACTGATTCAGTCAGGCAGCCATATCTATCAAGAACTTCTGCTTTGCCATCTACAATCCCAACAACCACTTACTTAATTTTTGGCACCAGAACCCTCTCTTCCCCACCAGAAGTGCTTTCAGCTTCCTCTTCTGCAGCACCAATTAAAAAAGACTCATTTGAGTCATTTTCCACACAAAAGACAGGCACTGGTCTAAAATTCACAGGGCACACCTCCTTTACTCTTGGTTCAAATCAAACACTTGAAACTACCACAGCTTCATCAGAATCTAAGCCAACCACTTCCTCAGTTTTTCTACCTGAGGCAACAGAAATGCCCATCATGACAGGGAGTGGGACATTCACATCAACAAGGAAAACTGGTACAGAGGATACTGTGGTGTTGCCTCAGCAAGTCACACTTTCAACCACTGCCTCCACTTCCATGTTTCTAGCAAGTACAATGTTGTCAGCTACAGACCATTCATCAGCTTCAGCCTCTCCAATCCTAAGCAGTTCTGGGAAAAATATTAGTATTGTCTCAGAAGCTTCAGACCAAGGAAAATCCATCACAAGCTCTGTGACTCCTACCTATTTTTCTGTTACTTCAGAAGCAAAAGGAGCTGTTCCCATTGATACAGTAAAATCTGCAGAGCCAGAATTAAAAACAGAAGTCCAAGCTGTCCATCCTCAAGGTGCTACTGTTACCCCAGAAACACCTCAGATGTTTTACTCTCAGTATTCTACAAAAACAACTGCAGTGCCTTCTAAAGTAAGTGTATCAGCACTGTCCACTGTACCTTCATCATCTGAATCAAAACCTTTTTCTTCTATAGCTGTCTCATTGGTCACTACTACTCAAACTTCAAAATCTGAAATATCATCTGAAGTAAAAACACCTTCTGTAAGTTCACTGCTAATGATATCTGACCATCCAAATGACACAACAGCTCCATTGGTTTCATCAGCTGCCTATTTATCTACCAAACCACTTCATGGCATGACTACAGCATTTCCTGATGGAATAACTGTGCCAGGAGTCACAGGATCACCTTTCATGCTACCTAGAGAAACAACAGCTCTACAAACTTGTACAGTGAGTAACTGAATTTATTTGTTGGATTTTGAGTATCTCTTAGTAATACACTAAAACATTGAGCCATACTTTGATGTTTAGGATTTGCAGTATCTGTATTGTACAGGGAGCCCTGTTATTTTCTCTGTTGTATCTGAAACTTTGGATGGTGTGATTGTGCATAAGTGGCTTTGTAGGGGCTATAATACATTTTGTTTCAGTCCTCAGTTTTCTGAGGTTGTGTTTTGTTTGGTAAAATACAGTGTTTCATGTTGTTCAATGGCAGTTTTTTGTCACGTTGCTGTCCTAGAAGTGTCTTTTCAGAGGTCCCTGTTGTACTTCCTACTTGTGCCCTTCCATACTTTTCCTTTTCAACTTTGTATGAAAGGTTAAAAATTCAGTAATGCTCTTCTCTGCCTTACAACAGGACATCAGTTTAAAGCTATTGGGCATTCTTAGGTTCTCTTCATTGGCAGCTTCCAGAAGTGGAACAGGGATTCATAAGTATTCTGTACCTGGACAATATGAGCCCTAGATTTCAGCAAATAATCTGCAATACTTTGATGCTAGTTTGGTAAGAATGGTAACCTGTGTCTTTTTATTAAATATGCCTTAGCCAATCACAGAGAATGAGTGCATAAAACACATATGCTTGGATGGACAACTGATCCAGGTTAACACATCACAGAACTGCCCATACAACGTGACTCAGCCCAGCTGTGGAGTTTTAGGATTTGCTACTCAAATGAATGGTGACAAATGCTGCCCAAAGTGGGAATGTGCATGTAAGTTTTAATTATGCAGTACTTCTGAAGACAATTTAGGTAACAATTTAATGCAAGTGTAGGAAGGCTAAGAACTGATACTTCTGTATCCTAGGGTAGAAATAGAAGATGCATGTGGTAAGGGTTATTCTTTGTCTAATACAAATTACATTCAATTATCTAGAATTGATCAGGAAGAATCCAGACCTTAAAAGCAAATCCGTTTCATCCAGAATAGCAAAGAAAAGATGTAGAGAGATTAACAGTGTAAATTTCTGCTCGTACTTTGGAGGGAAATAACTAGGAGTAGAAATCCAAGCCTTTTGAAACACAAAAGCTTTAGTAGTAAGAATGAGTAGAAGGAAACTTTCTACATGAAATCCTGCTTGAGGAACAAGACTGGAGGGAACAAGACTGTCATGCATGGCTTTTTAATAGTTTGAGGTTTGTAAAAATTGCAAACCTTTGCTGGCAAGAACATTAGGAAACAATTGATTGTAGAGGTCTGTAGGTTGCCTCATTGAAATATGCAGTATATGACTTTGCTTTACATTTACAGACATGTAGTAGAGTCAAATATCTCTGAAAATATGTGCTGCATATATGAAACTCTACTAAGCTAGTTCTTTTTATAGGATTTATTGTTTTATCTTCATGTTTTGTATTATTTACAGAAACTCTCAAGTAAACTAGAAAAAATATTTTTTTTGTTTTAGGTCGTTGCACAATTTTCTCTGATCTGAGTATTGTAACCTATGATGGAAATCATCTGGCATTATTCAAAGAAGCATCCTACATTGTTAGTCAAACTCAAGATGAAACTATAACCATCCATGTCCTTGACTGTAGAATGGTAACTATCAGCTAACAAATGGCAAACATCTTAAAAGAAAGGGTATAGTAACACTACACAGTTGTGGTTAATTGTGAACTTCTGGGCAGTATGCATGAGTTGTACTTGCACTTTGCAACACATGAATAGTATAGCACTTTATCACCTGATTGTGTGTGCATAATTCCTTCTGAAACAGCTAGGAGGTGAGAGGTGGGTGCATGTTGTCTTATTATATGTCCAAAATAGACAAGGTGATAAGACATTAATGTATATACATTTATTTGTCTGTTATGTGAATGCAATTACATAGTAAGTAATTACCACTGTAGGGTACCAGTGTACCACCAGTGTTTTTCAATGCCTGATTTTTATCTTTGTTCACATGAAGAAATTGCACTGGAAACACCAATCTTCAGAGCCTGAAAGACTGGATTGTCAGACTAAATCAGACTACCAGGTGCATTCAGTCTTTGGCAGAGGAAAACACTTGTTTCAGAGAGGGGAGAAATCCTAATGGGTATTCTGCCTTATGGGTAGTGTACATTAACCTCACGTCATGAAGAGATAGTATCTTGTGAGCCTTTACAAAACTCATTCAACTGCAGGCTCCTCTATGAGAGCTGTTTTGATGCCCATGGAAGAGTACATCACAAAATCTTGTCCCAGGTAGTACCTTACGAAAGTTAATTCCAGAAGTTCAAAGTGATTCATATGAAAGAGGAGATCTGTTTATCACTTTCAGTTTCATTTTCCAGTTGTATGCAGTGCTTCCCATTTTGTTCAGTATCTTTTAGATCAGGTAGTATGCATGTATTTCTGATCCATTACTTCTGTACTGTGTGTGTACATATATATATATATATATATACATATACATTCCTTATTTCTAGACTTATTCTTGCTCATCTTCACATATGCAGTTCATATTTTCTGGTGTCTAAAGAGCTAGTCTGCTGTATTTTTTGTCCTGAAAACTTTTGTTTATGTTTTAATTTCAAGACTATATGGTACAACGCAGTTGCTGAACACAATGAGATCAAAATATTTTGTTTGAGTTTTGTGCAAAAATTCTACCCATGTAAACAAAGTGGGTAGAATTCTTGCAAACTGCAATCATCAGCAGTTTTCCTCTCTTAAAAATGTACTCCCCTCAAAATCCTTAATGTGCCAGTGCCTAAAAGCAATAAGCAGCTGATGTATAAAACTTTTGCACATTCTGACTATGATGTATTTTTGCTTTCTCTACAGAGTAATTCAAGTTCAGCTTCCTTGTGCCTGGCAATGTTGAATCTAACTTACGTATCAAATCAAATTATTATCAATCGTTTAAGTAGAAAAGTAAGTATTTTAAGTTTTGGTTTTCTTTGCTTTTTAGATAGTATCTTACTTCTGTAATCAAGTGCCTTATCATGTGGATAATGAAGGTTACCACACAATAGGTCTTATAACTCATTGTTCAAACTTTGTAGTTTAATAACTTCTAGTAAATTCAAAGAGTCAAACTGTGATACAAGGACAGTTAATGAGGTAAGTTGCAGAGCAAAGTACATAATTGGTGAATTCTCTTTATTATCATATTGTCTTTTTTGAGGTGAGCCTGACTTCTTTTGAAATCAATTAGATTCCTAGGCTGTCTGGAATCTGAGAATCTGGCCTTAGTTTTTCTACTACAGCAATTGGTACCTGACACTTAACCCCTTTTCTGTATGTATTTTAGGTAACAGTAAATTCAAGATTTGCTTGGCCTACTATTAAAAAATACGGATACAAAGTCAAGGATTCAGGCTTCAAATATGAAGTTGAGACACCAACAGAAATCAAAATTCAGTGGTTTCATTACACAGGTGTGATGATTATTGAGTTTAATAGAACCAAAGAACCAAAAGCTCTGGGACTATGTGGTAAGTATAGAGTAGTGCAAGAAATCAAGGCATTCAGACACTTTGCTAGGAAGGCAAGTTTTCCTGAATAGATAAATTATCTTTTGGAGCATCTGGTCTGAAGGAAACATCACAGATCATTTAGTAGTTTAACATACTATTAAAATCAAATTATTATTTTTTTAATTGTTGAAATTGTTTAATAGCTATCCATGTAATAATAACTTTTTAGCCAGTGTTGCCTCTGACTGTAAACTGAATCACAGGCATGATTGCTGTAACCAAACCCAGATAAGTAAAATAGCATAAATCCATAGTGTCAAATAGGATAATTTAAAGATTTATTGATTGATAACCATCTGATAGGAAGTGATCTGTGCTATTTTTAGTTTATAAAGATCAGATTCACGGGAAATGTTAACTTCAGAGAACTAAACATAGTTTATTTTAGAGTGAATCTCTTAATAATAATGGATTAAGTAACCACCATGTTGGACTGTTAGGTCTGCTCAATAGTTTCACCTGGTTTCCTTCATCCTAAAAATCATAGCCTTGACTAAGCTATAGCTTTTGCAAGCATGTATTTGTTGATGTAGATCCCTACTGTGATACCTGAATCTGTAAATTTATCTGCTGTAAATTGGAGCTGGAAACCAGTGTTCATATATTTACAGTGGATATCTTTTCAGTTTCAGAAAGGTCAAATGCCTGTAGCTCAGTATCAGATACCAGTGATAGCTCAGTCCTGTTCCAAGTCCTGCAGACAGCAGTTTGCTTCTCACAAGGAGAGTTTGAATTTACTGCCAGTTTGAAATTGGATTATTATTTGTAATGTGCCCTAACTTTTCAATGTCATTCTTGCTCTGCTTGGCTAATTGTTTTTGTACTTAGATCTCACAGAAGAAAGAATTTCTTTAATGAGAGAGTAGTTAGGCACTGGAACAGACTGCCCAGGGAGCTGGTGGAATGACCATCCCTGGAGGTATTTAGACACTCTGTAGATGAGGCACTTCAGGACATGCTCTAGTGGGCACAGAGATACAGATAAGGGTAAATAGGTTTTATTTCAGGGGGATTTTGATGGCTGGACACAGTGATCTTAGAGGTCTTTTCCAACCATGACAATTCTGTGAAAATAATAATTTTACTTTGATTTCATATGCTTTCTTTGTCAGCCTGCTTCTTGTGTTTGAACTTTCTTGTATGCCATTAGAGCTGCAGTATTGGTAGATCCTGACTTCTCAGCTTCATGGAGAAGTGATGGAAGTGATAAAACTGAATACACCATTGCAATTTATAGCAGTAAGCATCCCTTGGAAGGAACTGTCAGAGCTAACAGTGTCTTTTACAGTGGAAGGGTCAAGTAAATGGGGCACCTGGTGAAGAACTGCTGTGGAAGATGAGGAATGTTGAAAGGGAATGTCTCCAAAGCAAAACAAGTAAAAGAGTTCAGACATGTCTGTTTTAACTGCACCAGGTGGCACCAAGTCAGATATGGAACCTTAGTTTTGCTATATTTTTGTCAATAAGTGAGAGTGAAAAAAGGTATCCCAGGCTGACAGCAATCCTTTGAAGATTGCTGAACCACTGAAGTCCCAGAACCACTAAATATTTTGTATTTGTGTAGCCTAGACTCACAGCCTCAAAGTCTAAGGAGAAACATTTTTGGTGGAAAAATATTTATGGTCTCAAGAGCTGGTTTACTCTCTGGCTGTTGCTGTGTCATGGCTTGCTCACCTTGTCAAAAACTATTTACTTTTCTGAACATGCCACTTCAAACATACTTTAGAATTAACTATATGATGTTAACCTGTTTTGTTGTTTGGTTTTTTTTTTCTAATAATACACAGGTTTTTGTGATAGAAGCTTGGAGAATGACCTGATGCTACCCAACAGGACAGTTTTAAGCAAAAGCAGTACTCCCTCCACTTTTATAGACAGCTGGCAAGTGCCAGACACGTTAAAGTATGTTGGAGAAGACAGGCATCAGGAAAGTAATTGCTCAGTTGTGGACTGCTCAGAGTGCTTAAGAATGGTGTTGAACCAGACCTTCAGCAGCTGTCATCCTTATGTATGTTAACTATTTCAGATGCTTACATTTTCAGAGAGGTGCAGTTCTCATATAATTTTTTATACTTCTGAATTCCATTAATGTGAAACTACATGTAACCACACCTCTGGAATGAGATACAGACTTTTTTATATCTTCTGTTGCAAGGTAAAAATAATGGAAGAGTATGGCAGCTTGATAGGAGAGTTGCAATAAAGAACACTGATTATTCATATCTAGTTTTGACACTGGCATCTAATTTATAAGTCAAGCTCAGCTAATTGTATGATGTAGAGCAAAGTAAAATGAAACAGGTTTAGGATTTAATGAATCCTTGGGCATTTCATTTGGTAATTTAACAAGTTCCATATTGCAACAGGTAATTTGAGAGTCTGCATTCTGAAAAGCTCTGGAGACAGAGTTCCAGCCTAGAGAGATGAGAGGGTAGAACAGACCATTTAAAGCACACCTAGAGTGCATAAATATCTAGTCTGCTAGTAAAGTACTTATTTGTGTTCCTATGTGGACATTTACCATTTCACCTTTTGTATATTTTTGAGTTTGATGAAGAAGAAGCCAACAGTCAATAAAAATATAGACATTGAGGAAGAACAAGGAACAATGACTACTTATCTGTTCTATTGGAAAACCTGTATTAGCTCTTGCCTTGACACTTCTAAGAGGTGAAAAGGAAGAATATAAGGATGTCAACAACTTGGAAGCCTTGATTTTAAATACTAGTAGATTCTGTTTGTACACCAGTGAAGGCTGGTGGCTTCTTTCTTACTGTGAACCAAGTTTTGGCATTGTTGTTTGTAGCTGATATTTTTTAAAGTTCAATAATTTTCATACCTAGCAGACTCTCTTTGAAGGTGCAATGTTTTTTGGTTTTTCTTTTCTTAGGTTCCTCCTGAGCTATTTTGTGAAATATGGGTTCAAGACACTGAGTACATACAAAATCCATGCATCTCACTAGCTGCCTATGTGGCAATGTGCAACAAATTTAATATTTGTATAGAATGGAGGAGCTCTGGTTACTGCCGTAAGTATTCTGCATGTGTGTGTTCCTCTAATGTTCACCAAGATTAAATTTGCCTAATATAGGTGATACTTGAAGTTGAAAACACCAGTGTTCCTTGATTCCATGTACACTTTGGAAGTCATTAAAATAATCAGTTCAGCATTTTGCATGATAAGATTCAAAGCAGCATGCAAAAGGGATCAGGATCTTTATAGTCATTTCACAGATGAAAAAGAACCTAAAGAACCTTGTTCACCTTTGGCTTATAACTGTAGAAGTCAAACCTATTCACTTGCTATGTGGTGTTCATTTTTCTTGGCCACTTTCCACTGATAAACACAACAGATGGGTTGTAAAAAGGAGGAGATCACAAAGTGAGAAGGTTCTGTTGTACTTTGAATTGGTGATATCTGCTCGATGCTGCTGCAGAAAACTGACTTTGGAGAAAGGATTAGAGAAATGTAACGCCTTGGAGATTAGAAGGAAAATAAGGAGTAAAACCTGAGAGTTAAAGTATCATTGCAGAATACACGTCCCATAGCCACACAGTAATGAGTAAGGCCAAATGGGATCTGTATTTGTCAGTAAATAGAAAATTTGGATTACAGCATCTCTCTAAGGTGTCAGGGACTACCTGGGAAAAGCCCTGTGCAGTGATAACGTAGGGAGGTCTATGGTTTCAGTGCCTGAAAAAGGAAAGATGTAGAGGCAAGCAGGTGAACACAACCAGGTGTTGCCAGTGAGGAGGAGGAAGGCATGAGCTCCTGTTAAACCCATCTGTGCCCAATTAGGGCTGGTCCCAGCTGCCCATGAGCAGAACTGGGGGACCAATAAAAGGGCAGTTGGGCCCAGCCCTAACTGGGCACAGGTGGGCTTAACAGGAGCTCATGTCTTCCTCCTCCTAACTGGCAACACCTGGTTGTGTTCACCTGCTTGCCTCTACAGAAAGACTGATTGCTGAAGTGGGGTGGCCAAAAATAAGAACTCAGTGTACATAGAAATGATAATGGATGTATTTTTAAAATATGATTTAAGTTTAGTACACATACATACAGGCTTCACGCAGGCATATTGCAATGTCTTGCAAATAATTGATATGGGGTATAAATATTAAAACCAATAATTTTTTAAAAATAAAAATCCTTCAATATATATGGATTTTACTGGCAAATAACTGTTTAAATAGTGGTCGTACAAAACATATCTCTAAATACAGTTACCTCTTCCACCCATCGTGAACACGCGTTACTCCCTTATTTTTATACCACAGTGACCTCTGGTGGTACGTGCCAAGCAAGGAAGAGCCATGAAGTTACGTGGTCATTAAGTGGTGATACGTTGCAGATCGATTTCTAAAAGCCTGTAGCCTCTGTCTACAGGACTCTAATAGATATTTCCTGTGGGGCATTATGAACATTTTTTTTCAGTAGTAAGAGGCTGAATAAAATCAGCCTTCTCTCCCAATTAGTTTTTAAAATCTAAACTGAAACCTTCTTAAATTTTGAGCAGGCAGTCCCTTCATGAATTAAACTTTTCCTCATTGCCATGATTCCAGACAGTTTTGCTGTATGTTTTGGGTGCTATTACATGCTGAAGATCATATATTTTGGTAGTTCACAGAACTGTGCTGTTAGCTTCTGTTGTCCTTCTTTGTTTGCCATATTTATGCAGCTTTAATCACTGTTCTGAACCAGTGAAACATCATATTAAGTTTTCAACAGCAAAGGTTAAATCAAAATCAGATGCTTCATTGGTCTAATCCTGCATGCACCCATAGCACCCCAATGAATTTACATTAGTTATCTAAAGAATGTTCAATTTTACTGTATTCTTTGACTTTAAAATAACACACATACACAAGAGAGTAATTGATGTCAGTATGTATCATATATAGTAATGAGACAATTCCAGTCTTTATTACTCCACATAAAACAATGCTGAATTTTCCCTTACGTTTTTGTAATTTAGAAAGCTTTGCCCTTTAGAAATCACTGGACTTTTTTTAGCCACTGTTATGTAGCTAAATTCTGAATGATTCAGAACATTGTAGTATGTGTAAATGTTTTAGTAGTTTAGATAACTTTGTGTCAACACTGTTGCAAGGTTTGAGAACTCCACTGCCAAAATGCAGACAGAAGCCTGGTGAAAACAATACTACAAGAAGAAGAGAAGTGCCTGCAATTTTCTTTTGTTGAATTTTTCATGTGGGAGGGAACTGGTCTGTATTGATGTTTTGGGTTGGTTGACCCTACTGAACTGGCAAGCACAGTAAGGTGACAATAATATCTTCTCTTAAAAGTAATGACTTATGTGATTACAACTTCAGGATGAGTGATTTGTTAATTTCCTTCCTAGCTTTCCTCTGCTCTGAAAACTTCTCCTATCAGGCTTGTATAGCTGCCTGTGAGGTTCCAGAGAGCTGCCAGGATAACGAGGTTGCTTCTCTGGGCTCAGACTCCTGCTCGTTGTTGACAGAAGGCTGTGTCTGTGCTGAAGGGACCATCCTTCACCGAGCTCACACTGCTGTCTGTATTCCTGAAGAAAAATGTGGTATATGTGGATGTGATTTTCTTTATTTTCTGCAAGGTCGTAGACAGTACTTCATTAGTAATAAGTCAAGTTCTGTCCTGATGTTATGTGGGTTCTGCATATGTCACCTAGCTGAGGACTCTAGATATTAAGTGAATATTAACTGTATCAGTGAGAAAGAAGCAAATGTCCTCATGACATACAGTTTTGCTCACATTGTCTCAGATGGAGCATGATTTTCAAGAGGGAAGCTTTTGCTTATGCTTATGAATGTTAGGTTTTTAAGGATGTTAATCTTGGCATCCTGTTCACCCATCCCTTTGCCAGTGGTCCAGCCTATTGTTACTAAATGGCATTCAAAAGACACACAGCAACAGTTAATTAAACATTTTCACTAATGCGTGTGTACATCCTGCATTCTTTCTGCCAGCACTGATATTTATCTTCCTTACAATTCTTCTTGAGCACAACAAATTGTGAAGCATTACCTAACCTAACATTAATAACACAAACCTTAACAATACAGTTTATTATAAACCAGATTACATAAAGCACTGGAAATGTGTGTGTCACACACAGCAAAACTGTTATTAAAGTAATGTATTTTCAGGTCACTTCTTAAAAAAAAGGACTGGATTGGTATTCTAAATGACCAGCCTTGAAGTGGAGACATAAAACAAAGTGGAGGCCCTGAACCTCTGGAGGCTATTGAGTGTCTGTCTTTCCCACATAAACTGAGTCTCAGACTATCTCCTCTTTCATCTTTTTGTGGGGTGATGGGGTTAGGTGCTGCCTTTGAAATGGGGATTTTTATACCTCATAGGTCCATATCTACTGTGGAAAAAAAAGGTGGTCAAAATTTGATGTAAAAAGCAATTGCTTCTGTGTTCTGTTGTCCTGATCTAGCTTGTACAGACAGCTCAGGAGCACCTCATGCTGTAGGTGAGATGTGGAAAACTTCTTTAAATGGATGCTGTATGCAAAAATGTGTTGACAGTGAGACCATTATTCCAGTGGAGTACAACTGTTCAGACAACCACAACTTAGAGTGTCAGCGATTTGCAGAAGTTGCCTTGCTTCTTCCAGATGATCAGACATGTTGTCCTCAGAAGATCTGTAGTAAGTATTTTCTTAATGATTATGAATAATGCCCACTGGAATGCAGATATCCTTTTGGTTTTGTTTTGTTGTTGTTTTGTGTTTTTTTTCCTGTTATGCATCTTATTGTTGAAGTCAATTGAAATTACTTTGTTTTTAATTTATAGATTATGTAGAAAACTGTAGAAACTTTGTACTGTTTGGCACAATATTCCATAGGCTTGAGGGGAGAGGTAAAGGGGATATATAAAATATTTTAGAAGATTTGAATTTCTTTACCTTTTGTGCAACAGTTTGTAATCAGAGCCTCTGTGATGCCCTAAAACCTGAGTGTAATGGCTTGGAAAAGCTGGTCACTTACTACAGTGAAGAATCCTGTTGTCCTCACTATGTTTGTGGTAAGCTTCTTTTGAAAAAGTAAAGCTAATCCTGTAAAATACATTCAGTAAACTAGATAGATCAACTTGGAAGCAAAAAATTAGTTAGTATAGATGTCATTATTATGGCCATTTACAAAATTCTTTTTCAAGTAAAGGCTCAAGATTGGTCTGTGCCTCAATTTTAGCAGATATAATGATAGAGTCTTGTGTTGATTAATCAGGTGAGAACGTGTTTTTGCTCTTTTACAATACAAGGTAAAAGTTTTTATGAAGTATCTGGCAGCATTTCTCTCCTCTACACTGCCAATGCTTAGATACAACGCAATAAAGAAAGAATGCTATACTTTCTACTAAGAAATAAATGTGTTTGTATTTTTTTAGAATGTGACCCAGCAAAATGTGACCCAGTGGAGCAAATGCCAAGTTGTCGAGATGATCAGACACTAATTGCTGCTCGGGTGGAGAGTACCTGCTGCATTTCCTATATATGTGGTACAGTATCCTAGGGGCTTAAGGCCATACATCTCAAAAGTCATGTGCAAAAGCATATCCAGTGATGGCTGCTTTTAGCTTGCCAGTTAAGTCTCAGGACTTAACATTTGTATCAGGACTATAAAGTATGAATGCAGGGTATCTTTGTTCTCTTTAAATGAGTCTGGGATTAACTTAAAGCATGTTTCATAGGCAGTAGTAAAATTTCTTCTTTTTACGTTTTATGTTTTTGTTTTTTTTTTTTTCCTCCAGCATGTGAGGCTTGCTCTGATCAAATACCCAAATGTCAAGAAGGAGAAGTCCTTGTTGTGGATAGCAACACTACAGAGAGATGTTGCCCTACTTACCAGTGTAGTAAGTTTAACTTGATTTTGATATTTTAAGTAATAGAGGACATCTTAAATTTTGTATTGTAGATGTTCAGTGCCAAAAATGGTGTACTAGAGATACAGGTCTGTGTGAGTATACAAGCAAGCTCTAATCTGTAGTCCTGAATAAACAGTCTTTACTTTTAAAACTTCATGTACCTAAAGCATTATCTGAATATCTATATCATGGAAACAATGAGTAATTTTAGGCCCCAAATTGTGGAGATGTAACATTATTTTAAGTATTTCCCTAGGCTAGTTGTATTCCTCACTTACTACAACCTGGTGTCTGACAATTAAATTTTGATTGTTAGTCTTTCAAGTCAGATGTTTTTTAATGATATTTATTATGAAAATGTAATTTACTGTCTCCTTATTCATACTTTTGTTTATCAAAATATCACCACCTTGTTTTTATTGGACTTCCTTTTCTTCACTTTTAGTTTGTGAATTACATCGTTGTCCTGAATTCAGATGCATGCTGGGCATGTCTTTGGTGGAGGTGTGGAGCCCAGAGAAGTGCTGCCCCTTTCGGACATGTGGTAAAATGATGTTTTTCATTTTAGCTGCCTTAGACATTAAAAAACTAACAAGAGCTTTGGCTTCTTGGGTTTAGGTCTCCTTTCAGCTCATAAACAAATGGCATAGAAAAATCATCTCATGGTGCAGAACTTCTTAATGTGCCTGTTCTGGGTGGGTTTTTTTGCCTCACAAGAGTCATCACGAAAATTTTTTAAGAGTTAGTAAATTATTTATGTTAGTATCACAGGCCAAGAATTTGCTGCTTTACAAAGATGGTGGTATATCATACATCTCTCTTTGATGCCTAAAACACAGTTCTCCATTGTTTTGCATTGATTGTAATGACTCTCATCACTACAAGGAGGCTAGAATGATCACCTTGCTTTAAATGTGGACTACAGCTAGACTGCTGTAAATTGTAACAAGTAAAGGTGGCCATAGAAACTCGTATTTGTTTCAGGATGGAATGGAAATAAAACATAGTGATGCTCCAGGTGGGTTTACATCAAAAAACAGTGGAACTTCTTCAGTGATGGCCTGTAAACCTGGAATTTATATTCTCTCTGATCTGTTTTAAGGAAATGGCATATAACTTTCTAAGCTATTCTTTCCGTTGTTGTGTTTTGTTTTAGAATGTGCCTGTGAAACCATCCCCAAACCTCAGTGCGAGCTGGTATGGAATTAATCATCTTTGTCAGTATTATTTTATTAATTGTTTAATAAATCATTATCAGAATTTTACTAGTAGTTTTATGTGTGAAATATGAATTAGTACTCATTTTTTATAGAGGAACTTCAAAATGCATTGTAAGTGAGGCTGTTGTTAGTACTTTAATTTTTTAGATTAAGAAACCTGGGCATAAGGAATCAGGACTTGTAGAAGACTGGGAGAAAAAATTTAATATTCATACCTATCAACAATAAAAGGCAAAATTTAAAAGTACATCTGCAGTATTATAATACTGTTTATATCCATTAGGTCGTTCCATGAAAGAATACACTCCACATGAAGATTGTGGTACAAAGTCAAACCATTGTTGGTATTTCATTGTTGACCTGCCTATGACCTGGTCTTTTGTGTTCTAAATGTCAGCTATACCAACAAACATTCCTATTTTTCAGGTGTAAAAAGTTCCCATTTCGTTATCATTGCCAATGTAAGTGTCCCTGGGGGTGAGGAAAGTGACTCAAAATAGGTTTCTAGGGGCAAGAGATAGTGCTACTCAGATCTGGAAGGAAAGGTGTTTAAGAGAGAAGAAAACATTGTCATTACATTTCTTTTTCTCTGCTTTTATACACTTAGGGGCAGAAACTTCAGATAGATGAACAGTTTCAGAACAGTACAGAAAATACCTGTAACTGCATTAAGTACAAATGTGGTAAGTCAGAAAAGAATTTAGTTCAACATTCACTTGGAATATGGTACTGAGGAGGAAAGAACTGACTGACAATTCTCAAATAGTGTGAGAAAATGGAAGGAAATAGTATCCCTCACTAAATATTTAGTTGATTATGGCCTATCCTTGTACTGGTTCCTGCAGCAGGAGAAATAGCAGCCAGAGTTCTGGGAAGACTGGGTAGTGTTTCCTGAGCAGCCTGCATATTGCTGAGCCTGGAGTAAGGACTCCAGCACACACTCAATGTGCACATAAAGAAAAGTCCCATTAACCCATTATGGGACTACTCAAGAGCTGGTGGAGTTATGTGCTTCACAAGATGAAGGTTTGCATTCAGCACCCTGTGAACTCATCTTAGAGCATGCTCAATAGCATCTGAGAAAACTCAGGAAAAAATAACTCCAGGGGAACAGCCTATTGGCCAGTAGACTTGGGACTGTTCTTGCCTAGATTTTACAAGAAAATATATACTGCTGAGCTAATTATTCTCCGTGCCCTCAGTAATCAGTGGGGACAAATAAATATTTCTCAGGTGCTTTTCTTATCCCAAAGTAGACTGAAGAGGCCTGCACTGTCATTTTGGTGGTGCAGGTAATAGAATTTTGTATGCTTATTTAAATATTGTTTGGTTAAATTTGAAATGTGATGGTTGTGGTGAAGCATTAGACCATGATTAACAGTTTATATTTGAACATCTGACCCATAATTCTTAGAGGTAGAGAAGTTTTTCCATTTCTGTTTTACTGTTTGAAACATTTTTAACAGAGTTTTGGTACCAAGCTGATGGCCCTTAACCTGCTGCTTATTTTTTGTTTTTCTTATAGTGAGAGACAAAGTTTGCCTGAGTAATGAGAGGGGTGTGCTGCTTCCTGGACAGACAATTGTGGAACACAGTGCAGATGGCATTTGCCGTGTTTCTTATTGTACAAATGTGATTGATCCCTCCACTAAATACTACCAGATAAACACATCTTCAATTGACTGTGCAGTCAAGTGCAAAGCTGTAAGAAATTCAGAATTTCAGACATATATATTGTGACTGGTGGTTTTAATTACATTTTGATGAGGGTTTTTTGGGGATAGATTATACTCATAGGAACAAGATGGAAGAAGTAATTTTTTATAGTAGTCTTGCTTCCTTCATTTTTTTCTACCTTATGTAAACTCTAGAAAAAATAATATGTATAGCATAGTGACACCTTGCATCACTGTACTGACACTGAGGTGTGGAGCTAGTTCAGAGGACAACCAAGCTGATGAAGGGTCTGGAGAACAAGTACTATGAGGAGAGGTGGAGGCAACTGGGAATATTTATTTTGGAGAAGACGAGGCTGAGAGGAGAGAGACCTTATTGTTCTCTCCAGCTACCTGAGAGGAGGATGTAGGGAGGTGGGTGCTGGCCTCTTCTCTCAAGTAAATAGTGACAGGACCAGAGGAAATGGCCTGAAGTTGCACTAGGGGAGGTTTACACTAGATATTAAGAAAAATTTATTTACTGAGAGAGGGAGTTAGGCAGTGGAAAGGCCATCCCTGCAGGCATTTAAAAACCGTGTAGATGAGGCACTTCAGGACATTCTCTGGTAGGCATGGGGATATAGATATTGATAAATATATTTTATTTATTTTATTGAGTGGGATGATGTTGATGGTTGGATGAGATGATCTTAGAGGTCTTTTCCAACTCTGGCAATTCTGTGACTCTGTGTTTTTGGCAGAACCAAGTCTATCAGCCTCCAAAAGATTTAACAACTTGCTGTGGTAGCTGTAAGAATTTGTCTTGTCTCCACGCTTTCAGCAATGGCACAATTTCCAGTTTCAAGGTAAGTTTATGCATTTCTTGAAATATTTAGAAGTAAACAATAAAATTATTAAATACTGTACACACATTGCCATTTAAAATAGGCAATGAAGAGCTTCCTTTGCCCAAATACATTTTGCATGTACACCACATAAAGTGATTCAAGACTCATACACATAGCTGCCCACAAAGATTAAGGGATTTTGCTATATCAGAGGATTATTATCAACTTGACTATTTCAGAACCTGTTTCCATAATACCCACAGTGGAATTTTAGTTCTGTACTTAAACAGAACTTTAAAATTCATCTAAATCGTACTTCACTGTATAGGTATTTCTTTAGATTCAGACAAGATCACATTCAATGGAATTGCATAATGAATACTTAAAATATTTGGTTTTAATTACTGAGTAAATATTATATTTTACAATTTTTAACAGCCTGGGACTGTTTGGATTTCAAACTGCATCAGATATGAATGCACCAACACAGCAATAGGACCAGTTCTGGTTTCCTCTTCTGTTGGATGCCCACCCTTTAATGAAACTGAATGTGTCAAGGTCAGTGCAACACATTGTTTGCATTCCTGGTATGGTTTTATGTTACATGAAAAACTTAACACAGACAAAAAATGTTTTTACCTCAAGAAGAAATTATTCACTCTTGCAATGCCTGCATTTTTGCCCAGAAGTTTGGAGGTGAATAGCTCTATACACATGCAGTGTGCCACCTGACTGCCAAGTTACACAGCTGGAAGACCTCTTCTTAATCTCAGAAAACATTACCTTTATTTATTTTTTTATTTCATAGAGGCTTGCAATATCAAGCTACTCCTCATACAGCTGTCTGAGGTTGGACAGGCTTTTCTGGGTCAGACTTCTTTCTAACTGATTTTCTGTGTATAGCTGTTTGAGTCATCACAAGGGCCAAAAACTTTGAAAAAAAAGGAAAGCTGTCTGAATATCAGGAAAATCTTTTCTACAGAGAAAGAAGGTTTTGTAGACTAGTTTTGCAGCAGAAGCAAAAGCTCTATTC
Organism: Florisuga fusca; assembly: GCA_038090715.1. Taxonomy (NCBI): domain Eukaryota; kingdom Metazoa; phylum Chordata; class Aves; order Apodiformes; family Trochilidae; genus Florisuga; species Florisuga fusca. The sequence goes on from JAAWXA010000027.1 coordinate 9,886,558, forward strand.
AAATTTGCAATATGGCATTAGACTTTGTTTCAGGAAATGTATGCAGGAGCAATGTGAGAAGCTCTCTGTAATTCTACATTTACATATGAATGGGAGGATACTTTCTTTAATGACTGATGCAAGCAGGGAGGAGTCCTAAAGAAGCTAAGTGTCATCCTCACAGACAGAAAGGGTTTGGTTCTTCAGAGAGCATCTCAGATATACAGCTGGTGAAAGGCTTTTTGCTGTTCTTGGCAAATACAAAAAGTTAAGGCAGAGATAGATCATCAGGGCTTGAGACACTGAGGTGGACATCAAAAATTCAACTCTAGATCAATGTAATCTGTTTGAAAAGCTACAGTTGTTTTTCACATTTTGAGGAGTGCTTCATGTTACAGCAATGAAGGAGCCATGAATCTATGCTATGGGGCATGGAGTTCTTGTTTAGATAGGATCTCTTCCTGCTTTGAATTCAGTCAGTTTTTTGTTAATGTGGCCTCTACAATAAGCCAGGGGTTCATTGTAAGTAACACATGATGGAGTCTGATGTACCACAGTCATTCCTGCTCCATACATGGCACTCTGATAGCTGGTGATGTATAGAGCCATTCAGTGACAACCACTTAATACTGACTTGTGTGAAAGCAGGCAAATTAGATAATTTACAGATTCATTAGATTCATTCATTAGATTCATTTAGATTCATTCACCAGAGTGCTGTATTTGCATGAATAACATGCAGAACTTGATACAGAAGGTGTTTTTAATAGTGCAGATATATGGGAATGAATGTTTGAAAAAATCAAGTTTTTTCTTCTTTCTCTCTTGGTCAGGTTGGAGGCTATGTTGTGCCATTCTTAGATGGATGCTGCAAAACATGTAAGTGATTCATGACAGTTCCTAACTCACAAGTCTGTCTGATTTGTTGTTACCTTAGAAATAAGGTTGACTCTTTCCTACATGAAAGTTAAACTTGATAACCTCAAAGGTTTTTCTTTTCTCAGTTTTACTCATGTGAATATCAGTGAAACTAGTAGAGCTAAATCAGAAGAAAGTAATTTGACATGGAAGGGTTTACTTGACTGATAGTGATTGTGGCTAGCCAAGACACTAGAACTGCTACCTTGAGTATTTTTCAGTTCTTACATAAAACATCTCAAAATATCAGTTACTGCACAAAAAGGGTACTGTGTTTTGGAAGGTACCATAACATGCTACATCTACATTCATATCTTCATATTTGATAAAAATTGATGCAGTTTGAGAACTAGTGCTGTAAATAGTGAACTGATTGTAATATAGCCTTAGCTTCCATCAGTAGACATAGTTCTGGAGCTTTTGGGCACCATCTTTTAACATAATTTAGAATTTAAAAAATCCTTCTCTACTTGAGTACCAAGATATGTTTTGACATCTGTGAGAGCTAATAAAGGTTATCTGGAAAAAAACAAAATACTTCTCTACAAGATAATTTCCGAATGTGCTAATTTTTAATATAAATCAAGAGCTAAGTACATTTTTTCTTAACACACTGGTACATAGCCAAAACATTTTGGCTGATTTAATGAAGAACTTAGTCTGGGGTAGACACCCAAGCTGAAGAATTTAAACTGAAGTACTCAGAGCTGACAATGTTATAAGCAATTGAAAAGGAGATTTTATATTGAGCAGTATCATATTACCTTTAAAAAGGTGCAAAAAAATTTCACTTCATTTGCATAAGTGGCTGGAATAGTGACCTAAAAGCTAAAGATAGTAGGAGATAAAATGTCAAAGAGGGCTAGAAAAAGGTGCAAGTACTTTTATAACTGCCAGATATGATACCCCATGCCCAGTTGTTCTTGACAATTGGGAGATACCCTCAGGTTTTGTTCATGATATAATAAACTTTGTAGTACAAAGGTTATTGAAACTGTGGAAGTTTTACCTGCTTTTTACCTGCTCCTGATCACTGTAGGGAATGGTAATAACTCCTCATTCTTTTTCCCTCTGATGGATTTGTCTTTCAAGCAGTAGTCCTAGTTCCGTAGCCAGTTCTCCGTAGACTCTTGGAGATTAGTTTTTGGTGATCTGACATTAGTGCTTTAGCAGCTGTATAAGCCAACTTCTGAACAAGCAATCTATTAAACCATTAAAAAGCCAGTAAGCTCCTTTTCTGCAAGGCAAATCATGCTGATATACTTTGAGAACAATCATAACCACACTCCTCAGTAACAGAGAAACAAGTAAATCATTAATCTGAGGCATGCATCCCAAAGTAAAATTAAACCCTTGAAAAATCCCATGACTTCTGAGATGTGTTTACAAGTAGGTTCATGCAGTTTTGTTTTCACACCTGTCTATATAAAAGATAGTACCTGTATGAGTAGTTTGAATAAACATGGCATGAGAGCTGTTAGTCAATTGTAGCCGTGTGAGTCGTTTTATATGAGAGAGTTCAGAGGTTTTTGGTTTCTTTTTTAAGTAGTTTACCATTAGAAACTACTGAGATTTTTTTTTCAGTTTTTAGTGGTATTTGAAAATAAAGTGCCAGGAAGAGAGTTTTTACAGGCACTGCAAATAATATGGGGAATAACATTATTTCTTTATTGAAGCCCCACAGGACAACAGAAGTTTTGGGTACCAGACTGTCTTAGTAATACAAATGTAGATCAGATTCTTCCTGGTTTTGGCATTAGGTTTAGCAATGCAAGTAATATCTGGACATGGTCCTGAGCTGCTGGTGCAGTGATTCCTTCTTGAGCATGGAGACAGGACCAAGTAGCCTCCAGAGGTCTCTCACAGCCGCAGCCATTCTGTGGTCCTGTAATATACAGACATTTTAGCATTGAATTCTTTATCAAATACACTGAAATCTGATAACTTCAGAATGTTTCATACTGATAGAGAATCCTCTGTAATGTGTGCTCTTTTCAATATGTAATATTCTTACCAGGTTCTTCAGTGTCAATGCTCCTCCCATTCCCTGTTAGCCCAGTCACTCCTACAGCCTATGCTAGCTGTAACACAGGTACATTTTCCTGGAACCCAAACAGAATCATTGTTGATTTCCAACAATGTACTCCCTGATAGGACCATCAGGCCCCATGTTACCCAACTATGCCAAAAACTGCAGTGTAGTATAACTGCTCATGGTTCAGAATGGCTCACGTTTTGGTTTGGTTTGGTTTTCATTTTGCACTGTGTGGGCAGTGCATTGTTGTTAGCCAACAATGTACTGTTGGTAGTAAGCACCTGCATAGTCTTTAGCTTGCTGCATGTGTAAAATTGCTGAGTTTAGAAATATTAGCCAATTCCATTAAGTTCACAGTGCTGTAGAACATAGAAACTAATGGCTTTGCTTGTTGAAGCTTGTTATATAAAAAACATTTTTGCGTGTGATGCATCATAGAGCTTTGCTTCCAGTGCTATGTACTGTAGAAACAGGTAATTCCTTTTCCATCCATAGTTGGGTCAGCATACTGAAAATGGCAAGCCTCTGTTTATTCCATGAAAACTTGAGATTATCTTTGTCCTTTTTAATAAAGCATGTTCATTTTTAAACTGTAACATGGTATGAATGCAATTGCGTTAGAATTTATTTTGTGAAAACCTCTTTATTTCTGCAAGAGAAATTATGTTGACTGTAATTTTGTGCATCACTGAGTAATACATCCTTCCTTAAGTTACACATAGGACACTGTGCTGAAATCTGTATGTCTTTTATATTGACATCACTGTGAATGACAAAGGTGCTGTGAGTCGACCCAAAGTACAAGCAAGGATTTTCTGCCATACAGACTGTGAAAAAGAATCTCATTATAACATGACACCTATAAGATGGCCTCATGTTGTGTAAGGCTGTTCATGGAAAAGTATATTATGTTGCAGAGCTCATTAAAAGCCACTGGACATTAAAGCACATGCATAGAAATTATTTCTTTACGAGATGTGATGTACTCTCACTATAGCCTGGATGAAGTCATAGCCACATCTACACTGGATTCTGTATCCTACACACCATGTACAGTGTAAAAGAAGAAAGGACATGAATAAGATTATGAGAATCATAAAATAATGGTGAGTTTTTTAATTTCAAAAACAACTTTTTTCTTTATGTCTCAATTTACTCTTTTCCTAAGCAAATGTAATTCAGTGATCATCAAGCAGTAGATTAGAAATTTCTGATTGTAGAATTTTATTTGCTTACAATAAATGCAGCTTCATGGTGAAGCATCATGTGGGACTGTGTCATGGTGGGTAAAATCTTTTGTGAAACTGTTGAAGCTGTTGTAAGGCAATGGACTATTTGTTTGTCTTACAGGTCTGAAATGTGTTGTGGTTTCTTCAGCCTAGCAAGGGTCATCAAAAGAAGATACAGTGCTTTGTGATCTCTGACAACTGGACTTTTTATTGAACTTCTTTGCTTTTCTTCATATGTTCAGGATCTTCTTCTTAAATTGTTTAACTGAGTTCTTGATTTGCCTTTTTTATTTCATCCATATACTTTGTAAATGCTTCTGTGAGAAAAGTTGTGGAAACAATGCTAAAGGAAATTTAAATAAAAGTTTCATCTGTTCACTGGTGTTCTTTTCTTATATAATAAAAAAAAAAAGCATACAAAAATGTAAAGCCCCCTGAAGCCTTATTCTTCATCAAATTCTGCTGTTAAGTGTTCATTTTAAACTTAATTTTTACCTCTGGGATGCAATTGCTGCTATTAAAGTTTGTTACATATGCATAGAAAATGCATTTTATGTGTTGATAACAAACCTTCTCTCAGGAGTGGTTAAATTTTACAAAAGTTTTTGAAAGACAGTGGATTTAGTCTTAAAAGGTTTCTGAGTGAAGAACTAACCTTTTGTGATATTTATTTTGTGTGTCTTGACCCCATAAAACATTCAGGAATGTTTTTGTCTCTGAAATTTTTAGAAAGTTGAGCTGACAGTTATCAATCAATGCCCATTTTGCAGGTAAGGAAGATGGAAAGTTCTGTAAAAAGGTGACTGTTAGGATGACTATCCGCAAGAATGACTGCAGGAGTAACACACCAGTAAGTAAATAACTGCAACAGTTTCTTTTAACAGATGAGAAAAAATACAAAAAATGAAAAGAAGGAAAAAAGGGAAGACAAATTCCACAAAGGTATTGTCTGCATCTCTCTCACAGAGATACACTCAGCTTCATAAAGTTGTTTTAATGTTTCCCTACATTCTCAGTAATTATCTTCTCAATAAGGGAGATGTGGCTTTTGCTTTTGTGTGCATTTAGGCACATATTAGTGTAGTGCAAATTTGAGGTCTTGGTTGACCCCCTAATTACTATATGCAAATTAACTTTGGTATAGCTGAATCTTGAAACTACAGTTAAAATGACTGCAGATGTGTTTTATTTTCCATCTGTCTAGGGAAAGTATTTAAATGCCAACTTCATGCAGAAAAGAATGTTGGGTCCTGAATGTTGTGTTTTGTTTTGTTTGGGTTTTTTTTATAAGACAAAGTGCAAGCACACTGTGAAATGTGTAGGAAGAATGAAGCTCTTTCTGTGTGACTACTGAAGGATTTGCTGTAGGACACCAACAACATCCTGCTGGGCAGTAAGGCAGAGTGAGCAGCAGCAATGGTGCATAGAGACATCTCATGAGGGATCTGTAAAAAGAGCAGGAAAAGCTGTAATAAAAGAGTATAGGGAAACAGCTGTAACCTCTAAAATGTCTCTGAGAATTTGTTTTGTAAGCTGTTGAACAGCCAGGAAATTTAGTCTGTGTCTTATCGAACAGAAACACAAATCCTGACTACTAAACTTGACAAAATTACTGGTTTATGTGACTATTTCTGGTACAGTCTGTATTGTGGGTTTGATATTATTTGTAATAATTCCCCTTGACTTTCTTAAGGATTAACAGTTTCCATTCCTCCTTACTGATACCAGTATAGCAACACTTCATCCATGTATCCCTGAAATAGATACTGTAGAGAGCTGTGGCCAGAACATTTGGTGCTATGTTCAAGCCAAGGTTGTTACAAATACTTTAAAATTAAAAACTGGAAGTATTTCTTTGCATCTGTAAATAGACAAAATCTGCTGTTACCAAAATTGATCATCATTAACCTCAGTAAGATTAAAATTGAGACCTATCTGGATAATGTGCTTCTGAGTTTATCACTGAGATGTAGTGGTATTTCACTAAGGGAAATACCTCCAAATTTTTAATTGCATTGCTGTTGGGTTTGGGTACCCAGCGTCTTTTGACTTCCTTGAGCACTCCTAACTTTATTTCCCAGCTGCTTCAATTTGCTGATTATTCTTCCTATTTGTTACCAGGTGAACATTGTTTCATGTGATGGAAAGTGCCCATCTGCAAGCATTTACAACTACAACATCAACACATATGCAAGATTCTGCAAATGCTGCAGGGAGCTCGGGCTACAGAGGCGAAGTGTGCAATTGTATTGCACCAGTAATTCAACCTGGGTCAGCTATTCAATCCAAGAGCCTACAGATTGTTCTTGCCAATGGTCTTAAAAAAAAACAACAACACAAAACCAGAAGGAAAGACAACAGCAAGCCCAGCTGTTCCCTGTGAAAGATAACTTGGGTAGTTTATCTACTAAAAATGCAAAACCCAATCCACTGAATTTTACCAGTTTAATGCTAAAGATTCAAGAACAAACTATTTTGGACTATTCAAAATTTCTTAAGAATGGCTTTGCATTGTTCATATTGTGATTTATGTTTATTTCATAGGGATTGTTTTAAGAGTTCTTGTGATATGTGCCAACTTGAGAGGTGATTTGTGTTAGAGACACATCAAGAGAAAGAACACCTGTTTTGTTCAGGAAGGTTTGCCTACCCTATGTCAGGTACCCACTTCTGTTCTAAATTATTGACTGACTTATCCAGCAACAGCTTTGATTGCATTGCCATGTGCAAGTACATTCAATGTTTGGACAAAATGAGAAGAATTTTCAGTTTAAATCGCATTCCTATAGCAAAATAGAGCATGTCTAAGAAATTCAGTCAAAGATTTGTGGGTTTTGTGTTTTGTTGGTTTGTTTGTTTTTGTCAGGGAAACATTGTCAATACTGATAACTCTCTGTAATATTCCCTGGTAATAATTTCAGTTTTTCTAGTGTATTTTCTATTGTAGTGAAATATATAGTGGCAAACATGTAATGGGTGGAACAGCTTGTTTTCAGGCTATCTGGATTAGTTATTAGTAGTTACTTTTAATTTCTAAGCAACATAACGTAAACTGAAAATACACAGATTTAACAAATTAAAACCATTTTAGCATTTTTGTTTATATAGATATACCTTAAATTAAAACATTATGAAACATGCTGTATTTTACCTATTTCTTTAGGAGAATGAACTTTGTTTAACACTGCTTTTAAAGATGTGAAAATTCATTAGAAAAAAACCCTGGATTATGTACCTGTCTAAAAGAAAAAGCTGAAAATCTTTGTCACCAATGTAGTAGAGTGGAACTTCTTACGGCAAGTATTTGATAGTGAAAATGTACAATTTTAAGGTTTGAAATCACTAAAGCAGTTTTGCTTATAAACTTGACCAATTAACATCTTGTTGGAACAAACTAATTTTATTCTCCACTAAGCTAATGTTGCTGTTCTATTCTTCTCCAACAAATGACATGAAGATTCAGCAAAAATTCAGTAGCTTTTGTTTTGTAGATGAAAATTATAGAGCATATAGTGTTATACATGAGATTCTAGAATAGAAATAGATCTCAGCATAACTTCTTAAAAAGCTGCTTGTCTGCAGTTAATCCAAAGAAAAACATGTTGTTAAAATCAGTCATGTGAACATTTTTGATATTAATTTTGTATACTGTACATTTCATTCTTACAATATATAATAAACATCAGGAAGTATTGTTTTGTTACAATTAATTTTGCTATCATTCTTAAAGCAGCTTACTATCATGTGATTCAACACATGGTGTTTACTAATTTCTTGTTCAGTGGCACACATGGTTAATTTTAGGGTTTGTTGCTCTTGTTAGTACTAACAATTCAATACTACATCAAGGAAGACCTGCATATGAGTTGTGGAAAATACACATCTTTTTGTGATACCATCACAGTTCACTTTCATCTTCAGAAATGCAAAATTTAATTTTATTCAAAAATAAAAATTGGAAAAAATGTTGCTCATCAAAGTATAACAACATATTTCTTACCCAAAGTCAGTCTGTTATTTCTGGAAAAGCAGATCTAGGGAGGAGGCTGTGGGGAAAGGTAAGTTTCTGCACATTTCCTTTCCACAGCTTTTTCCTAAACTGTTCCTCGGAATTGACTGCAATGACCAGACTCCATTTTGAGTAAGTTGTAGGCATTTATTTATATTGTCCTTGTGTAGTGATGATTATCCTTCCGTACTCAGTGCCAGATACATTGTTAAGATCTAACTGTGAGGTCCCTACCCATTTATTAAGGTATGCCCCTCGTCTGAAGAAATTTTCAAAGTAGTGAGAAAGGACAATGAGTCTGGGAAATGTTAATCCTTTGGAAATCCATAAACTGAGAAGCAATTAAAAAAAAAAAAAAGTGCTGTTTACAAGACATTGAGCAGAGCTAAGTCCTTGAACCCAAGCTCCTAATATTCAAAATGCTTTGTCATTTGCAGAGGTGAAGCTCAGCCTGCTGACAGCTGGAAGATGCCATAGTATGGTAGGAGTTAATGAAAAGAGCTGTTTCTCTTGCTCTCAAGCAAGATGGCGTTTTCTGTGAAGTGTCAACCACAACTATGAGGGACAGAATTAGAGCAGGCCTTGGGCCACCCCTGACCTTCCCTTGGCTGGATGCTCTTGCTGCTTGAGCTAATGGCAGAGTGCTCATTGCTGCCAGCAGCACGAGGTAGATACTCTGAAAATTTTCAACTGCTGGTTAATTTCTAATTTTGTAAAGGTTACACTCTCCCTGAGAGGAACAAGGGGAAAGATCCAAACTGCCTATCCCTGCCTCCATGTTATATTTCTCCAGAGACGCTTAGGCTGTCTGTCTGTGGTTAGCCTGGGCCCTTACCAGGTATTTATCTTGCACTGTGTTTGTACAAAGCAGGAAAAATATTTTCGGCAAAGATTTTGCCTTATTTGTCCTCTCACATTTTCAGAAACCAAGGAGACCCAACAGCTGTAGATTTCATCAGCCCCACCTGTATGAGGGGCTGAGTCATTTTGCCCCCTCACAGACACAGGGGGTGGGCAAGTGGAAACACCTGTGCTGCCACCACAGACACAGAGTCTGAGGGGCTTCGTGAGAAGCCTCCTCACCTCTCTGCAGCCAAAAAGCCAATTTCCACCAGCTGAAGCTTGTTTCTGTGGGGAAATAAATGTGGGGGTTGTGGGTGTGATGGGTTGGATATCAGGGGTATAAAAGGAGCATGAGGTAGAGGAAGTAGTGTTAGTGTGTGGTGGATCCTCTTCGTCTTGGCCAGACCCTACCCATGGGAGAGGAACGGGCCCTTGCTATGGGCTATGGTAGGATAGGCTATCCCAAATCCAAAGAAGGATTTGAAAAGGTAATATTTTATTTTCTAAAAGCTGATTTTCGGGTGGTGAAACGGCAAAGATATAAAAAAGCTGGTGGTGCGGGAAATCTTTGTGCTCTTAAATTCCTACTGAGCTGTCTCTTCAGGGTCCTCTGGTGAAAGGGGTCTGTGGGCTGGAGAGCAGGATTGCCTCACTTCTGTGAATCTGAAACTGTGGTGACTGTTAGGGGAAAAGACAGCTACAAATCTCTAGTTCTCTTGTTGGTTTCAAGGCTACATGCAGAAATGCACTTCTAGATGCTGATTATTTTAGATTGAGCTTAAAAAGGATCCTCAGGTGTTTCCTCCAAACAAACGCTACTGGCGCTCTTCTGGCCGCCATCTTGTGTGAGTGCTGCTCTGCAGCGCCGAGTGTGTTGTGAAGGTGTTTATCCTGAGGAAGAGAATCCAAGTTCTCAAAAAAATGCTCTTTGGAAAGATACTGAGTGATTGGAGGGGGTGGGGAGGAATCAGGGAGAGTGAAGAATAGGTGTGTGATAAAAGTGGGCAGGGATAGTGTTCTCCTGGGTCGTCAGTATCACAGTAAATACATTTTGGCTTTTTGCTTGTTGAAGATGAGTGAAAATGCTGTGAAAGTGAAATGCTTACCTGCTTGAAACAGGTCTGTTATATTTCTTCACATGTTTCAATGGTTTATTCTACTTCTGAGGGCCATATTCTCAGAGGTGTTTGCATATGTGGAGTTTCTCCACAAAAGTGAATCGTAATGTAGGTACAGAAACATCATAGGCTTGTATCTTGTTAGGATTAGGCTTAAATTCTTTCCAACATAAGGTTGTTTTCCATCTTTGAATAAAACATTTAGTGATTTGAGTATGGAAATATTGCTTGTTGTTGTTATGGTGCTGACTGCTCGTTGTTCTCCCATAGTAATGCTTTACTTGTGTTACCTTGAGCAAGCATACCCAGCCATGATTCACAGGAAAATATAAATGATTTGGCAGCTGGAGCCTTGAGTATGATGGATATTGGCCATTAAGAAAGGCCTTTAAAAAGAAATATCATTATATCAATTGTGCTATCTAAGCTCTTGTTGTCTGGGCTATTAATATATGATCTGGTCTCAGGATTTCAGCCTCTTGAGTAATGCTTCCTCTAATTATTGGTAGTGCTGCCTGGTGGTTTGGTAAATTAATCTGAAATATTGGTATCTGTTGGTCTGCAATTTAATGAGGATTATTAGTCAGAAGTTAAGTAACTTCCATCTCCTCAGACAGCCTCTCAAGTATGCAGTTCATCAAGTCAGACCAAAAAAATTCAGAAAATTTCATCCTCACTCTTACCTCTGCCACACCATTATTTTCCTTCCCAGTGCAACTGGCTATCCATGAATAATTAAAATGAGGTAACAGCTGCTATGCAGATGGTGACTTTTTCTTTTTTTTTTTTTTTGAGAAATCCCCTCTCAGGGTGATGAAAATGTCTAACCTCTTTAAAAATAGTTCTTGATAGACTGCCATACCCTCAGGTCTGCTATCTGTATAGCAAGGCTAAGGCTTTAATCACGTTAGCTTACTTTAGTTGTTTAAAACATAGATAACTAAATTAAATCAGGTGCTCAGGCTCCATCTATCACCAAAGAGAGGTGCAGCCAGAAAGTTATTAATCCCAGCCTAAAATAAGTGCCTTAACATTTGTGTGATAACATTTTCCCTTTTCAATGTAGAGAGAACCTGAATAGCAAGATGTGGTTATGCACCTCATTTTTAGATTGTTAAAAATAGGTGGAAAGGAATTCATCCTTAATGGTCAAAGATATTTGGCAGGCTCAAAAGTCAGCAACTCTGATAGTGTATATGGTGTATCTTATCTGATCTCCACATACAAGGTGGTTAATGGTAACCTTTGATTTGGATGAAGTGAAATGTAATGTATCTTGTACAGTTTTTCTTGTATGTCTTACAGTATTCATTTCATATGACAGCTACACCTACCTGTATCCCTAGAGCTGGAGAAAGTTGTCATCAGACAAATCTTCAAGATGGAAAAATACAACTGAGTCCGGGAAGAGGTGATGTTGTATTGTTGTGAGAAAGCATTATATTAGCTGGGGAAGATCTCTAAGGTGAGTGGATTTTATGGTACTTCTGGTTTTATATACATCTTATTGTGTAGGTGTTGTCTTGAGCCTTGTGGGTTATTTGTTATCTTGCTTTCCAAGCTTTTGACTTACAGGATCTTGATGGTAAATAGGATTCTTCAGAAAGGTGCCTAATAAGCCTGATCTGTAACCTGGCTGTGTGCAGAGTGTTTTTTTTTTTTTTTTTTTTTTTTTCCTGCTCCCTCTTAAAGAAGCCCACCAAACCAAGCAGGTTTTGCTGATGCAGTGTTTATGCTGTTTTCCAGAAAATGCCTGTGGGATTTCTGATGAAGGGTTCTGGTCCTGCAAACTGTTTCAAATCTGGATGTGTCTGTTTCCTCTGGGCAGCAATTCAGGAGTTGCTTGTGGGCAGTGATGGAGATGTAGTGCCTGCATGGGGCTGCACATTTCATTCTCTTTTGTAGGCTGGCTGTGAAATTTTTAACTGCCCACCAAAACACAGATGCAATTTCTGTGATGATCTTCACACTATCAGGAGCTAGTACTTCATTGCTAGGTCTCCATCCTGTATTTTTTTAAATAAGAAATGTTTGGCAAGCCTGTACTTAAGGGAAAATTTTGCAAGTATTATTGTACTTTTTAAATGAAGTTTTAGCACTTTACCATATTTTTTTAGTAATTGCTTCTCTGTCTTATCCATGTATTGTGGAGCTAAAGGATTATGGGTCCTTCAGGTAGCTCTGGTAATTGGATTCTTGTAATTACCAGTAATGGACATGAAAGAAAACATAACCTAGTACCCTATAAATACTGTACTTGAGCTGAACTCTGGAATGAAAATCACAGCACTGTTGTACATTTGTTTCTTGGCTTCATGGCTGGAGGAAAGTTGGGGGTGGAAGGAACCTGGGGGGAGGGAAGGGAGCATTTTTAGGCTTTAGATTTGGCTATATTGTAGCACTTCTAAATCTTCTGTCAACACCGTTGTGACGTTACATTCATGAAAAATGCACAACCTTTTAAAACATCCATCTGTTATATAAATAAAAATAATGCAGCCCTATATTTTTATGGTATGCTAATCCTGCGTGGCCATAGTCTAATTATCAAATGATTTCATGCTACCCTGGTGGCAGGCAAGGTCCAGGCCACTGAACACTTGCTATGGATCTCTTATTAAATCCCTCTTGCACAGTTTCATTCATAAATTTACCATGGCTTTTAAAACAAAATAGTTTGATGCTTATACAGCAATATCAAATAAGAGCAGTATGTTTCCAGAATGCAGCAACATTTTTTTCAGCTTCTCCACTTCATGCATTACTTTATTTTGTGGCAAACTCCATTATTGCCTTGTTTTACCTTGAGTGGAATCCATGCTGCTTGTAGGTGTGTGCTAACTGTACTCAAAGACTCAATGCCCTGTGTTTAACCTGCCAACAACTTTGTGGCCCTTGAATATTCTGCTCTCTACACTGAGCTTCATTTTGACATTGGGGGAACTAAGTTTAGTATCAACATTCCTGCTCCACAGCCATTTCCTTGCTCTGTCCTAGCCACGTTGAAACTAGCACAGAGGTGCTGGGGTGCTCACAGCTCTTACCTCCTTTGATGTTCTTCCAGCACTGCCCTGTGTCAGCTCCCAAAACAGACGTGGTGCCTCAGGGTTTGGAAGTGTGTCATGTTACACTTGGGCAACCAAAATCCAAGGAAAACTGGGCTTGTTGGTTATGTTACTTTAGCTTTGAAAAGACTTAAAGTGGCTAGCAGAAATGTTTATTCTTATAATGCAGTTTTTTAACCTTTTAAATTAGTGCAAAGGCTTTACTCCCAAGTGACTATCCAATTAACTCCATGGAGTGGAAGGAACATTAAAGAACATGGACTTTCAAATCCCCTTATGTGGGTGGGGGCACCCATCACTACATCAGATTTCTCAAAGCCCAATCCAACCTGGCCTTGAACACTTCCAGGAAGGAGGAATCCACAGCTTCTCAGGGCAATCTGTGGATGTGTCTTGCAACCCTTACACTAAAGAATTTCTTCCCAGTATCTAACCTAAATCTATCCTCTTCCTGCTTAAAACCATTGTGCCTTTTGTCAAGGTTTAATGCTAGGCCAGCAATTAAACAAATGACAGATATTCCCTATTAATCCCTTTCCCCAACAGAGAAAGGAGACAGAATAAGGGAGAGACTTATGGGTTGGAAACTAAGCTACACAGCTTTAATGAAATAGAAAATGATTAAATATATACGAATATAAAGAAAAAAGTGATATCATGTTCCTCCCCTTTTCCCCTAATGGCATTCACATCACCACCAAGGCTGCAGGGCCGCCCTGGGGAAGTCAGAGACTCCTGGAATCAGCACCAGACAGGAACTGGGTGCAGGAACACACAGAATCAGGAGGGCACAGGTCAGCATCACTGAGAGATGAACAGACCAGTTCCTCCCAGAATGCTGACCATGAATGTAGGAAAAAAAATGGCCCCTGTCATCTCAAATCTATACCAAGTATGGGATGCAATACTCTGGCCAGTTTTGTTCACCTGTGCGTTCTGCTCCTCCCTAAAGGAGCATTGCAGGTGTGATCCTTTTAGTGCCCTTCTCTTTCCAGAGCATAAGGTGTTCCTCAGAACTGAGCAGTGGCCTTGGTTCTGCAGACCATCTCTAGCTGTAACTATAAACATGGAGGGTTATCAGTCCTACAAGCAGACACTAAGAAACTTGACGTTAATTTCAGCAGCTGGAGATACTTACAAGAGACTGAGCTGAAAGAAAATTACAAGAGAAAAAATTGCTTCAATACTGACTCAAACCTGGACACCTGGTCCTATCACTACATCCCCTCATAAAAAGTCCCTCTTCAGGTCTCTTGCAGGCTCCATTCAGGTACTGGAAGGCCACTATAAGGCCTCCCTGGAGGCTTCTCTCCAGGCTGAACAATCCCAACTCTCTGCCTGTCCTAGCAGAGGTGCTCCAGCTGCCATAGCCTTTGCAAGCATGCCAGTGAGATTGTACCACAGGAGTGATATGCACCAATGTGCTACCAGCACATCCCTGGTGCCCTGCTAGAGTTTAATGGATTCATTTCCTTCTTCCCTGACACAGCTAATTCTGATTAAAATGTTTCTGGTTCCTCTCTGGTTTGTTTTCTTCATGGCTCAGCTGGCATGTATGAGGTACAGGATGTACCTGTGATGTGGCTGATCTGGGATTGCCTCAACTGGGGTGTGGGGAAACAGCTATAAGTAGGCAAACTAAGTGAGTTTTTGCAGATACAAGGGACCATCTTTGTGCTTAGGTTGGTCTTTGCCACCTGTCTATTCCAAAACCTCTAATTGCTAGAAAATCCCAGGCAAATGACTCCACAGACCTATATATCTTTAATTATAGGGACAAGCAAATAACTGTTTCCTCTGAGATCTTCAGCAGCACACCCAGCAATCACAGAAAGGAATATGTCCATTACAGGAAACTTCTGTCCAAATTATTTGCTTGTCAAAATGGTAATCTTCCATTACCAGGATTTTTACATGGGTAAATTATTTGTGGGTGGTGTAAACAGGTCTAGCAAATAATACCAAGGCATGGAAGTGTTCCTTGCTCTCCAGCAGGTGAAGTGGCAGTGGGAGGCAGGAACAAGTACCAGCACCTGTGGCTAAGTCAGCCTGGTGCTTCCAATAAACAGCTAACTGAAAACAGTTCCATTTATTTGATGTTCAGGTTGTACTTGAAGCGTTTATACGTTCTGTGTACTCTGTGTGTATATTCTATGTAAGCACACAGTGGAAATGTAATATGGAACTGGTGGCCAGCAAACAGCACTCAGTAGCCACAGCTGTTTTCTCTTTATACCCATTGAATATTCCATTAAAACACCTTTCATTTTATGTCTGTTTGTGCAAGTAGGTAAAATCAGATATTAGTGTATAACATGGTTAGCAATAGTTTGGGTTTTTTCATTACAGGCTCTGGTTATCAGATTTTCAGTTCACTGACTTTGTCACATCTCTGAGTTTTGAAATGTTAAGAATATTTTCTGAATGGCCAAATCTCGTATTTAAAATTCTAATGTATTTTACATAACATAAGAGGTTTTTAGTACCAGAAAAATTCCATTTTCCTCAGTCCAGTTTCAGGTTCCTAACCTGATTTTCTGGGCTTAATCCTCTTCCTGTTGAAATCAGTAAGTACATTGTAATATAATGATTCACGTTCAAGGTTCAACCATAGAAAATTTAGGCTACATGCTGATTTTACTGCCATTGTTGAAAGATGATATCTTAAAATGTGTAAAAGCACAATAAAGCCCTTTAACTCTTTCAGTCCTTCTTTTTCTCTTCAGAATCTAAACACTTAGAAATGGATCTTTGTTTTAGACCTAGTGGT
This sequence comes from Florisuga fusca, assembly GCA_038090715.1. Taxonomy (NCBI): domain Eukaryota; kingdom Metazoa; phylum Chordata; class Aves; order Apodiformes; family Trochilidae; genus Florisuga; species Florisuga fusca. The sequence goes on from JAAWXA010000027.1 coordinate 9,902,524, forward strand.
GGCAAGGAGATACAACTTGAGACACTATTTAGATAGGAATATCTTTTGTGGTTTCAAATATTTTCTAGTGGATCAGTCATGAGACAATGTGAAACTTGATATAACATGCCAAAAAAACCCCATAGTCTACTGTGTTCACCTGTCCTGATGCTTGACTGCCATTTTATATTTGCCATGCAAAAAATAATGATGCTTTAGAAAACACCCAGTGATTTCTTTGATATCTGTAGGTGAAAACAAATCCAGATGGTTTTGTTTCTTATTTGTGTGAAAAATGCAGTCGCTCATTTAAGTAATGCCATCTTCTTTCCTTAACTAATGCATGTTAAGACTGAAGAGATGTAAAAAGAAAGTGGGCAATATTTTAATATAAAACTATATCATTATCACTGTGGAGCGTGGGCTCTGGTTTGTTTAACTGGGAGAGAAGTTAGTGAAGAACTGTTTAGCTGTGAAAGAAAGAAGACCCAGTCAGTCTGTCTTGTTGAAATGTACTAGCTGTGGTGTGACAGTTTGGGATGCCCTGTTGTTACTGAACAGCCTGGCAGCATCTTTTGTGCTCCACAGTAAAGTCCCATAGTTAAGCATGATGCTGGTAGCAGTGATGTGACTCACAAGGTAAATGTTTCAATGGGGTCTTCAGGATGTTCTCCACACTCTCTTTAAATGGCTCTTCTGGAAGTGTTGAGTGCCACCTTTTCTACTTTGCTGCACCATGTGGATACTATAAGCACAGGGAAATCAGATGAGTGCATTCTGCCCTTGGCTGATCCAGCCTGAGGGGCTCTGAGGGCTTCTGCTGCCTGTTGGGTGTGCTTGTGAAGAGCTTCTACCACTGCTTTCCCCCAGAGCTGTCTGTGCAGGTCAGAAACATCCTGATTCCTGTGTTTCTTTCCTGGGAATAACTGGCAATTTACATCCTGTAGCTTCTTCTTCCCAAATATAAAAATGCCTATTAGTGAAATAAATGCACCTGAAGCCTTAACTTCAGACTCTCTGGCATCCCAGTTGAACAACTGGTGGGTGTGTATGGAGGTCAGAAGATACTGGTGTTCCATATTTTCCATCAAAAAGGAAACTGTTACAAATGGGCTGGGACTTCTTTAAATGCTATAGTAGAAAAAAAAAAAAAAAAAAGCTGGAGATCTTTCTCTAGCTTGTATGAATACATGAAGAATACTGCTCAAATGTGTTCATTTCTTCATCTCTTAAAGTAATATTTATTTCTGGCCTACTTTTGCTTTGGTTACCAGATTGGGTTTTGTGTGTTCTTAAGACTGAAATTTATTTCTGTCCTACAGACAGCTTCAGATACTGAGAGGGAGCTCAGTGTGTGATGAAATAAAAGCAAGCTGGGAATCTAATTTCAGAAACATGCCTGACATTTTCAAATATACCTTGGAGCTCAGAACTTCCTGATATAACCAAGAGCAGTACCTTGTGCTTCCTTCCAAGATTTCTTTCTTTGAGAAATAGTGATTCTGGCTTGTTTGGTAACGGTGGGAGATTGTTCCAAGGAACTGGTTTTGGTACTTTGTTTTCTGGACCAGAGCAAATTGACTTATTTTTAGACTGGTCTTGATGTGGCTGTGGGCTATCAGTACACTTCAGGAATTTGTGTTGCATAGTTTTTCCAGCAATATCTAACCCTTGACTTCTAGAAGTGTAATACAATATACATCCCAGATAAAAGCATCATAGTGATAATACTACTTGGAGTCAGACTCAAAGTTTTTTGGAACAAATGGAAACACTTCTTAGGTGCTACAGCTTGTACTTGCCAAAACTTGGGTGAATCAATATGTAGTGATATCTTTACTTTTATTAGATAAGAACTTGAAGCTTTGAGATATATGTAAATAGCTCAAAGTTTTTGTTACCATGTACTTTGAACGGAAAAGTGGCCTAAAAATGTGGGATTATCTGAATATAGGAAGAGTTTGGGTAGTACTCACCAGCTGTGCCTTTCTAGCAGGGAAGGCTGAATGGCAGCACTGTGAGCACACAAGAGCTCCAGCTAGAGTGCGATGGTCACAGCAAGCAGAGCCAGCCTGAGGCATGGGATGACTGAGACAGACAGGACCCTTGCAGGAAGGCAGCCATGGTAGATGCCCCTGAAGCATCCTTTTGAATTTCCCCATTTATAGTGAGGGGGAGGTTTATGGTATGGAATACTTTGGTTGGCCAGCTTGGGTCAGCTGCCCTCAGCTTTGCCCCTCCTGGCACCATCTGCATGGTTCGTAACTGTCCTCAACCTTGGTCACTACTGAAACCTGCATACTAGAGCATCTTTTCTTTTGTTCTCACAGAACTCACAACTACAGTTTGCCTAAACAGAAAAACAGAAAAATGATTTTAGAATTCTGTCCAGCAAAACCAAGAACTGCAGTGAAAGGTAATGCTGCAGCTTGTCTAGTCTGAAGCCATGTGCTGAAGCCAAGAGGTAGGCAGTAACTGCTAGGGAGGAGAGTATGCTGCCATCAAGCCTATTACATATGCTGGATGGCATTTCTACTGGAGCACTCTGGCAGCTGGACAGCTGTGCTTAACAATGCAGTAATGTCTAGAAATGATTTTGGGGAAACAGTTATTGGTCACAGTGTTTTTTAGCATTTTTTCATTTGCATGTTAACTATTATGGTCCAGTTTTTTGATTGACACGTGATTCCAGACCTCTTAATTAGCATCCAGTTACAAATCAAGAGTTGGAAAATGCATGAAATTTCCACTTGAATCCTATTAGAAGTAATATTGAAGACACATTTTTGGTTGCACAAATGTTTGCATAATCGATGTTATAACAGAAAAGTCCCCATGAGGTGTCTGGTTGAGCTCCCTGCTTCTTATTTTTTATTCTTGTTTCACCTTCATTGCCTGCAGGTAGAGATTTCACAAAACAAGTGGCTTTGTGTGTTGAATATTTTTACCTTTCATTTATTGTGATGCTTTCAATGCAGAAACACAACTCTTAGAGGAGTGACCGAAGACCTCTTCTCAAAACCAACAGGGCTTCTATGAGGAAATTTGCTGGGGTTTCAAAGAGCTGCTTTAGAGCAAAAGAGATAATGCACTGATCTCAGCCAGAGGAAAGCTCAATGGTTTTAGGTGAAGCACATGCAAAAAGCCTCTTTATACTGAAAATGTTTGCATTAATGGAAAACTTAAAAAGGAGAAAAATAGAAGACTAAAAGTAGGAATGTTAAGTATCCAGAATGTTGTTAGGTCCTGAAGGCTCACGTAATTCTGTCTTCATTTTTAGTAAGATTTGTGAAAAATTGGTCATCTTGCTGGACCTGTACCAATAACTTCGGTTTTGCCTGTCCCTTGACTGGTTCCTCACTTGACGATGAACCAGGTCATCTGGTGGCAGTGCTCACTGCCTGCATTTAGATTTTTTTCTGTAGTTGTTTTGCTGAAGTGATGCTAACAAAGTTAGAGATGGAAATGTTTCTTTGGGTTGTCTTTGACTTCAGTTATGCTCCTTCTGCTCCTGTAGTTCCTCTTGTAAATGCCAAGATTAAGTGTGCTGAGATCCAAGACTGGTGCTTGGCATCATTACTGTACAGGTGGCTCTGTAAGAGTGGTGGAAGACCTTTGAGAGGTTACTGTCCAAAAAGGCAATGTGGCAAAAATGGGCTACAGTCCCAAGTCTTGTGTGCCCACAGCCTCAAGAGGTGTGTGTTGTCAACTAAGTACAGGTATCTAGGAGCAGATGTAACTCATGATGTAAAAATATAGAATAAGGAGTCAAGGAAACCAGCCTGGGAGTATAGACAGATAAACCATCCCAAAAAATCACTAGAAAGAAGTGACTGAAAGATCAAAATTCTCAATTGCTGAGCTTATAAACATATCTGGTAAATAAGAGGTTAATAACTCTGTTTATAGTAAGAAAAGATCCCTGCCTCAGGATACACACACTTCACTGTACCCAGATAATCCCTGGAGCAAGGAGGTTTAAGGTAATTTGTGGTGCAGCTGTCCTTTTCTGGAACATGAGCAAATTCTCCTGCACACGGTCAGCTGCAAGAACAAATGTCTAAAGCAAATGAAAAAACAAGATGTTCAACCACAGCCTTCTGCTCTGGCAAGAGGGGCACGTGAGCTGGGCTGCTCCTCCTGCCTGACTCCAACTCCACAGCACGAAAGGGTTTAGTATGCGGCTTATGGCCAAGTGGAAGCAACGTGTCAGTGGTGAGGGGGGAATGCTGGTGATGGAAACCCAACTGATTGACGTATGGTGGCTATAAAGTCATAGTAAAACTATTGTTTTGCCAGAAGGAAGCAGGATTAGAAAATGTATTATCATTACAATCCCTGCACTATACACCATCGAGTGACTGTTGCTCTCCTATTGCTGGTGTGGCTCACACTTGGCTTAATCCCACCAAAGCTTTCGTGCCCTTGTACTTGGGCAAAATCTTCATATGTTCCATATGGTTCAAGCCATAGTCACTGGGATGTCTCTACAGTACTGCACTATGTGTCGCCCTAAATATAACATTTTAAACTTCTGCAGTTCCACTTGTCTCGCAGGACAGACTTTGGGTCTGTTGGATTCTCTTTGCAGAGGATGCCCAAATGCCATAGAGGTCTCCATCAGCACAAATCACATGAGATATTACCAAGTAATTTCCTGTTAAGCAGGAGAGTCTGGAATGTCTAAAATAGTTTCAGAGATTTTTCCATGAGATGAATGAAAATGTTTGGTGGAACGTTAGAGTAGTTACATGGTGGATAAAATTGTAGTTTTTGCTTTTCAGACTAGTGTGTGCTGCCTACGTTGTCATTCACTGATGTGAGGCTGTACCTGTCTTATACATGCCAGAGAATGGCAAATGGAAAGTCCATGCAGGCCAGTGTCTGGATTTTGATTACTCTGATGCTCAATAACGGTGAATGCTCCTTGTTTGAGATTTTGGAGAAGTCACTTAGCTTCTCTCCTCCTCTTTGACACTGCTTTAAAATGGAGGGAGGTTACCTGCTCCATGAAGAAACTCAGGTAGTTGAGATCCTTAACTGGAAGTGGGAAGGGAAGATTCAGGCTTTGAACTCATTACCCTGAAAGGCATGAAAGCCCTGAAGTGAATTAAACGGCAAAAAGCAGAGAGGGGGAACTGGAAATAACCGTAATTCATCCCTAGGATTTGGGAAGCAGCTGAGCCCCGCTGAGGTGATGCCGGGAAGGGTTAACTCAGCAGCAGCTGGCCACCAGCGCTTGGTCCTTATCTCACTCTTATCCTCTGCTATTAACTGGCCACAATTACGGACCATATCGGTTACTGCCATCTGTTTTTTCACGAGGCGTTGGTCGGATCGCGGCCAGCAAAGGGGATTAGGGGGAGAAAGGCAGCAATGACAAAAGGGTTCTGCGGCGCTGCGGTGGGGTCCCGCCCGCGGCCGGTGCCGCCGCCACCCCCGACAGCTGCGGGGAATTAAGCGTGAAGATAAACTGTGAAGGGTGTTTCAAAGCTGCTGTGAAGGAAATGCATTGCTGCCTGCAGTTGCAATGCAGGGGTTGTGCAGAGAGATTTAAATAAGAGTAAAGCCAAAGGTGGTCAAGGGTGGGGTGTATTTCCAGTGATTTGGAGCTTCCAGTGTGGAGTGGTAGTGGTGGGGTGGAACTTCCTCAGCTACAAGCAAGCAGCAACAAAAAGATGGGTACTGGGTGTGTTTAATAGCTGGGAAAATCAGCCTCAGGATGCTGGCTGAAATGGCCCTTCAACATTGATTTTTGCTGTAGTGATTGCCATCTGGGCTCTTGCTATAAGGAAAAACATGCAACCTGGGGACTGCCTCTCACTGAAGTGTGTGACCAGGGAAGGCAGTGTATTTCAGTCCTGATTATCAGGATTTTAAAGAGCAATGAGACTTCTGACAAATATCAATTGACTGCAATATTATTTTTCTAAACTTCCCCAAACGTCAGACCATCTTGCAGTAATGCAAGAGAGGAAGTTTTCAGCATGATACCAGGGATTCAAGAATTATTATGGCTCAACAGCTGTACTTTGATTCCAAGTTTTACTAAGACCAGATTAATTAAATTATTCTGAAGTATGATACACTGCCAAAATAAGGCTATATGGATTTTATTATTTTGAGTAAATTAAATTGGGGATAATACAGATTTTAATGTCAGAAAAGTAATAACTATTTTTATATCCTTTCTTAGTTTTTAATTATTACATAATACTTAATATTCCAGTGAGTAATACCACCAGAGGAGCAAATCTAATTCTTTAACACACACAAGGAAATAGAGGAAAGATGCACTGTACTTGGTAAAGTTACTCCTTTCCTCAACAGACAAGTAAGAAATAGGAGGGAAAAAAAATGTTGTAATGACTTTTAGCTTTTTCATTATTCCAGGTCAGCTGATATGTTTTGGTTTGGGCAATGCTGTACTGATGCTCTTGACTTGATCTGTGCCTGGATTTGTGATATGGAGTTAAAGTTTTTTTGTCTTGCTCTGAGTGGTATATGTGGTTCACTTCTTATTTGAAATAAGATGCACACATATTAGAAGTAAATTTAAACTGATGTTGCAAGTCAGCTGTGTTAATCTGAGGTGTAACTGCCCTTTTTATTCTTCATTTAAATAAGGATCAATGACTAAATTGTAATGCTGTGCATTAGCAAATACTGAGAAGCAGTATTTTCTTTGTTACTGAGATCTAAATTTCTGCTTTTATTTAAAATGTCAGCAGTTGTAGAAACTATGTACTCCCTGGCTGCTTGGAAATTATTCTTAGTTTTATTCCAGGATGCTGCTCTTACTGTCATGTTTAGCCATTACCTGGGCTTGGGTCTGGCAGAGTGACCACAAAAGTTACGTGGCAGCTATTGGTTTGTTCATACCCCAAAATCAGGCAACATCTATTAATGCTCTGTGCAAACATGATCACCACTGGCCCTGCTGGAGACTCCTAAAACTTCTCACGTATGTCCTGATACTTTCCCTGAGTGTTGGTGCTTTATCCCTTGCTAACAAGGGCTCCCTACTGCAGCCACTGAAAGAGTCTCAGGAGAGAGACTCAGGTCCTCTGATCTGCTCTGGTGACTGCAGGGCCCTCGTGCTTTTCTTCCCTACAAGTGACAGTGTAACCTCTGTGGCAGATGACAATTTTTCAGGGTATATGGCTGCCCAAAGGGCTACTGGGTTTGGTCTGTGGTCAAGATAACTCTAGCAGAGTCCTTGGCAGCTTGTGCTAAGAGGTGGGGTGAGACCTCTTTGCTGTCCCACGCCTTGCTTTCCCAAGTAACAACCACCAGAACAAGAGGAAATGGCCACTGTTCTGTGATCTGGGCTACTGAGCAGTGGTGACTTGGGACTGGTGCTGGGCTTGCCTGCCTGCAGTATTTTTAGGTGAAGGATGTAACAATCTCCTAGGCCTTCATGTCAGCTGCTCTTCTTCCTTCTATGCTATTCCAGAAGTGTTTATTTTTATATTGCAGAATTACCTTATTACTATTGCAGTGCCTAAATGGGGTGTAAAGTAGCTCAACACTCATTTAGAAATATTTGAGTAGGCTCAGGGTAATATTTTACACCTTCATGCGTAAGTGAAAGACTGTGTTGTTGAACTCCCTGTTCCCTGAGGCTCAAGTTAAAATGCAATCAGAAGTTATAAATTCATGTATAACTTCTGAATAACTTCTGAATGCACCTGAGAAAAGGATTCATATGCTTGCAGAGAGTTTGTGGAGATAATGATTTTTAATGAAAGCTTTCACCTCTTAGAGCTGTTTGATAAAATTGGGTCTCAATTGGTTACTCTTCCCTTTGTAACCTAATATGCAGTCTCTGGGGTTATGTTATAAAAACATTGTGCCAAACAAAACTTTTCACAAAATTAGGGATGAAAAAAAGTCAAATTTTTGCCTGAAGCTTGTAGTTCTGTCTGCTCATTTTGTAAATGTTTGCTAAATGCTGTGGATTTTGCTCCTGTTAATTTACTCCCCCCTATGAACAAGAGCGCTGGTTTTACTTCTGCTTCATCTTCTCCCTTGTGCAAAGAGTTTGTACCCAAAACATTCACATCATGGCAAATCAGGGTATTGTGTAGATATTTCTTGACTTTCATTTTACTATAGCATAAATGTCAGCTCTAAGAGAAAAGAATCTGTTTCAGTGTAGGTCTCCAGATAGACCTGCTGAGTGTGGGTGGGTTTTGGGAAGATCTCCTTTCAGTAAGGACTCAGTTGTGTTTATTGCACATTCTGAAGGACAGAGGAGACTGCCTCGACTGTGACATAACAAGCTTTGCGGGGTGCAGGAGGGGTGTTCTTCAGCAGATGGTGCCCCTATATATTTGGGGATTACACGGGGTCACCTGTGGAGTGGGACAGTGGAGGTCAGGTCATGGCAGAGCCATTTTGTCTGCTGAGGCAGCGTCTTGTCCCTCCCCTCCACCAAGGGCAGACAGGGTGGATATGAAGATGGAGTGTAGTCTGGCAGACCCCTGAGGAGCTCTGAATAAAAGCAGCTGGTGGTCCCTGTTGGAGGGAGGTGGGCTGTGCTCTTGGTGCTCTCTGGGTATGGGCCAGAACTAATTCATGTCCGTGCTGCTTCGTGGGTGGCAGCACCTCACAGCCAGAGGATTAGGGGTAGCATGGCAGGGTGGAAATGATTTGTGAGTGACTAGAGAGTTCATGGCTATCACCCATCTCCCTAACAAGATGTCCTGGAACTTTGTGTTGTGTAAATGGAGCTGTAGCTCCCCCAGCAGCTCTGCCCAAAGCGAGTGATGGCAATGTGTGAAGGAAATGGACAGTGGTGAATGTGTTTTATTCTTGTTCATTTATTGTTGATCTGTAGGATTGTATCTCCCTGGTCATGTAGCAACAGAGAGGAATAAATTTTCTTGCAGTGAAACCAAACCACGGAAGGTGCTATGGACCTGAACACAGCCTGTACTGCTATAGATCATATGAGTGGAGGGGAGAGAGACATTTGGGAGAAAAAGGGGAGCTGAAATAATGTTCTTGCCCTGCTTTTCCTCAGAAGATGCATAGGGCAGCTCCAGTCACAGGGAAGACATTGTCCTTATCCTGTCACAGCATCAGCCTTCCAAGGCAGATGCAGCCTTGGAGCAGACAGAGCTGGACAACTGCTGCAGGCCTCCATGGGTCAGGGAGAAGACATTCATGTGTAATAAGGCATTCAATGTTAGCCAGCCTCCTTCAGCTGTAAAGACAGATAAGTACATTCACATGGACCATGAAACATGATCTCTCCTTGCCCTAGCAAAGGTATCTGGTTACTTTTCCAGAAGATGACTTGGGCTGCTGTTGCACTTTGCTAGGTAGATGTGGCTGAGCCTGACTTTTTTTTGGGGGGTGGAAAAAAAAACATATTTAACACCTCTTGACTGGAGGGAATCACCCCTGAAATGCAGGAGATGTGTGTTTGTAGGCTGAAACCAGTAAATTTATTTTCAATTTTCCCTGCAGACATGGAGACACTTCAGACTACCATGTTTTCTAGTACTGTGCAAAAGGAACCTGATTTTCTTATCCCAGCTTTCAAAACTCTTTCCATGAAATTTAAAGCAGTCTTTGATTAAAAAAAACCATTGGATTTGTTTATAGATATTGATACCTTAAGGACATCTAAAAAACTCTTCAGTAGTGGAAAACGGGATGTAAGCTTGGGAAACTTAATGGTAATAATACTGTATGACAGTGGTTACTTCACCTTAAGCCTCTGGTTTATGGGCTTCTCCAGTTTTTGTAAACTGCTTAAACAACAAAAGCAGCAGTTTGAATTCAATATGAAAACTGAAACCAAGCAATCTCACTCAGATGATTTTTAATCTTTTCCCACAATTCATCTTCCTTTTGAGGGTGAAAGTGAATGTTTTTCTCCTTTTTTTTTTTTTTTTTTTTTTTTTCCCCAGAAAGCCAATTACCTTAGTTAATAAAACTGATATTTGTTTGGGATTTTTTGTTGTTTTCTTTTTTTGCTGTCACAGTGAGCTATGACTGAGGGGATGTTAATTATACCACAGCACAAGGTGTTTTCCTCAGTGAGGAATTCAAAGCCAAATGCAGGGACTGTAAAGGGAGACTAATTGGAGGCAGCATGGAGCCTGTCCTGTACACTTTATTTCCTGAGTCTGAGAAGTGTGAAGCTGGTGCACATGCCAATCAGGGGTGTTATTCATCCCATTTTATAGCTTTTTAGGTTGGTCACATCACTGTTTAGGCAGAAAATGAAATCCTTTCTGAAACAAAACTAACATTAACAGTGAAACCTGAAAAATAAACTGTTTTCCTTTATCCAATTAGTGCTGACAACTTCAGGACTTTGGAGTGTAAGTGCATTCTCACTCGCAATAGAGAGGAGAGTATAAATGAGACTAATCAAATCTGGTGCCCCTTTTTCTGTGGAAAAAATTAGCAAGTGAAGGCTGTATCTGTAGATCCCTACTGAATATAGATAATGAAATACAAGTAGGCCATGGTTTCTAGTCTAACTGCCAGCAAGAGCTTGCATTATTTCTTGTTGCAGGAGTACCTCCTATTTGGTGACTTTCTCCCATTACTTCATGCTGATTTTTCTGCTCTGTCATGTGGCTGGAGCCTGGGCAACCTGTGTGTTTCTAGCACCAAGGAGTTTTTTAGATTTGAGACTACCTACCTCTAATAAATATATCTGGCATTTCTGTGGTTTATCTGACATTATAGTATTTTTTGTGTTGGTGCTTTTTGCATGAACTGACACTGAAGTAACACATTGCAATCTTTTAAGGTACAAATAAAAGTTAAAAAAAACAAAACCAAAGGTTAAGTGATTTAAACTGCAGGAAGATAGATTCGTGTTAGACCTAAGGAATAAACGCTTTATGATAAGGGTGGTGAGACACTGGCATAGGTTGCACAGAGGTGGTAGATGCTCCATCCACAGAAATATTCAAGGTCAGGTTGGACAGGGCTCTGGGCAGCCTGGTGTAGCTGGAGATGTCTCTGCTCACTGCAGGGGGGTTGGACTAGGGAACCTTTAAAGGTTCCTTCCAATCCAAACCATTCAATGACTCCAAGAGATCCAGCATGTAGATGAGAAGAATTTCCTTTACATGTTTTGTCCTATGTTCAGATGCTCTTTTTCCAGATGTTGATGAGAAACCACCGGAAGTGTGAACCTAGAAAATTCCTAAAAATTGCCTTATTTTTTAGATCCTTAAAAATCCCTTCAATACTTGCATATTGAAATATCTAAATGATATATCTACATGCTTCACAAAGTGCTGCTTCCAGACAGTGGTATAGACCAAAGCATTTCTGAAGGTCTGAGCAAGAGTAAAGCAGCAGTGGTGCTTCATGAGGAGCTGCTCAGTGAAACTGGGTGTGTAAGGATGGGGTTGGAAACAATGCATGGAAACTTTTAAGAAAAAAAAAAGTGATGCCCTAAGGGTCATAAAAGTACATTGATGCCCTAAGGGGCATAACAGCCTCACTGGACGTATCTTCCCAGATAGAGAAGGATTGTATTGCAGGTCTTGGCAAAAACATTATCTTGCAAATGAGTAAAACATTATTAATTTTAATTTTGCTAATTTCTTAGTTAAATGTGCAGCCAAGTCAAATGCTATGCTGTGCAGGGCAGCTGTAAAACCTCCTTCCTCCCTTCTTCCAAAGACTGGTGAGCCTTGCAGTTCCTAAAATGGGCTTTTCAACATTTCCTGGGTTTGTAGGACTTGACCTTGTTGTGCTTATAGTGACAAGTCTTTAGAGGGTTTCTTATTACAACATTAGCATAATAGATTATTTGTACCTATGATCCAATTGCAAGTGTGTTATGAAACGAAACACAAGTAGAAAGCTAGGGGGGAGTAGCCTTCAAAAGGAGAAGAAATGGTTAAAAACCCCTGCCTGCTTTGGGAGATCATGCTTCCTTCTCCGTTCTTGAAAAGCAAAAACTGTTACAAAAAAACCTCAAAACCCAAACATAACCCCAAAGGATGAGCCTAAGATTTAGTGGCCAACAGTTGTTCTTTGAAAAAATGTGTGGAGTTGAAGCACTTGCTTGCCCAGACAAGTAAAGTGCTGGGGATCTGCTAGTACTCCAGCAGTTGACTCCCTGCCACTAATATCATTATTTATAGTGTAGCATGGGTAAAGTGACTTACTCCAACAGACACCAAATAGGTGGGTAATATTTTTACACTCTGATGTTTCAGTGGAAAGTAACCAAAGAGGACACACATTAGTCATGGTGTGAGCAGTTTGGAAAAAAAAAAAATAAAAAATCCTTCAGCTCTTTCCTCCGTTTCATCACTTATATAAGCAACACATTTCTGGGGATAGAGTTATAGCTTTTTCCTTCTAAAGATGTCACATAACTTTCAAAGAGCCCAGTGTTCAGTTCAACAGCTGCTCTTGCCTTTTTTAAACAGGGTTTCTTCATTCATAAGCAGTACAAGGGAAATGTGTCTCTATAGCATCTGGCATCAGTGTCCCCTGATCCCTCACAGGATAGGTAGGTGCCACCAGTATTTACCTATGCTTCCAATCTTGTTTTATACCTTGAAAGAGGGCAGTCTCCCTCATGATCTCTTGAAGTGCACTTTTTCATTGTTTTGCCATTAAATGTGGAAGTTTTAAAGTCCCCTAATATTACACACAGCACATGGACAGCAGAATGACTGTTTATTATTGGGCTAAATATTTCCCTCTGGAGCCATGCTCTCAGCTTTGCTGCTAGCAGCATTTTTGCATTTGCATTTGGCAATGTGGCAGGGAGAGTGAATGCTGGGCACTAAAGGAGCAAGCTGCCTGCAGGTTCAGGCTTTGAGCACTTGAAAGAGAAATGGGAGAAAATGACAAAAAAAGCCAAAAAGTGTTTAAAAGCTCAGCATGGTGTGTCACTGCCTGTCTGTCTGTCACTGGCTGTCATTTATGCCTGGGTTGCAGCTGGCAATAGTGATGCATTGTTATTTTCATGTGTGGAAGAGCAAGATAACTCATGATAGTAATATTTAGTAATCATCATGTAAATTTAGCATCATGTAAATTTCTCACAAGAGGAAAACATCCCAGGAGGTGATGTTCCTTATGTCTCAAGTGGCTGTGGAATTTTCAAGTCTGTCTTCTGACAACTCTGGTTGTAAATGGGCATAAAAGTCTACTCCATACTGATAGATGGGACTGGAGTTTCCTCTTCTGAATTGTACTTTTAACACACTCACCAAGTGTGAGCCATGGCATTGTCTCTGCTTCTCCACAATGTGCCAAAATTTGCCGGGGGCACTTTTTTATTTTGTATTATTATTTTTATGACTGGGAATGGCATCATGAAAAGACACAACTCAGTGAAATGATGTTTGCATCTTATGGCTAATGCTGTGTTTAAGGGCAAATGCTCAGCTGGTGCCTTGCTATAGTTCTCTGTTTCAGTGGATTTCTGTCAACTTACCCCAGCAAAGGGCCTGCCCTTTCCTCCAAAACTATTGAATTACATTGACCAAGCATTCTGCTTGCAACAGAAAAGTGAAGCAAATTATGATTAGTAACATCAGCTGAATACCAGCTCTGAAAAAAGCTTCAGTTATATTTTTACATTACTTATTTACAGTAAATGAGAAGTTCATTTAATCAGATATTTTAGTATGTTTAAGGAAGTCAGTAGGCCAGGACAGAGATTGATTACACTATTAAGCAAGAGCTTTGTGTCCCAATAACCCATGACACAGGGAGCTAAAATTGTGCACTACATCAGGAGGAATGAAGCAAGAAGCTGGAGAAAAGGACTAGGTGTAAAAAATAAAATACTGAAAATAAAAAGTAAAATAAAAATCCCCCCCCGACTTTGTGCCTGTCTTGGGCTTGAGGCTGTCTCTTCCTAAATCCATAGCCCAGGGCTTATGACACAGGCAAAGTGCACAGGAGCATAGAGCAGGAGTGCCCAAGTGCTGGGGGTAGAAGCTGCCACTTGTCTTCACACCAGGGAAAAGGGGTCCTTTGGATGTCAAGGCCCTCTTTTTTTGTCACCTCTTTTTTTGTCTGTCTTTGTATTCTCTCATTTCTCTGACTGTGGAAATTGTGTTATTTTGGGGCACTTAAAGGATGGGTTTTTCATGACTAAACAGATCACAGTTTTTCTTCTTGGTCATCTTTTTAGCTTACATTTCATTTGGTTTTCCAGTTCTGCAATAGTTCAATAGTTTTATTTAAATAATAACTTAAAAAGCTGTACACCATAGTATAGCTAACCTGGGCTGCCTGTGATTGGAGCTTTCTTGAGGAGGAGGAGGAGAGGATTGGTGGGAAACTCGGCCGGTATAAATTTTAAGTATTTGCACTGCTTGTCTAGGATGATGAAGACAATATCAAGAACAATCATGGGTCTCATTCTTTATTTCTGTGTGGTTTTAGCTGAGTTCAATTTCCCTAGATGGAATCCAGTATGTTTTAGGCCTTGACAAAAGTCAAAGCAATCAGACCCATTGGTCCTAAATATTTGTATTAGGAAGTGAGGGCCTGTATGCTTATTTATATTTACTGTTAGAATACATTTTCCCCCGTGCCTTCTCCTGCCTGGTAGAAATCAGCCAGCAGTTCTGCTGGTTACACATTGCTGTTGTGTGGGCTGCTTTTGTTTGCAGAAAAGCAGGTCACAGAACAGAGGCAAGAAAACTCATCCCCACAACTCAATCCACGGTTGCTCTGGATATATGTATTTTAATTTTTTTAGTAGTGAGTTATAAGACACAGAACTTAACTTCTAGTGGCTTAGAACTTGAGAGCAAGTCTAGAGTTCAGTTTCTAAGCCTCTGAGAAGGTTTTTTGCAGTAACTTTTTTTTAGGGGGGTTAGGTATTTCAGCTATGACAGGACTGAATTTCATGCTCCACTAGTATCAGACACTATTACTTAAAATAGTTCCACCCTGCTGTGGGCTGAGATGGTTTCCCTTACACTGCAGTGGCAGCTCTGGGAGAAGGGCACGCCTGAGCTGCTCAGGAAAAATCCACTCAAGCAGCCATCTGCAGATGAAAGTTAGGGATTACTCATTGGAAAGATCAGTAGTTTAACCTTTAGCAGCATCTTTGGTAGGGTCTTTGTCAGACACAGCCTCGTGTCTTCTGCTAAACTTCCCTGAAGAGGTATTGCTGGCCAGGGCAGTCTCTGATAAGAATTGGAGTTGTTCCTTTTAGCTTTTTTCTTGAACAAGGTTCAAATGTGTGTGCTGCTGTAACTTAGTACAGGCAGTATGCCTTCTGGAGCAGGTTGTCAGGTGGAGGTGATTGTCACCAGTGCATGCCCCTCAGCAGAGGTGTAACTCCCATGGTCAGAGGCTCTGCACTAATTGCTGGGTGTTCTGGGCATGGCTAAGTGTGGGTGGCTGCACAGTGCTAGACATGAAGAGCCATCCATCTCTTGGAGGATACATTCTCCTCCTCAGTGGGTATCAAACTTTTTCACCCTCAGACAGATGCAGGCTCATCCTCCTGTCAACTAGAGACTGGAAAGGGTGATGAGCACTGCCCCAAAGTTGATGGCTTGTTTCAGGAGAAGCTCCTAAGTGTGGGGCTGGGTATGGCCAGTGTTCTGTGCAGACCTCTTGGCACTGGCAGCCAGTGACAGGGAACACCTTGCAATGCCAACAGGTACTCAAGGAGTGCATACAGAAAGATAAGATCATTAAGAGAAAAAAGGATGTATACAGACTGAAGAAATAATAGTGGAATGATTGTATGCAATTTAATTATATATAATTATAATTATATTTATATATAATTATATTTATATAACTATATTTTATATTATCTCTTAGTTGGATGAAAATTTATTTTAAAAAAATGTAAATCTCAATAGAGTTGTGAGTCAAAGTGCAAATATGAATACCATCATTGATAAAGACAGACCTTATGCTTTTGCATTTCAATGACTCAACTAAAATACCAGGTCTGAATGTACCACAAATTTTAGCTTAAAATTTATGCATTAAAAAGTTTGATCAGTTCTTGAATAGAACTCATCTAGTTTTGAATCTCATATAGGTGACTTTATGCGACTGTAGTCTCTCCCAAAGGTCAGGGCACCATTCCTGTAGGTGCTAAAGAGGTTGAGAAGACTGTTGCAGAGACCTCACAATGTCAAAGTGGTGGCTGCAGTTGAAAGAGAACCCACCCTACCCTCTTCCCCACCAAAACTGCAACCAAGGCAACTTACTGTGAATGAGGTAGGGAGAAGTAAATGAATTTCTTTCTTAACTTGTGCTAGTGCTGATGCTTAACTTCTGTGAAATGGAGTGGAAAAACAATGTGATAGTAAATATGTTGTTTCAAATATCAAACATTTCACACAGGCTTTCTGTATCACACTTTCTGTATTGTGCTTTCCTATTTTTCTTAAACAAATCTGTCTCTTGCTTTGGAGACTCTTACACAAGTTTTCAGTTTGGTGTAAGGGCTGTGGGAATGGGTGTTTAAGGAATAGTTTTTGGAGTATTTGGTCAAACTTGAGTAGAACTGAAATAAATTTTCCACTGAGAGACTTGCTCTCTTAAGTGCAGTGTGCCTGGTATTGAGAAGACCTGCTGTGGCAGTGCTTCTAATTCCTCATACATCCTTTTTCATGTAAAGCTTTTTCTCATTTGATCTTTGAGTGTGGAAAACCAAAGCTCTGTTGTGAAGGTGACTGCACAATCATGTCGAGCAGTGTTTTCAGCATGCTGCTGGCTGGCTCAGTGAAGAGAGAAAATCTTCAAGTAATGTTTGCTGCTGTGGTTGGTGACATTATCAAATTTCCTAGTGCAAATACCTTTGAGAGGAGCAAGCCTTCAGTTTTTCTTCTTAGGATCATTTAATGAGTCATTATTTACTTTTGTCACATAGCAATGTGGGTCTTGATTTCTGGGGAAAAAAGCTTAACTCTGCCAAGGTTGCTGCTGAACAGAAGCAGCATATTTGTTTCAGATTATCACATGCAAAGTTTCTAGATACAACTCCTACTGTGATATCATATTTTCCACTATGTTCCTGAGAAACAGCAGCTCAGTAAAGAGCCTGAAAGCTGTTTCTGCTTGGAAAAGGAAAATTCATTAACAACACAGGAGAAGTTCCATTAAAACTCAATGTGTAAAGCTGGAAACAATTCAGTTTGGGTTATGACAGCAGGAATTTTAGAGTAGTTGGATAGACAGTCTGTGAGGAGCTTGGGCCTTGCTGCCTTCCTGCTACATGGTGGGACAGGGTGTGCTCCCAGTTTTGTCATCTTAGGTTTTGGTCCCACTACAGCTGTTTAAGCCAAGTAGTTGCAAGGATCTGAGTCTGCCACTTCCCTGATGGAGTTTGACAAGTGGTGTGTGAAGAAACTTGGGTTTGTTTGCTTTAAACTCCACTGGTCTGTTATTGCTGCACGGTCTTGATTCTGTATTGGGTGGTCTTGGGATTTTGATTTTCTTTAAGCTGAGTAACAAAGAATACAAGCCAAGAATTTGAGGGGATGCTCTCCAACTTGACAAGTGGGATAGACCATGGGGGACAAATACTCATGTTGTCTCAGTCACGTCCTGTGTCAGATCAAAAGGAAACCCAACTCTCTCCCTGGACAAGAGTAATTTCTAACCTTCACTCAGAGAGAAATCATTTAGGTGTCTTTAGCAAGTCTGTAGTGTCAGGGCTGTAGGAAAAAAAGGGCAAAGGAGGAAATTATATGCTTTTTTCCAGACTAGCCTAGGTGGTTTACTACAAGGGTTTAGGAAGTAGAAGGGACTGATTTTTAAGATCCTGACAGTGTGTGAGGTTTATCTCTGCCACAGTTCTCAGCTGTGAACTTGATAGGAACTATGCATGAACAAAAAAGCTTTTCTGACTTCTGCATGACTGCAGTGCCAGATCTCCATCTGTTAACAGAGGCAGCTTCAGCAAAGCCACGGTGATCCATGCCTGGTGAGGATTTGGCCAAAGATGTTGGGCTAAAACATTGATAGAAGGAAGACTTTCTGCCTTTAATTTTCACGGAATCATGTTGACCTTCTCTGCACCTGTGTTAGGGATGGGATGCCTCTTTCTCCCAGACCTCCCCATCCCTCTCCCATCTCCCCTCCCTGCTCTTAACAGTGTTGTTTGTCAACTTCAGAAGTGCATCAAATTAACTCCAAGCAGAGGTGGTGTTTGTTTGGGTTGGGTTGTTTTTTGTCCCTGACTTTGTGTTCCTCTTGAATGTCAACTCCAGTGGAAATATAAGAAGTTTTGGCTCAACTCCTGAGGTGTGAACTGAGAGTAGTCTGTTCCTAGGATGTCTTTCTCTTAACCAAAATATGTAATAGATACCGTGCAACACAAGACTACAAGAAACTTATGGCAGCTTTCTTGAAAATAGATCTAGGTAAACAGTCAGTAATCTTGTACGTGGGTCTCTCCAGTTCTTGGATTGCTCAATTGCAAGCTGTGGCTCACCCATGGCACCAGCAATACTAGTGGGCTGCTGTGTAACCAAAGTAACATTAACAATAAGGAGTAAGAATCTCTTTACACAAAGTGACACTGCTAGAACTTTAAGACAGAAAGGGAAAGAAGGCACTTTGATTCTTGATGATGCTTCTCTGCCAAAGACTGGACTACAGTTGACAAGTGTCACCATGAAATCTTGACTGTTTGCCCAAATCCCATTATCATTCAGGAAGTTCGTGATGAGTAGATTTAAGCTCTAATCATGCAAAGCATAGGAAAGTATGTGAGAATACCCACCTTTTATGGCATGGCATTTGTTGGCAGTATTGGCTTGGTTGCACTAGACAAGATTAAAGGATTAGGAAGTAAGCCAGATACCAAACTGCTGCTGCTAAAGTTGCAGTTTGCCAGTATATTGATTACAGAGGATTTTTTTTAAGCTTTCAGAACAGCATCCTGTATCCTTATTTATATGCTAGCTTGTAACTGTATATCTTCAATAAAATGGAGGCCTTAGTTCATAAGAAATATGAGGCCTCCTATTGCTGAGATGTAATCAGTTGGTTTGGTCCATTTCTGTAGCTATGTGAATTTTGTTCTTGTTTTTCTATAAAGTTTGCTGTGAGGAAGACCCAGATTTTTGACAGTGTCAATACAAGCAGTGAAGCCTATGCTGAAGTCTGTTCTTATGCTGGGGCAAGAGCAAACCAGAGACTCCTTCAGAAGGTTCTGGCCCTACCAGACACTTCTTGCCTGCCACCCAATTGATCTTTCTGAAAGTCCTAAGGCATGTTCTCCAAATTTCTTCTTACTGCTCCCACCCCCTCAAGTCAGAATATTGCAATTCCTCTGCTTAAACAAGAGAGGAATTGGGCATTTTTTAAAGTGAGTAATAATATGACTCTAAGAAGCTGAATGTGAAGCTCCTGACTTTTCTTGTGTGAGGTTATACTCAGTAGGATGCTTTTCTACAAGGCTCTGAGTCTGGGCTCATTTTGTCACTAGCAGCAAGGGAGCAAGCTGGTAAGAAAGGCTCCTGCTGAGCCGGGGTGGAATGAAGGTAGGCTGGAGTGAGCCAGGAGAAAAGGAAATCCAGGGAAACTGCTCCATCAAGTGTTGGAAGGTAAAACTGGCACTGCCGTACACGGTGCAGGGCTTCCTCTGGCCGGAGGCAAGCCACGGTACAGGTGGAACGGGCAGAATCCCGACTGATCGAGCTGTGTGACATTTTAAGGGATGACCTTCATTTTATTTTGATGTTTGCGACCATAAAGATCTAAGACAGTGTCCGATTAAATGCTGACATTTTTTTTTCCTCTGGCCAGTTCTAATAAAAGCAAATGTTTTGCATGCATTCAAACCACATGCGACTGCACACTTAAAAAGTAAATATTTCCTTGCTTTCCTCTGAAATTGTGCTATAGGAGTTGCAAGATTTTTAAAGAGATAAAATTAAGCATCATTTCATCTTGAATTTTGAGAGTGTATCTAATTATTCTTAAGTATTGGCAGACGTAAAGGCAGATGTATGTGTCCCAGTGTCACTGAAATAATTTGCAGGCTTAGATGTGGCAGGCTTTCTTCCTCCTTTCTGCTGTAGAAATCAGAACCCTCCTGACCTGAACCCAAGTCTTATTAATTTATTCAGTTAGGATATCTGTGTTGCTCACTGCTGTAGAAAAATGTTTGCCATCTACACTGAAACCCTGATCATGATTTTTTTTCCCCCAAAATTAGTCCACTCCTATACTGCTACTTGAATCAACTGCAGCAGATTTTTTGTAAAAAAAAATCTTGGCTTCTAGGGCTCTCTGAGAAAGACTGAAAAGTCCCTGAAAACTCCTCTTAAGAGAAGAAAAAAATTTATAAATATCCTAGTTGGAAAAGCAATTAGGAAATTAATAGGAATAACTTAATATGACCTGATTTTCATGCAAATGCGGCGCAATGAATAATTGCATTTTTGGAAAGGGAGATAAGAACTCTCAAGTGTAAATATCTGGTCTTAAAGCTCTCCTCTCTGTTTAGACTTCAAAGCCATCATTGGCAGGGATTTTTTTAGCTGGGTGACAGAAAATATGGAAATGGTTTCTTGGTATTTTTGCTTAATACACGGATCTTTTCCCTGCTTCTGCCTGCATCCAGGGGCTGCCCCGGGACCTGCTGTGTCATATCCTGACCAACCCCAAACCTTTGGTCTGTTGTATCACCTCTGTCCCACAAATGCTGAATGAGGTTGGGGAAGTGTACCAAAGGCAAACGTTTTCTGGGAAGCTTTAGAAACAGGTGTCCACACATTGACTTTGCTGATCTGCCAGGCACAGGCTGGAGCTGAGCAGCCCTCTGGCCACATCCTGGAGCTGCTCCTCATCAGTGCTTCATCTCATGGCATAACAACAGAGCTTGGGGAAATGTGCAGCTGGGGAAAAAGTCTTTACTTCTGAACTGCTTTGGATTATTTAATTTAAAAACTGTAAATTAAGTTTTTTAATTGACTTAGAGGATATCGTGTGCCATTGATCTTGGCTAACACAATACCTACAAGCTATATTTAAGCTGGCTTGTGGGCAGCAGAGGGGAAAAAGACACCTTTTGAGTGCAGTTCAGATGGCATATGTTGGTTGCCTGCAAGAGTTTGTTGCTGGGGACCTGATCTGCACTGAATAGAAGGGATGCAAGTCACTAAGGGGAGTAGGAACAGCTCAGGGTGTGTTCCCCTTCTCTCTCCTACTCTCTGTTTGTAAATAATCATAATCAATAGATTCTCTGATTAATAGAATTGTCATGAAAATATTTCCAAATCCCCCCTTTTTCATAAATATAAGTAAAAGCCACTTTACAAGAGCAGCCCAGACTGGGTGGCTACGTGCATTTCTGTCCATTTTACCAGCACCTAAAGTCTTCCCTGAACTTTGAGTTGATGTGAGAATGATTAGAATATAAAAAAATAGTAACAACCAGCCTTACCTTGTTTCAGCAAAAAGCAGAGGATGAGTTACCAGCTTAGGGCCTATTGGCTTTGGTGGAATGAAAAAAATGTGCATTTTGATGGTTTCAGGTGCCTCTCTGAATTGCAGGGAAAGTGTGGGGCTTGGTATGTTGTTGAATTTTTTTTTTTAAATTATTTTAAATTTTTTGTTTCAGTGAATAACTTCACATATATAAAAGGGGTCTGAAAGGGAGAGTGATAATTGCTGGGGGACCTGTCAGGAGAGAGTAAAGAAAAGGAGGGTGAGTCAGTGCAGCGTGATACTGGTTTTGGTCTAAAATCCTGAAAACCCCCTCCACTACTGTGAGGAGTAACAGGTGTAACCACAGGCTTTCCTTGCTCCCTCACCCAGGCCAAGCTAATTTAGGTTTCTAAGCCTATGGAATGGGTACAACAGAACAGAGCCAAAATTTATGAAAAAAATATCCATGTTAATATAGGCTGTAAAATAAATGCAAACAAAAGCTAAAGTAAAACAGCTTTTATTCACATGAAAAAATAAACCTTTTAGCTCTGATAATCAATTAAAATATTATAGAATCAAGCAATCACAGATGTAGAAGCTTATCCTCATTAAAGTCATTATAAATCACATCCTTTCCTAAATCTCTCTATTCCCTCTTATTGCTTATGTTATAATCCCTGCCCGGGTATCATTTTCATTGCTAAACATACTGTTTGCCAGTCAGTTTATTAAGGTTTGCCTTGACGGTGCCAAAACAAATGCTCTTTTTCAAAGATAAAAGGAAGGCTAATATTAAAACAATAATTTCACTTCTTTTCTAGCAGAGCCTAATTATTGAAGAAATTGGCACGTGAAATCTCTAAGGTGACAGGGAATTAGTCTCTCAGTAGAAGCTTGCTTTGAAGTTGACCCACACTGTTGGTGGTGGTGCTGGGCATACCCAGCCTCTTGTGATATAATGTGGGGAAAGAAAACTTCTGGTGGAGGGGGAAGCAACCAACAGAATAACTGTTCTTTACTGGGTTTAATTAGTGAAAAGGTTCTGTAAAAGTAGATGGGACACAAAAAGGAAAAGCAGACAGAAGAACTATAGATTTTAGCCTGATAAGAATAGCAAAGCAGCTTTGAGGCACCTGGGATAACCCAAGAACATGTGAAAATATTGGTTTTGTGTGGGACTGTGGTTGGTTGGTGACATGGGGCTTACAGCAGAGTCAGTAAAGCACCCGTGGTTGCTGGGAGTGCAGTGGGGTCGAGGAGCAATCCTGGATGTGGTGAGGGACCATGTACTGGTACAAAAACAAATCCTTTGTATTCATCCTGAAACTGTGATTGCTTGACTCAGAGCCTGGAGGAAGCCTGACCCTAACAGCTTATCAACCCCCCTGATTTGTATGGAAAAGTTGTTATGAACAAGAAGCAGAGCTACTAAAGCATGTCCCAAAACCAAGCTTAAGAACAGTAAGATATAAATGAAATGTGCTTATTTTTTGTGTTTTAGTTGGTGGCAGCCAAAGCCAGTGCCAAGGAAAGCTGCAGAAGTCACAGATGTGCCCAGTGGCCTGAGCACCAAGAGACAGGAGATGCTAGTCAGGCTTTTAAACCCTGGACAGTCAATAACATTGCAGTTTGAAATCCTCAAGACACATGAGGACTTGATGAAATAAAATTTAAATAATGCATCATTCAACTATGCACTTTACATACATAAGATTATATACATATATATATATACACGTATTTTACAAGAAGAGGGAGCCAAGCAACGTCCCCTTTTTGTATGTGTAAGACTATTACAAATAGGAAATAGAAATAGCTCCAATTCATGGCAAACAGCTGATGGTATTGCTATGGTTGGATATATATGGCCATGGAAAATACGTCAGTCTAGTCTCTAGTAGACTAAAAAACTGGGAATAACAGTGCTTGAGATAATCAAAGAGGTCAGGCTGGGGTAGAGCAGGTGAAATATAAAGGAGGAAAGAAAAATATGTTCCTGTTAAAAGCAGTAAAGTGTCTTCCAATGGAGCTGTACTTTACTTCACATTAAATGTTGAATTTATATGTTCTTTAATGATTACAACTTCCCTTAAAGATTCAGCCATCATGAAAATAAATGCTGGTTTGTGGGTCTTGTCCTGTAACTGCAAAGGTGACTGCAGTGGCATTTGTCAGTTTATGCCAGTTGATAGTCTGGATGTGGAGGGATGGATCTCCATATCTCAGTAAGATTTACAGTAGTTCAGAGAAAGGTAAATGTAGAGTGAAGAGTTAATATTGATTGAGTTCAGTGTCTGCATTAATATAACTGTTCTGGGTTTGATGTCATTCTTTCAAATGTCTCTGAAGAATGGAGAGGCTGTTGGGTTTATCACAAGGTGTATGTACATGCAGGCTAAGCTTTCTGCTTTTGAATTCAGAGGTAAGGAGGAAGGCTGTTCAAAATTCAGTTTGAGATGCTCATGGCAGAGTGGGGGTCGGCCTGGCAAAGGGCACCATGTGCTCAGTGTTGAAAATGTCACCCTGATCCTTTCCTGGCAAGCATGCTCTGAGCAGCAAGGCATTTTGACATTTTTAATGTGATAGGAAAGCATATGGAGAGCCTCTTGTAAAATACAACCAACTTACGTGGTTTATGTCACTCTGCTTTGAGACAGCTGGAGCTGAAGACAGGCTGGAACTATAAACACCATTATAGTTCCTTTTTTCCCTGGCTGTGTGGAGTGCAGCCATCCCTTCTCCTGTGCTCTGAGACCCAGGAGGCTGCAGCCTACCTGCCCCACCTGCACCCACCGTGTGGGTGTTGAAAGGTGCCAGGTAAACTGAGGCACTGGCAGCTGGACTCTGGACTTCTGTGTCTGTAAGGTTGGGCTAATACTTCTTAGCTGTACAAATATCCAAAAATGTTAATTACTGCTTATGCTGTAAGATTTTTTTATTTTTTTTTTTTTTATGAAATGGCCAAAGAGATTCTTAAGGTTATTATTTTTAAAAGGAAAGAAAAATACCCAGTTGCTGCCCATAAGGAGATGCTTTGGATATAACACAAATTGTTTCATGAAGCTGTGAGAAAAGTCTGTGGACTTTACCAGGCAGGTAGCCAGATTGGTGCTCTCTGGTCTTAGCAGGAGTTGAAGATCCAGTAAGTCATTTCTCTTTACCAAAGATGAATTTCAGTGTCTAGTAAGAGTGGTAGAGTGGAGTTTCTTTGCCCTATAAATCACGATGTAACAGGAGCTGATGTGTAATGTAGCAGGAGCATCTCCAGGGCAGTGAGGAGGAGATGTGCCCCTGAAAGCCTGTTTGCAGAGCCTGGGATGTCCCCAAGCATCAGGACACAGCCAGGAAGAAGCAAACCATTGCTGGTGACCAGCAGGAGGATGCTGCAACCTTCCCAGCTGGGTTTGAGAGCTGCTGGGAGAACTGCTGACTGGAGGAGGGTATTCAACACCCGTGCCCTGGGTCCAGAGGAGCCCCCCAGCCCAACAGCTACTGAAAGCAATCCCCAAACTCCCCCACAGGAAGGGGAGGGCTTGCCCATGGGCAGCCCCAAAAAGCCTTTTGCAGTCTCCCTTGTGCTGCAAGCTGCCTGCAACAGGCATATCCACATCTCTGCAGTCTGCTCAGATTTCAAAGGCTGTCCTCCCAACCAGCTGCATCTGAAGAAATCAAGCAATTTTTGAATTTTTTTTTCTTTTTTCTTTTTTCTTTTTTTTTTTTTTTTTTTTTGAGGGACCATGCCAAGCCTTTTGAAATGAAAGCTGGGGCAGGCCTAGTGGAGATTAATGTAGGGAAAATGCTGCTGGCTTGATAAGCCACAGATGTCTGTGAGATTTGCTGAGGCTGTTGACAGCTTGTGATGGTTTGCAGCTTGTGAGGTCCCCCTGCCCCAGGACTAAGTCCCCAGATACGTGGCTTGTGGCACTGGACAGGGTTTGGATCAGCTTGGTTGTTGGGTGAAACATTTGAGCAGACCTGGAAGGAAAATGGATGGGAGCTGTAGACCCAGGCTGTCATTGCAGAGTTTTCTTATGTCATGCATTGATTTAGGCAAAAGCAGTGACATTTTAAAAAATATGTCACGACTAGCACCTGTTCTTACAGCATTGTAATGGGATGACATGTAAGCTGGTGAAATCCTGTGAGAGCATAAAATGATGGAGGGAACTCAGTTTATTGCAGTGATCTTGGGGGATTAAAAATGTGACATGTTGGTGGAATGAGTATGATTCAAATGAGTAGATAGGAGTTAACTTCTGTTAACTCTACACACATAACTAAAAGCATGCAACTTTTTTTTAAAGATGATTCAACCTTCACTGTGTCCTCCTAGGTACTACCAGTAACACCTACAGATTGACAGCAACTTTTTCTTTCCTGTTTTGTAAATTGAAGAGCATCCTCTCATCACACACTGTGACAGGAGGTTCCCCTGCAGCTTGTTGTCTGGCTGTGATGAGAGTTTTTCTCCAAAGTTTTCATGATTTCTTCTCATTTGTCCTCCCTTCTTTTTACTACCACTCAGCCTATGTCTTAAGTTTTGACAGATTGGCAGTAGGGATATTAAAACTCTAAAATCCAAGTCCTGAAATATAACAATCACTTATGGGCCTTTAATGCTACACATGAAGTTAGGGCTTCTCACCTTTATCACTTATTTTTCGGTATATATAATTATTTATATTATACATTTTTAAATGTGTATTATTTAATTCTAATTTCATCTGTCACTGTATTACCTTATCATTTAGGATTTCAGGTATTGGGTATTTTGAAAGAAAATATTTTTAAAGTTTCTTCTGTCAGCTCACATTTTTATTTCTTTCATTTTAGAAAGTTTATTTATATAAAAATATGACAAAATTTGTAATTTTTTTACATATTCCACACACATAAGCTCCGTACACTGTTTGTGAGATACTGCCAGTTAGGCTATTTCTGAGTCAAGCTCTGCTGTCCTCATCATATAAAGGCCAAGCACTTCACTGACTCGTGGAGCTAATGCACACCAAGCTGTTCCTTTCATGAAAAAAAACCCTGGGAGTCTCACCCTCTGCTTGGATTAAGGTTCTTCTTCTGAAGAAGAAGTGTTTGCATGCTCTGATATTTTATGTTCAGATTTATTTTAGACAGAAAATTAATTAAATTTGCTGTTAATTTTAATTTTGAAGTAGTGCTTTTCTCATCACCTTGAAATACCTTTGCACATACTGGTGTTTGGATGCAGCTTCTTGGTATCAACACTTTCCACATCTGGATAACAGATTGGAATTGGTACAACCCCAATGTCCAGCAAGTCTAAAGCAAATGCAGAAAATTGGTTTGTCAATAATTTTGAAAGTAATTTGAAGCCCAATAGTAGTCTTCTCTTTTTCATTCCTTTTTTTTTTCTTTTTTTCTTTTTTTTCCCCGTAAGATCAGCAAAGTTTTCTATAAATTTGTGGTAAACATTAGGAAAGAAAATATACTCACGTTATCTTCAAATGGATGTAGTGATTTAAATGCAGATTTATCTATAATATGAATGTGCTTGTAAATGAGTTAGCCAAGATTCAGGTCTTTCTTGACACCTTAGCAGTGCCATCAGTTCCCTAAGCAGCCTCTGCTGCATACCCAGCCTGGTACGGTTTGTCTTGTGTCTGATCAACATCTCAAGGTACACACCCCAGGCAGATGATATTTAGCATACACATTTTTATTGGGAAAACTTGTACATTGGTAGCACCCACCAGTTTGATAGAGGAAGCTGAGAAATAATTCCCATAAATGATAGGAGAAATTTCATTCCCTGCACCCCAAAAGTAGCAGTAGTTTCAGGGGAATTTTAAAGGAAGATTTAAAGAAAAGTTACCCAAAATGTTTGGATATTTGAGGAAGAAAATTGAAAATAGTTTCATTTCAATTGTATAAACTAAAGAGGTTCCAAGATTTTTTGGTGTAGGTGAGGAGGATGAAGACTGTTTTGATATAACATTGCACATAAAATCAGATCTTTGCAGTATCCTGTGCTCACAACCTGGGGGATGGGGAGTGGGAAGGGGAATAAGATGTATTAAGTATTTTGCTCCTCTGATGATTCTTTA
Source organism: Florisuga fusca (assembly GCA_038090715.1). NCBI lineage: Eukaryota > Metazoa > Chordata > Aves > Apodiformes > Trochilidae > Florisuga > Florisuga fusca. The sequence goes on from JAAWXA010000027.1 coordinate 9,929,964, forward strand.
TGCCCATGAACACCCAAGAGATGAGCATACAACAGTAAAGTACTTGATTGTGTTTGGTACCATCATGGCAGTCTTAAAGGAAACACTTACCTGCATTTGCAGATGGGTGCCTGAGGCACTTGAGCCCCAGAGAGGACTTTTTTGTCACCTCTCCTCTCTGTGGCTTGTCAGTGTAGGGAAATCTTCTCTTCTCATTGGGTTTGCAGCTCCTGTGGGGCTCTCAGTTCAGCTCCAACATGTTGCTGTCTAAAATTCTGTATCCTTCTGTATCTGGGAGGCATTTAGATCTGCAGGATTCCTTACCTGGAGGAACAGATGTTTAGTTCACCACCAGTGTGCCTCCAATGTAAATTCAGCTCCAGGAGTTTTGTGATGGGCAGTAGAGAAAGAATTCCCATGTGGGATGGGAATGTGTCTCCCTGTCTCCAGACAAGGTTTCTTTTAGGTACCTCATTACATTGTTTATATGTCAGTCTGGAGGGCAAGATACAGGTGTAGTTTAATGAGACCCTAAGAAAAAGTTTTGAATAACTTCTGCATTGGCTGACTTTTTGACAGCCTTGTTAGACCTAGTAGTTCTTAGTGCTGTGATTCTTATGTTTATGCTTGAAATGATTGTTACTTAAATCCATTACTTGTGGGAGGGAATGGGTCTGTAATCTCAAAATGTCTTGGGTAAATAAGTGGATATCTGAATAAAATTGCTTGTAAAGTTTTCTTTTGGGAAATAAAAATAATAGACTTGCAATATAGAATGTGAGAAATGGGAGTGCTGCAGAAACCCCCTGAAAGTGTTTTTATTATTTTTTAAAAAGTATCAGGGAAAACTGTAATTTATGCCTCAATATTCAGTGGTGTTTTACCACTGAAATGTACACCACTTGGAGGAATAGTCAGTGGAGCCTTTCACACCTGGATGGGGTATGAAATTGCAAAAAATTTAAAAAATTAATATTTCCTTCTGAGAAGAAGTCAGTTGTGCTTCACCAAAAAGCATATTGCAGGAGTGAAAACAAAGGTGGTAAAGCACAATGTGTGATAAATAATAGATGTACTGCCAGAGACTTTGACACACCTTTTCATGCCCAGAATTAATTATGGAATAACTTTGTGAGCAGTTTTCACTTGAATTTATCCTAGTATTTCTTGTGAAAGGCTTTTGCTTTTTCAGAACTGTGACAGGGACTGTGTGGTTTATCATATTTGGGTTTTTGTGCTTTTGATTATTTTTTTTTTATAATAGAAAAAAGGTACTCTATCATTTGATCTTCTGGCTGAGAACTGAAAACAAGTTGTATGGGGCTAAAAGTGAACAACTTGTCTGTATTCCCACTTTCCTTCCAGCTGAAAGGAACTGTAGAAGAAGAGGCACAACACAAATTTTCAAAGTAAATATTACTTCACTTTGTCTTGTCCTTCCTGGTGTTCACTCTCTGTTTCTTCAAAAGAGAGGAAAAAGACCATGGTGTATCAGTCACTTCATGTTTACACTTGCATATTCCACGTATGCCTTTAGGTTTTAGTTGTTTCATTTAAATAAATGTATATGAACCTTGAAAAATATGAATACCTAAAAAGAAGGCTCTTTTAGCTGACATCTGCAAATGTCATTCCTGAGTGTTTGGGGAAATATATTAAAATTATTTCCTTACAAGAGAAATAGAGATGAGTTGTTTGACAGAAAGGGGGTGGATGTGGGAAGCATCTGACTTCCATTTGTTTGTGTTTTCACTATCATCTTTGTAGTGAAAGGGTGAAAAAGCATTTGACAGAACACAAGCTGAAATCTTTCTTTGCCTCCCTGGTGTAGAGCAGGAGGAGCTGAATGTGCTCTGCAGGCTCTCTGAACCACCCCTCTCCCAGTCCCCTATTTTTGGAAGCCTCTGTAGAAGGTCAGTGGGAAACATAACTCCCAGGTCCCAGGGCAAAAGCAGCCTGGATTATCATTCATGAGAAACCAAAGATGGATTGCTAGTAGAGAGCAAATAGTTACTCCTATTAGTATTTCCTAGATGAACACAAGCAGCTTAAATTTCAGTTGTTCAAAATTAGTTGCTGAATTAAAATAAAATGTTTAGCTCGACTTTTTGTTCCCCTGGGTCAATCATTCATTGCTTATATCTAAAGTTTGAAATCCAATCACTATTGCTAAGAAAGTATTTAGGGAACCTATCTAGACAAAGACTTTTAATATAAGTTTTAAGACAACAGCTATTTGTCAATTTTATAAGAACAAATCATATATATTCATAATTAAATACTTTGATGTGCAATTGCTGCACTTACATTAGGTAGTAATATATATGTGTATGGATGCTTTGTGCTTTACCAGAAACAGTGATTGAAAAGAGAGATCACAAGATCAGGAGATCACAAGAGAATTGTTTGAAAATTTCTTATTTCTCTGATAGTTGTCTCTTATTGAGGCTTCTTGGCTCTGGTCTCTCTGGTCAGACTGGAATGCACTGGACAGGAGGTTGCTTCCCGTACATGTGAGCTGTGCTGATTTTTGTCTCAAAAAAACCTAAAAGGGAGGGTGGGATGCCAGGAATACCAGAGGAGTGTCTGGCTCAGATACGTGGAGAATCTGACTTGGGGTTTTGGTCCCAGTATGCCCATGCCCGTGCTGCTCTTCAGTTCCAGCTCCCAAACTCTTCACAAACACAGCAGCACTGCGTGTTGCCTGGTGTCTCTGGGGATCTGATCACCAGTGCCTCCCTGGTCAGCAGCTGGATTTGTGGTGGCTTTAAAAAATATTTTTGATATTAATGAAAATGATCAAGTCTTGAAGTGTATTTAGAAATTTCATTTTGGTATTCTAGACCTACAGAAGGGGAGGAAGCACCACTTTCATCATTTGATGAACACCAAAAGTGGATTTATGGCTTCTTTTGACATCCAGGCATGCAGCAGCTGGTAATGCAACCAGTAAACATTAAAATAAAGAGGAGGAAATGCTAAATAACAGAAGCAGAGGGATATTATTAGCTCCTGCACTCTGGTAGAGGAGATTCAGGGAATGAGAGGAGTTCTTTAGGAGGCCAGGGAAATTTCCTTCGGGACCTTGTACCCATCTCCCACACACCAGCTTTCAGGACTGGTGTTTCCTAGTGGGAACCAGTCTGTGACATGACAGAGATGAGGGGTTATGGATGCAGAGGTGCTGGGCAATCCCTCAGCTGATTCCAACAGTTCCAGTGTGGTTTTGCTAAAAGGGATTTCTTCAGTGTAATTGTGTCATGAATTAAAACGTCGTGAGCTGAGGCAGATGTTTTTTTCTAAATCTGGTCTGCACATTTTAAAATCAAGTGTGTGTTTGTGTCATCTTGGAGAGTAAGGCATGCTTTATTTATTAAGGAAAAAATGGAGCTAAAAAGGAAAAGCAACAGCTCTGAAACTGCAGATTGAAAATGAGTCTGTCCTTAGCAAGTGAGATGGTTTTGGCAGCAATTGCACTAAACAGGGATTTTCCAATCTTGGCTGCTAACATGAGATTCCTTGTTTAGGATCACATTGCTTGTAGATTACAGAATTGGCCACAGAATAGGCACACTACTCAAATGACAGATTTGTCCAACCTGTGCAGTGTTACAGGAAACGGGGCCATGTTTTGTAAACCAGAGCTAATATTTTCCATCTGTAACCAAATACAAGACTGATGAAGGACATAAAGAATATTCTGCAATGGAGAAGGACTGAGAGAAAAAAATCCCTAGTCTTAAAAATAAAATACTTTTTTTAAAAAAATCTCTCAACACTGTAGTGTTCTGAAAATGAGTATTACTCTTTTCTAGAATAATGTACCTTAAGAATCCTAGAGTAGTTATAAGCAAACAGATTCTCCAGAGAGAGAATTTTATAGCTCCTTCTGTGCTTTCAGACAAACCATTTCTATTTAGTAGTTGACTTTGTAACATTCCCATGAAAATGCATTGTATATGTTACGAGGCAAAATGGATCAGTTACAATGTGCTTCATGTCCCTCTCCTTACTAAAAAACTGAACAGGCTCTGCCAAACTTGACGTGTTTCTCAGTATAGCCAAACTTGTATGTGTTATAAGAAAACCAAGAGTCCTTCTTTACCCCAGCAACCTCCACTGAATGTGACAAACCTAGAAATGAAGTGGTGGACACTGGCCATAAAGAGCTTCTTATTTCTCACATGAAGAATGAGCAATGGTAAATATTTCATGTGTGTCCACTTGCACAAACACATTAGTACTTGCGGACAGGGAACTTTTGGTAATTGTTAATAGATATTTAGTTTATCATAGCACTAAAGGGTTCCACTGAACCTTTTTTATTGCTTCCCATCTGGGGAGGGAGGACCCAAAGTACTGAAGCACATTGAAGCTGCTCCTCTTTGATAGTGAACAGAAGCAGCAATGCATCTCTTCCTCAGATAGTTACCTCCAGTAGTCTGGGTGAGCCCTGCCCTTAACTGGACAATTTTCCCCTGAGAACTACAGATGTTTACATTGTACATCCCTGATCCTCAAAGCTGCCAAGCTCCATAAATGTAACACAGGATTATACATCCAAGGACTTGTTGTTGGCTTGTTGGTTGTCTAGTGTTCCTTGTTCCCTTTGAGTAAAAAGGTAACAATGCCAATTTGAGACATTTTTTCTGATTTGTCCTTGCTTGGGAGATGCTGCTGTTTCAAAACTGGTTTAGAGAGAAGGGGAGGCTCTGGGTGAGGTGGCAGCAGCATTGCCCTCTGCCAAGAGTTCTTGCTGAACTCATCACATGGGGACCAAGTGTGTGTGGACAGGAGTTCACATTTGCAAGTCTGAAATCATGTTTTAGAAGATAAGGCCAGAAGTCCAAGTGTGAAAGTGAGAGCTGCTTAAGATTAAAAAATAAATAAATAAATAAAATCCTGTTATCATAACTGATGAAAGCAGTGTGCAAGAGAGGAGATGCTTGCCAGGCTGGGGCTTCCAGGGCACTGAGATGGTGAACCCTGCAAATGATGTTGGTTTTATGCAGAACAGCTGGCCACAAAGGTTTCACACTTCTGGGAGGGGGATTTCTAAAAGGGCAGAATCTGACTCAAGGCATTTCTCTGAGGTGGTGCCTGCAGCAGTCATGGGGCTGTGTTTAACCACAATGTGAAAAATGCTGCATGCATGAAGTTTGTAGCTCTCTGCCCAGTGGTATTCAAAAGCAATGACTGTGCCAAGCTCATGAGTGGCTGATTTTATTTTCATAAAGATTGTTACTCATGTAAACCATTGCACCCATTTTCACCCTAATTTCCATCTGCACAGAGTAGCACCTGGCTGATCTAGGCCTGTAATGGTGGTTTACAAATACTTGAAAGTGCTCCTAGAAGTAAGTTTTGGGTATAAAGATTAGCAAATGGCTGGTGGTAACACAACTCTGTTATTGTGTGTCAAGAGAAATGAGGTAGCAGAGGTGGCCAGATGGACCTGGCTGTAAAATTTCAGTCAGTAATCAAATATTTCTGATATAGAGAGAGACAACTTACTTAGTTCTTCAGCGCCTGTAAAACACAAAGATACTTTCAAGTGAAGTTTAGTAGGAAAAGAAATGTTACTCATAGTGAGTAACAAACATTTCCAGGAGGAAACAGCTTGTTTCAGCTACTGCCCCAGAATTTGGTGTAACTGGAAATTTGATAGCAGACATGGTGGAAGATGGTGCAGAAATTACCCTTCCAAATGTTATGTGTGACCAACTTGTGTCCTCCCTGTTTTGACCACATGCTAGCTGCTGTTTTGCCTTTCCTCCTTGTCCTTTAGTGGAGCAGCAGTCTAATAAAGGACTGGGTTTCTTTTCTTCCCGTGTTCTGCTAATACCCTGCTAGGAAGATAAGTTCAGTGTTTTGAGAAACAGACCTGAATCGTGTCCCTGAGTTCTTGGGAGACCTTAGTGAGGGTTCCTGCATGTCCAGAACTCACAGCAATCCTGTCAGACTAGAAATTGGAGTTTAGGCATTACTAAAAAGTGAGATAAATCATCAGTATTTAGTTCTTTTCCCCATAAACACCAAATTTGTTCCGTCCTGTATGTTATCACAGAATGTTAGAGGTTGGAAGGGAGCTCTGGAGATCATCTACTCCAACCCCCCTGCCAGAGCAGGTTGCAACCGATGGAATCCAGGTGGATTTTGAATGTCCCCAGAGATAGACTGCACCCTCTCTCTGGGCAGCCTGTTCCAGTACTCTGCCACCCTCAAGACAGATGTCCCACTCCCCTATGGCCAGGTTTTTGGGTGAGCCTGGGTTAGTTTTCCCAGTCCACCCCCTGTCCTCCAACATCTTTGTTGTGCAGTTAGACAGCCCGGGGCTGCATGTTTTGAACCAGAAGGACCCAGGGGACAGCTTCCCCCAGTCTCCCTGCAGTACATGTCAGCCACACTTTCCACACCACAGGGGACACTCTCAGAGGCTGATATTTCATATTGCCACTTTGCCACAACCCTCCATGACAAGTAGAAAATTTCAGTCACTCGCCTCATCGGGCTGCAAACCTTTATGAATACCGCAACTAATAGGCCGGGTAAGTGGAAGATTAATTTCTATACCACCTGGCAGCAAGCTGTGGATTAGGCTGCTGTCCCTCGTGTGGGTTTAATGGTGGAGGAACAGGGTGCTTGAGTACTCAGACAATCAACCTCTTGTTTAAACAATGAGCTTCTCGGTCTTGTTAGCCAGCACTCTTAAATTTTCATTTTATTCTGGTATGCAGGCTTGTGTGATGTGGAGAATTGCTTCAGTTGCAGAAAGACTGTAAACCTGTTCAATTAAAGGAAATGCTCAGATCCAGCTGTTGGCATCCCATGAATGCCAGTGCTCCTTGTGGAGTAAATAAGACTGACACACTCTGCCCTTGGAACAGATACAATGATTTGCGCCTTAATTCCCTGAAAAAAAGAGCCTTTGTTGGGGAAGGATGGTTGGGGAAAAAGGGAGGAATGCAAAGCTTGGTGCAGAAAATGCCCAGAGAGACAAAGTCTTTGCAGATAACAGTGAGGTCTCTATAGCATGAGCCCAGTAACAAGGCACCTTAAGAAGCATGTACAGTACAAGCTCCTCTTACAGCTAGAGAATTGTCTTGTAAATTCTGAATGCTTTCCTCTCATGAAAAAACATATGTTGCAAAGTAACTTGCCCTCTGCCTCCACTTCCAAGGAACAGGCTAACAAGCATAACTGGGGTGAGCACGAGCCTATCCTGCCCCATTTGCATTTCCAGTTACCTTTGTTTTGGTGACATGTTAGTGCACCAATGCATGGGTGACAGGATTGCCTGGGCACTGTTAGATGGTCACTTGGTTATGCCACATGCTGTTGTACAGCTCAGGAAATTACATAAAAGATACTTTATAAAGTTTTTGGTATGTCTAGACATATATATATATACACTTGTGTGTATATATACATATATACACTTATTTATTTATATGTAATATCTAACTATAATGTGATTTTTTATATATATATATATATATGAACTGTAGCCATTTCAGAAGGTGTGCAACATACTTCAACTACAAATGCACAGCAGCTGACCTGAGGTTGTGTCTCAACTGGGAGCTGAGTACCTGGGACTGGGTTAGGGGAAAGAAGATGTTGGGATGGGACAAACCTCCAGAAGAAATGGAGGCCATTGACCCTGCTTAATCTGAGTGGCACGATCCATCTCCTGTGCTCCTGGGGGCTTTGAAATGTCTGCTGGCCCCCATTTCAGCTGCTGAGATGGAAAGGGGTCTCCAACAAACCCTTGGGGGCAGGTTGCTTGCTGCAGTCCCTTAGCTTGAGCACTCATGCTCAGTTTAATTTTAAATTATGAGCTGGGACTACGAGAGGCACAGGGTTGCAGACCATGGCTGAATAGGCTAATCAAGTGATTTTTTGGTAACTGACCACCCCAAGTGTCTTTTCTTAGTCGAGCACATGCATGTCTTCATTTGTCTATATATAGACATGCATGGATATACAGGAAAATAAGTGTATATGTACTTGGGTGGCATACTCTGTGTGTGTACATACATATAGACACATACATAGAATTTATACTTTTTTATATATATAAATATACATATATATATATATGTACTTTCCAGCTGAGAAAGAACCACAGTGCTTTAAATGGGTGCAGAAGATGCAGTGGCTGTTAGGTCAAAGTTTTGCAGCTTTCCTAACATGTGACTCGTTTTTCAGGCAGCAACTGAGCCCACAGTCTCTGTGTAAGGAGTTTTCCTGTAGAGATCCTCTCTGCCTGTACCCAGAGCCCAAATTGGCCTTTTCTGGTGAAACACTGGAAGACCTTTGAGGAACTACAAAGGAGGGAAGAAAATTGCTACTGTGTAGCTTGTCTTGCTGTTCTGTGTTTGGATTGACTGTTACCACACAGAAACATAGAATAAATGGTCCAAAGGAACCAAGCAGCTCCCGAGTCAAAGCCACAGCAACTTTTTGATTCCTGACTGGTGTAAGATGCTTTCAAGACTTTTGTTCCCCATGGCTAGTGGAGTGACAACACCCTTAGATAAACAGCCACAAAACCAGATTGCTGCAGACCTGTAACCATTAACTTCTCTTTGGATTTCGGTTTTTGCAGATGTGCTGCTATGAGGACAAAAAGCAGAAGGCTTGGCTCCAGGAGCTACAGTTCTGTCCCACCAAGCTCAGGACAGGTTCCTGCACCCTCAGCATCCCCCCTGCTGTGATGGAGGTGCTGCACAGCCTGCCCCTGCACCTTTGGGACTGTGGCTGACAGGGTAAGTCTTGCTGTAGCAGAAACCTGCTGCAGTGCACAGAGACAGCATTACCCCCACCTCCCTTGACAGCACTGCGTGGTGGGGGATAGTGGGGCACACAAAACCTTCCAGCCTTGGAAAAGAGCAGCAGGGCTGCAGGCAGGCTCCTGTTGCACAGCAGCCAGACTGGCCGGCACCCCAGCAGGGGCTTCATCCCCAGACAGCTGCAGCCGGTGCTGACAACACACGTGCCAGGCAGGAGGAAGGGGGATGTGATCCCCCAGAGCAGGCTGGAGGGCAGCTGTGGGGGGAGAACCTCAGTGACACCCAGGGGAGCTTCTTCATGTGCTTGCAGCTGTGGGACACCAAACACTTGTGTATGCCCCACATGCACACCACACTTGAGACACAAAACACTTCCTGCACAACACCCACTGGAGGCAAAACCCACCCCTGCAGAGCACGTGTCAAAACCAGAATAGCTGCATGCTACACTCCTGGGACACAGACCCTGCTGGTGACACACAGGGGAGACAGGACCTGGGTGCTACTTGTGCAATGCACAGGTGAGCCACAGAGTGGGGCAGTGCACTGTGTGTGCCCCACACCACCTGGGGTGGCTGCACAACACCCACAGCTGCTGCACACGGGTACCACAACACACTTGTATGTCCCACACACAGCCCTGCATTGCACACAGGCTCCACAACATTTGCTACACCACACTGTGATGCTTCTGCTGCACGTGTGTGATGGGACACCACATGTGCTGCACATCTAGGCCATGCCACACCCATAAAACACCAGCCACACGTGGGATACTCAGCACAGCAGATGTGCTGCACCTGGCACCAGATGTGATGCTGCACACCAACATCCCACACTTGTGATGCCACATGTGTACCACAAGATACCTGCTGCGTAGAGGTGACAAGGTACCACAGATAGATGCTGCATACCATGTAGCACATGCATTATGCTCCACATCCATGTGCCAACAGACACACACAAACACAAGTCATGAAAAATCACACCACACAATACCAGGCACCTGAACATAGAATTGTGTGGCTGCACATGACACAACACGTGCCCACTTACCCAGTGCCCCCATGCCCCACACACAGCTCCACCCCATAACTCACTTTAAAAAAAAAAAAAAAGCCAAGAAACAGTATAAGCCTGTTCTGCATTAGGCTGGAGCTGAGGAGACCAGGACCCACTCTGTCTTTGCAATCAAGCACTGTACACAGACAGCAACCCCAGGAGCTGCCTCCCAGTCAGTGCTGCACAACTCCATCCCCAGACACCTCAGAATTTAAGACCAGCAGATCTCAATGCTTCCCTCTTCCTGTGCTCAGCCAATTTCTGCCTCCAGCATCCCTGCTGGAGACCTATATTATCAAAGAATCACGAAACCAATACATTTTGCTTATCTACAATGAATTTCAGTTACAACACTTCTCAAAGTCTGAAAAGAAGGAAGGTGCTCCAGCCCTTGATGGTTAATGCTTACACAACATAAGGCACCAGACAAGCCCATCCCCCCCATCCTGGTCCATAATGTCAAGACAAGCAGCTACTACAGTAGTTATGTTAGGATCATGCATTGTGTTACTCACCCATTGTCCTGTACGGGTGGATGTCCCCTTGGCTTGGAGTTTTAAGAACTATTTATCTATTCATTGAGTCAGAGGCAGGTGAATGCATCCTCCTTGTGTCTGGAGTCTTGGACACAGCCAAGCTGGACTGATCAAGTCCAAACTTATAACTATCTAGAGCCTTATACTTACCTGTGAGCATCTTTCAGCAGGAGGAAGGCATCATACAAAAAAGCCTAGGGCATATGCAGCAGACAAGTTTACTTTTGGGTACTTACCAGGTTAACATCATAGTTTTCCTGCTGCATCACATGGTTCTGTCATACTTTAGTCAGTTGCTTATCTGTCACAATATACTTTGGCCATATTTCTCAAGTCATTTAGCTTACAACAGGTTTATTCTTATTCTTATCTGGCATGCAATCATTTGGCCCCAGCCTCAGAAACAGAAAGCAAAAGAAAACAACCCACTGGCCCAAATGCCATAAAGTTATCCTCAAACAATGAGGCTGTATCCCAATAGCCCCATATACATACAGCCTGCTGTTGGAGTTTAACATGTGCCTTCATTTTCCAGGGTTTTAGAGAAATTTTGTCAATCAATCACTTTACAAATGTACCATTTATCTGAGCCCAGTGTTTGAGATCACTTTTGGTCCAGCACTCTGCACAGGATGGTTGCAGCTAATAAAGGTATTTTTTTTAACCTGGCAATACTTTTGGGCCAGCTGCCTTCACTGAAAGAAAGGCCAGGAAGATTTAATTTGCCCTCCTCCTCCCCAGCATGTGGATACATAATATCTTCTGGAGCCTCTGAATATTTGAAACAAGAGATAGTAATTTGTCTTTACAGGCTGCATCAAATGGTGGATTTAAAACAGTTGGAAGTATACAGAGCAAGGACAGGAATGAGGAAACTTGGTTTGCTTCCTTGGTAACAAAAGCTACAGCACAGCAGGAGAACAGAGCATGATAATTAGGGAATTACAGCTGTTAGTCACAGAAAATATGCTGCAGTTGCAGGTCAGGGACGTGAGGTTGTGGCACAGGAAGGAAAACTATAATTTAAAGTTTGCGAGGAACTCACTGCATGCATTAGAGTTTTTGCTACTTATAGAATCTCTACACCTGTTTTCCAGGGCAGAAATCAAACCAGTAAGAACATAGATCAGTAACAAACACCAAGGAAATAGTTTCTCTGCAAGAGTCAGGACAAGAATGACTTTATAAAGAACTATTTTTAAGAAGAATAGGTATTCCACCAGCTCCTGTTCATCACCCCTCCTTCTCTGCCTAAGCAGGACAATCAGAAGCATCAACTTTAAGATGAGAAAGAGGACAAGGGGAGTTATTCTGAGAGGTAGCAGATCTCTTAGAAACACCAGAAGTGGTGTATAATGCAAGACCCAATAAAACAGGGCTTGTCTTGGAGACCACTCTGAATTAAGCCAGAGTCTTGCTGTAGTTTCCTGCAAGTGGTTCCTGAAGGGAACTTTTTTCTCCAGAGGGAAATATAAGTCTCAGACAGAAGAACATACCACTTTATTTTCCTAGCCTTCACCTTACAACAAAAAGTGGCAAATTCCACCAAAAGGCACAACAACAAACCTAACAGGTACCTCCAGTGCTTGCCCAAAAGCCATTTGAAGGACAAGAACCTTCTTTGAAATGCTATGCCACCTCCTCTTCTTCCAACAGGAGCTGGTCCCATCGCAGAAGAGCAAGGTGTGCTACAGCTACTGCACACCAGAAACTTTCTCTGACTTCAGCTGTCCCCAAAGCTGGGCAAGAGCTGTCATGACCAAACACTTTCAGAAGTGGATTCTTACATGGACAGAGACTTTATGGTATTTTTTCCTCATTGTACTCCAAGTGAAATCATACACAAACCCTGTCCAAAGCAACTGGAAAACTGGACTCCCATTTCAGTTGAGAAAGTGGCTCTTCCAGACCTTGAAGAACGTAAAGTTTCAACAATCTTTCAGTGAGTTCAGAAAACCCATAGAAGATAAATATGCTCATACCACTGACAGGTATGGCTACTAAACCTGTATGCTTTCATCTGACCCTTGATCCAGCTAGATCCCCTGTAAGGAGTTCCTCACTGCCCTCCCACTTAAGAGGGGAACTTTTCTTTCTTCTCCAGATCTCCCCTTTCTGTTCTGTAGTGGTTATGTTTGGGTTTAGGTTTTTTAAATAATCTTTCTTTACTAAAGTTTTATTGTGTGGAAAAGCATCTTCCGTGCTTCTCTATCCTTAAATCAAGCTGCTTCAGGGACAGAGATCTGACTCTTACAGGTGAGAACTGGAGCAGAAGAGAACTTGAGGGAACCTAAATTTACAGAGGAATAGCAGAAACACTCACCAGCCCCTGAGGCTGACCAAGAGCTGGCAGCCTGTTTTCCACAGACCTTCACCTGTATTTCCTGAGTACAGAGCTTGAATTCAAAGGCCAATATTAGGAGACCTCAGGCCATGAGGCTCAAAGCTCTCCATAGGGCACAACTTGCTCATCCAAATGTTAATAAACAAAACGTCCCACATTTGCTTGCTGTACCAGCTAGCAACTTTGCATCACATCTCAGCCAAACTCATTCTTTCCATGGAAAAGCAACTATTAATAACTTCCTATCGCTGAGCCCAGCCTGCCAACCAGCATCCAGGCCACCACAGTTCTCCTTGAAAGCTGGCAGCATGCCATGCAGATCAACTAATTCAAACTATTTTGGGCAGAAAGGTATTTCAGTGCCCTAGCCCCTCAGAGTGCCCTAAGACAGCCTCTGTTTCAAGGTGATACAACCCGAAATCCCTCTCTGCTCACAGTCATGCAAGGTGTCATAGCAAGAGCTCAGAGGTGAGGAAACTCCCTGGGCTCTGAGGTAAAACCTATCCCTCAGGACTCTGCCAGCTGCTTGGATGTCATGTTTTTTCTGACCTTATGAGTGCTTACCCTCAACCTAAGTGGTAAAATGCTTCTGTTCTCCTTGACAAGTGGCCCAGCCTAGGGCCTGCACCTCACTCAGAGTTAGCTGCCAGCCAGATGGTTTACTCACTTGGGGGCTGGGGAAGTCACGCCAAATTCTTGATGGAGATTTCCTTCCTGCCCCATTTCTGGTTATTAGCAGACTGGCAAAGACAAGTTGGCTCCCAGTCTCTGCTCAGAAGACAACCAGTATTCCCCACCCTATTGAGATACAAGTCCTCAGGCAGAGGAGTCTTTTTCTGTCATTTGGGATGGAATTTCTGTACGTTAAAAACGAATAGTAGCAGAGACACACCTCAGTCTTGTAGCCACTTGACCACGATAATGTGGTATTTAGTTTTAACGCCTTCCAGAGGAAGATTTTAATTTGCATTTTAGAGTCCCATGTAGTGAGATGCCCGAGATGTACTTACACCCTACTGCTCTTCTTGCTGCTGCTTGTGCAGAGTTGTCTTTGGGGAAGATAAAGATTCACCAGGTCTTGGTGCAATGCATCCAACACATCTGAGTAAAATTTCAAGTCCATCCTGATAGTGCCAAGTGCTTGCTGCCATTTTTAGCAAGCAGAATAACAAAGTATTTAAGGACAGATCCTTCCCCAAATAGACAAGAAGAGCCAATCAGCAGCTGTTTCTTTTGGAAGATTTTGCCAGCACAACAAATACTCCATATGGAAGCAGAAAGATGCTAGTTCTGAGCAATAAATGCATGTCAGATGACACTGCCACTAAATATACCTGGTGACTGTTAGCACAATTGTTTTGCTTCCAGTCTGGTTCCCCTCTTTGGTGTGGGCAGCAAGGGCATCTTAAATGAAACAGCCCCAAGGTGAATCTAGTTTAAGCATGATGAGGAGAGGGGGGGAGGAGTAGGGGGTGGTGGTTAAGGGAGCACTGGGGGTAAGAGGGGAAAAAGAGCCAATATTAAGTGTGGAAACTAATACAAAAAGCTGCTGGGATATTAATAGTGTGCTGAACTAATAAGATGCAGTCAAAGCCATGAAGCTTCTGTAACACTGCAGCAGCTGCTACTGTGATGTAAGAGACTAGAGTGGATCTGTGTATTTACAGCAGTTATTTGAAAGCCTGGGCGTGTAATTCCACTCAGAATCCCCACCAACATAAATACATTAAAAACAGACTTTAAAAGCTCCTTTAAGCCCACTGAGCACAATAGCTAAAGTTTCCACAAGAAATAATTCATAGCATTACAGCTATTCTTGTATAGATGGGCTAAGAGCCTTGCTCCATGTTCTGGACTGAAGATGGAGCAGAAGATCTTGCTGAGAACAGGCTACCCTGTAGCTGCCCAAATACCCTCCAGCTCTCTTGAGGGCTTAAAAAGCTTTCTGGGACAGGAACCTGTAACATAAAGAAGTCTGCCCCATGGAAGTTCTTCAATATGGTGACTGTTTAAAATCCTTAGACCTACATCAGGGTGTTGGTTGCTTTGTGCGGGCACCTACAGGCAAAGTTGGTTTGTCTATTAAGGATGTGACAGGGCTCCTGTTTCCTTCAAGAGTGTGATCCTGCAGACAAGAAGTCCCTCTGACCAAGCTCTCAGCCGTGCTTCAGCTGCCTCACGAATGGACTGGGAGGCCAGCAATGCCTGCACCATTCAGGGACACACCAGCCACACAAAGAAGGAATATTAAAGCCCAGTTTCACAGCCCTGAAAGGAGCAGTCACTTTTTCCTTTGGAAGCCCTATCTCCACAGTGTTTCTGGCACAGAGAGGACAGCCATAGGAGGTCAAGGATGCAGCCTGCACAGGCTGTTGAGCTAACAACAAGCAACACCACTTACTAAACCTTTGAAGGACTGGTGCTGTAAGCAGTCCCACAGAGTTAGGTCTACCCTAGAACTTTTGTTTTGGAAAGAGCAGGGGTTTGCAGCTTAACACAGGCTGCCAAGCATTTGCACATCTGCTGTTCAGCTCTTGCTCTTCCCCAGACATTGCAGTTGTTTGCAGGTGGCAGAGTGACTTGGCCTCATTGCCTGTTAAACCCAACTTCAGACTCTTCCACCTGCCTGAAAGACCTGATGGATATTTGAGAGATTCCAAGATCTTGGAGAAGGAATTAATGCAAAAGTTGTTCTGGACACAGCCCTAGCAGGCAATTCCAGGATGACTACTCTGATGGTTTAGGATCATGAACCTTCATGAAGTAACCAGGACACACACACACACACACACACACACACACACACACACACACACACACACTTGCCTCTGTCAGCAGATCACCAAAACCCCTCAGTTGCAGAGAACAGGCCCAGGCAGAGACAGATGCCCAGAGAGCTAGAGCAGGGTCTAGTACCCACCATGTAGGGTAAGAACTTCCTACCCTAGATTGTAGATGGCAACAATATGCTCACTAACAGCTCAAAAGTTACCCATGGGCACATCATCACAAGCCGGCAAAAGGCTGAAGTCTACATAACCGAGATCCCTTCATAAAGCACAACATGGTATTCAGGGAACCTTAGGGGAGTGGGGGGAGAAACCTCAACACATATAGAAGGGGAGAAGGCAGATGACTTAACTGCTGTTATGACAGTTATCAAATGAAAGAGACCAGTGACTTGGAGGACACTGCAGGTCATAGAAACATTCCACTATGATTATCATAGTGGTTCCAATTACTTCCAGTATAAATTAGCCAGACAGTTGAAAGCAGGTTTTCAGAAAATTAATTTAACACTATTATCACTATTAACACTATTGTTATTATTAACAAAAATAAACCACAAAAACCAAGGAAAGATTAATTTCTAATGAAATTGAAAAGTCTAGAAAAGCATAGAATAGAATAGAAATAAAATAGAAAAGCATACCATTGGCTTCAAGGCACAGTGCTGTCAGGTAAGCAGTGAATTTATTGGTGGCAGTTTGTCCAGCCTACCAAACCCCTTGGGGTTGTTTGTGCTCCAAATCTGATCCCTAGCTGTGTGCACACCATGCATTAAGACTGGTCTCTAGAAGCAGACCAACTGGGGCCTGTTCTTTCATTATCAGAAAAAGAGGGAGGGATCTACATGGAGGGGAAATGAGAGCCCAGAGCACACCTGTGCCTGCATCTTCTCCTTCATCTTCTCAATCTCTCTCTGGGGGAGATTAAGTCTGGAAAAAAGATTGATTATCTGGAACTGTGGTGTGATCCTACCCTTTGCCTTTTTGCAGCTGACTGGAACCTGACTGGGTGCACAGCAATGCAGGGTGAGCCATGAACACATGACTGAGAGAGGAAGAGACACTAATAAAACCTCCAGGGCTTTCTCAGACTGTCCTGTCATCCAGTATCAGAATCACAGAGGAAACAATTCTGCCTTACCTGATCTGGGCATTAACAACACTCAAGCAACAACATCAAATGAGCACATGCTTGCTCAGGCATGAGGAATACAGAAATAGGATAGGTCATTTTTATAATAACACCGAGTTTCATCCAAAAAGCATTAGCAAGATCAAGGACAGTCATGTTTTACACTGACCAAGATGGAGTTAAAGGAGAATTTCACTATGATACTCCTTTGTTCAAGACAGAGCTTCAACCAAGAGGCAACAAGGATAGGTTTTTCATGGCAGAAAGTTTATTCTTCAAAGCAATATCTGTTACCAGTTCCAACAGCCATATGAACACTCCAAGCCCTCTTACTACAACGTAATTGTAGTAGAGTTAAAGGTTACAATATCTAGGATATCAGATATGGTGTTCCATCACATTATCAGAAACATGAGTGAACAGGATGCCTGCATTGAACTTCATGCAAAACAGTTTCCAGTGATGCTATCCTGATCAGAGAACATAAAGATTTCACCGACTTTTAAAGCAAGTACCTTCCACAGATACACATGCATTCAAGGGCAGCCCCACCACTGCACACAGTGTCTCAGCAGAGCATTTCTACCGACTCTCTTTTTAACTGCCACAGCAAACACCAAGGGGCTCCCACCTACTCATCAAGGGCAGGGGAAGTTAAGAATCCTTCCACACAAGGGCTGCTACAATGCATCCTCTCTACCCGGGTAGCTTTGTAGCTTAATTGAAATTCAGGCACAGAGTTCTGAGCTATAAACATTTGTTTTACTAATCAAATCATTATTCCTTTGATATATTTTTCAGCATGGACCAAACCTGGAAGTTTTCTCATCTTGGGTCCATATCAGCTGCTGCTTAATCATCAGAATCCAATTGCAGAAGGTCTTAGAACTACCAAGGAAAAGCAGGTAATGAATTTACACACTACATGTGAAAGAGTTAAGATGTGGATACATTAACTAAAACAAGTGTTGAAACCACAACTAAAAAGAAACAATGTTCACAAGGAAAGCAGCAGAATGACGAGACAGGAGAAACAGTAACAAGTAGGTAACAGAAGTGATATTAGCACAATTATTTGCCACACTGGGACTTCATCTATAAACACTGAAGTCAGAAATTTACCCACTCTACAGACAGGTCGGAGACCACAAGTTTTTCCATTTAGTTCCATACACAAATATCAGCTGGAGTTGTACTAGATGATTGCTGTAGGTCCCCTCCAACTGAAATATTCTGTCCTAATTCTCTTCCAGAAAAGGAAACCTAGTCCCAGTGAAGAGCAAGCAGCAATTTACTGGAACCAGGGTGAGCACAAGCAGGAAAACAAAAGGTGCTACAAAGGTGGCCATAAAGTCAGATCTTGCACACAGACCTCCTTTGCATCTCATTAGGAGATGATTAGTTAAGGGAAGCAATTGCAAGGCAGTTGAAATGAGCACAAATCTCCATTCCCCTTTAGTGTGTGGCAGGAGGCTACAGCCCTAGGGATCCAGCCTGGATCATTGGGGTTACTCTCAGCTCTCCCCCACAGCCTGTTATTACCCTTGATCACTTTGTTCACAATGTTTTGATGTTTCTCACCACTTCCTTGGGATGAATATAGCTATCCACTGTAGAGCCTCAAGCCTGCAGTGGAAAGAGGTTGGATGGGAAGAAGCTGGTTTGCACATGAGCTCAGTACCCTCATTTCTGAGCAAGGACCCAGAACTGGGCAATCGGTTGGCCACTGACAGTAAGGGCAACAAACATACTTGTTGCACAGTGGGTGACCATAGAATTTACCCCTTTCCTTGAGTTCCCAGCTTCTCCCAGCTACGTAGGGCTCATCCATCAAGAATTTATCACACACTCCTCCACATTTTTGCCAGTGAGAGAGAAGCAAGGAGACATCGAGGCTGCTCATTTGGTATTTTTGCTCACTGCTTCCATGGTGCTACGACATCCTAAACAATACCAGCCAAGCTCTACCAGATTTTTGGAAGTCTTAACTCCAGAGACCTCACAACACCCCCGTGCGGTTAAGAAAAGGATCTTGGCTCATGCCACCCACCACTGAAACAGACACCCCTAGGCTGGAACGAAGCAGCTGTATGACACCATGCAGCAACACTTCACAGCATTTTAGGGTAGAAAGCAATTAACCTTTGGCTGAATCCCCTTAGCTCCAAGCTACAAAACGAGTGTTTGTTCTGTTTTCTTCTCTACCCCCCACCTCCCCAAAGTCTGCACAGCTCTGGTGTTCTCATTAGCTCACTGCCTGGGCTGCTTTCTGGACTCTGAAATGGAGAACAACAGTTGTCATTAAACTAATGGGCTGTTTATTCAGATATTAATTTTGGTTTTTTTCTTGCTTCTGCTGCAGAGTATTGGCAGCTGATCCAGATAAAATTAGGGTGAGGCTGTAGTGCATTGTGCTTCTGTTCAGACAGTAAACACAGTGGAGCTGGGTTCTACTTGAGACATCAGCTGTGGTTTAAAGCAAGTTCAGGGAGTTCAGACAAGGTCCGTTTTGCAGGTCTGAAAGGCACAACTCCTTCAGCTGAGGGGAGGCATTTTATTCTCATTACCGTTTCTTTCCAAGTCTGATTGAAATTTAGTACTATTTTCTGTACTTATATAGAATCTTAATGTTCAGGTCCTGCTTCCAGTGATTCCCAGTATCCAAGTCTGCCAGCTACATTATGAAAGCCTTGAAATCCCAGAGTCAGGTGTCCCCTTAGATTTCAAGCCCTGAATTAATATTTTATATAGTACAGGCAACAAATGAATGAATTTAAAAAAAAAAATAAAAAAAAAAATCAGAAGGCAGATAAGTGAAAACTTAGGAATATAATACGGTTCTGACTCATCTGCTTCACCCTGAACACTTATTTACAACTTCATCTGCCTCATAGGCAAAGAATGGGTTCATCTCAGTTAAAGACCAACACCAATTCACGACAGCCCTGGTGAGTCTTTTCCTTGGAGGACCCCAGCACCTCCACCATCCAGGCTCTCTTTCATTAACTCACACACCACATCAGCCTGCCCACCTCTGTGCACTCTGCCTCATAGGACACAGAGAGCTGCACTAAGACTGGGTTGGTGTCGTCCTAAAAACATGTACCAAACTCTCCACAGTGGCTTGCAAGCCCTGAATTTAAGACAGGCTAATTCCCTGTCAGCATCAGGGAGATGCATTAAATGACCTTAGGGGTTGTATTACATGGAGAAAATCAATAATAAGCAGCACCTAGAAAGATAAAGCTATTAATCAGCTTGATCCTATTAGTCTTCCATAAAGCGTGGCCATAAATAGATAGGGTTTATAACTGCATCACTTTAAGCAGTTAAAGAAAACACTGACATACAGGCATTTTGATGCCTGTCTCAAACAGTGAACTTTCCCAAAGCATGTTCCTTTCTGAGCCATCAGAAATTGGAAGCTGTGGCTGAGGTTGTGGTCACCTGCAGGAGCACTGGGCAAGCAAAGCCAGACCAGCAGCAGCTTATGAACTGCAGAGTGAGTGGAGGGCAAAGTCAGCCTGATGCTGACTTGGAAAGCACCCTCAGGAGTGGTCTTGCCACTTTCTTCAGGCACCACTGATACTTGCCTGGTCCTAGGACTTCCCTAAGTTGGTAAGAAGAGCAAGCCTGCTTGCAGATCCTCAGCCCCAGTTCAAAACCCATTTTGCTACTTTTTGTAAACAAAGAGCCAGAAAACAAAATGAAGAGTCCAAACAAAGCAGTGCTTTTCTTTCTTAAATGTGAGCCTCACAAGAGCCATGCAGGCATGAAGAGAGTGCCTGCATTAGCAGATACCTTGCTAGCAGGCTTAGAGGAGAAGGAAACCATAAAACCTCCAGGCATTCCAGCAGGCTGGGTACTCAGGATCAGTTTCACAGTTTAGGAAACAGTTTCATCTCAGCCCCCACAAACTGACCTTGGCAGAACATAGCAACTTTGCACATAACAGCCATTTTTCTGCTGTGAGTAATCCAGTAATCTAAAGCAATGCTTCATTTTGTTGGTGGGACAAGGCATCTTCATATCATATGAATAAGACATTACAAGGGGAAAAAAATTAAACCACATTGAAATTAGATTGATGAGAATTTCTTAAGTCCATTTACAAGATCTTTCTACTCATAGAATTTCACCAGTTTGTGCATTCTCACATCTTTCCCACATAATTTTCAATTTTAGACACTATCACGTTATCCCAATACAGCAGAAGCTGACACAGTGTATGCAAGGGCAGTTCCATGGGAGAGTATCTTCAGAAATACCTGCCAGGGATCTTTTGACTATTCACAGCTCAGCTGAAGAAGAGGGGAGTGACTCTTCATTTACAGACAACACACACAGCCTTACAGCAACATCTTTCTTTAGCTCCCCCTTTTCTCAGGCCTCTTGCAGCCACTCAGAACTAACAGTTCAAGTTAGAGACCCACTGCAACCTGAACAGGACAGGAGACTCATGCCTGCTGCTGGCCAGCAAGGGAAGGAACAGCACACTGGTTCAGCCAGAAAAGGAGAGTATTGCTTACATCCCTGCTATCTTATCTAACCAGACAGGTTTAAAAAATAGAGTTCTACACTTAGGGAGTCCTAGCTAAGTTGTAATGCTGGTTTTTTATTTGTTTTGTCTTCCAACTTTACTAGTTACAGCAGCTCTCTCCAAGAGTCTGAACAAACACTGAATTAAGCATTTAAGGAGAAAAACTCAGGGCT
The DNA here is from genome assembly GCA_038090715.1 of Florisuga fusca. NCBI lineage: Eukaryota > Metazoa > Chordata > Aves > Apodiformes > Trochilidae > Florisuga > Florisuga fusca. The sequence goes on from JAAWXA010000027.1 coordinate 9,951,314, forward strand.
TTCATCTGTGTCCTACAAAACCTGCACACCAATACTTAGAAAAGAAAGCAGCTTCAGCAAGTAATCTGTGCCAATCACATGAAACTAGGTCAGGTACTTTACCTACATTAGTCACACCTGTAATCAGTTCAGATGCCCTCTGAGATACAGCAGGTTTTAGAAATAAGAACTAATGGATTTGGCCAAATAAGGTACAACCTGTGGGGTCGGAACAGCAAGAAGCATTTCAAGGCTAATGAAGAGTTGGAGTTTAATGGAAAAGAGATGGCTGCTTTTCTAATGAGACAAGGTGCCTGTTTCTAACAGTTTGTTACCTGGCACAGCCAGGCTACAGTTTGCTTGTATCTAAAAGCCAGAGTGTAGAGCCAGTGACAGGCATGTCCCCATGCATGTGCATACAGCCTTCCTGCTGTTGCAAAGAGAAAGAGGGAATTAAATCAAGGAGAACTGCATTCAGCCCAGTGCTATTTGGCAATCCTGAGAGTGAGAGTAAATCCTAATCAGATAGTACAGTATCTAACCAACAAGCTCCTGGAAGATCCCTAAAGTGCCCTCTCATTCTTGCCTGCCCTCAGATGGGCAGGTGCAGGCAGTAAGGCAGGAGTGTAGAAAGAAACTCTTAGCCCTCCAGACAGTCTAGGCTCCAAAGCTGATATTATGGTCAAATAGCACAACCCATAAACCAGCCCTTTTCTGTCTGTCATCATTCTTGCCTTATTGTCCTGGGCTTTGCTTTGTTCCCTGTGAGGGGGCATGCTCTGTTTCTCAGCCACATGGCAGCAAGCATGCTGGCCTGCTGCCCACCCTAAGTACCGTGTAGGCAGGATGGCGCCTCCAATACTTAAAACAATATTTAATGTTTTACATCATTGTGGGCCCATAGATTATTTTCTAAATCCATGAAGCAACAGTAGATGAGAATATGGTTCGCTAATGCTGCACAAGGAAATAATGCATGAGGGAGGAGAGATCAGTGAGGAGCACTTGAAATTACAGTTGGCATTGGCTGTGGGGTAACGTACCACACGTGATGACCCACTCGCCCCAGACTCCACACTGCATCCAACCCTGGACTCTAAGAAAGGCACAAATGGAAGGAAGCTTGTCCAAGCAGCAGGCAGATTCATTCTAGTTCTACCCTCTCAAATCTTTGAAGAAAAGCTTCTTTGTGGAACTGCCTAGATTAATGGAATTGCTAAATATTAGTAGGGACATTATTTTCAGAAGAGAAGACACAAGTTTAAGATTAAAACTTCTAATACAAGCCTGCCTGACATGCTCAAGAGAGAAAATCAGCATGACATGCAGGGACAGACACACTCTGGCTGATGCTGACATGTACCATACATCTCAAGTTTATACTTCCAAAGCATCAATGGATTACTTTTTCTTCCATTACTGTTAAAAGTCACTTTAAAGACCTGAGTGAACACTATGGCACCAAACTGAGTAGAAGAGTGATATACAATGCCAGAGTTCAAAACCAGTACCATATGTGAAAATATGTGGCATTTTTAATAGGACAAAAGTGAGGAATTTTCTACACTGTCTTCCCAGTTATATCTTCTTGTTCAGTGATCAACTCTGTCATGAAATTAATTTTGCTGGATTAGTGACAAGTCCTTTTGGTTGCTTTATATTTGTCACTGGTCAGGGCAATGGCAAGGAGTAGCAGAGAGCTGTTCAAAGGAAGCTTCACCAGAGCCTTCACTTTAGTATTTTCTCAATACTAAAGAGCTTCCTCACATTCACTTTAACACTTTTCCTCTTCAAGAGAGAGATGATTATTGAAGCCACCTAGCAGTGCCTTCTCTGCTTATTTTATTTTTGCTTCTCTGCAGCAAAATGCATTTTTGAAGTTATCTGTATCCTAGCAAGTGTCACTGCCTCACCTGCAGTGCCAGTGTTACTCTTCATACTGAACTACTCTAATTCACTCAATGGCATTTTTCTATTTTTTCTCTGCAGAGGCTCCCAACTGTTGCTGGATACAAAATGCATCTAAACCAGTTGTGTTCCAGAGACATGTGCCCACCCTATGACTCCAAATAAAGTTTGATAGGGAGATGTGTACTACTCTGCTGTATGATCTGTTTCGACTGTGTTTTAATAAGGTAGGTAATCCTACACTGTCCCAGTTTTAAAAGAATCCTGGCAATTTGAATTAATAGCATAAAAGTATAGCACTTGCCATAAACATGGAACAGTTGCTTTATTGCACTTGTCAAATGCATAAAAAAAAAAAAAAAAAAAAAAAAAAAAAAAAAAAAAAAAAAAAAAAAAAAAAAAAAGGCAAAACTGGAGAAAGCATCACATACACTGCATGTTTGAATCCTTATGGTTTTTTTCCAGCCTGGTACTCACTCTTAGTTCAACAAGTTTCTTACAAGCCCTATCCCTTGTTCAATCCAAATTCCAGAGTGGAAAGTACACCAGAGAGGGTCTTCAGCCTCCCACTAAATACAAAGTGACTAAACAAGTAGTTATAAAGGTGTTTACCAAGATCATTTCAAACTGTTTCTCTGGCTGTATCTACACTGCCCCATAGAGCAGCCAGGAAGAAAGAGCCATCCTCACCACCTCACCTGCTGAAAGATGCTCATGAGCAGCTCCAAGGTGGGCACCACTGCCTCTGGGAAGTGATGCTCCTGGGGCTTACAGCACCCCTGGGCACTTTGCATACCCTCCAGCTACTCCAGGCTGCCCTATGGTGATGGGGGATGACACCTTGAGAAGAATTGCTCTCCCCACCCCTCTGCAGACAGCCTGAGCTTATATTGAGTGCTGGCTCCTTACAGAAATAAAAACAAAGGGTCCAGGCACCACTTTGGCAGTGAATTGTCCAAAAATTCACACGCTTCAACAGGTTCACTTTGGACAAACCCTTAAGATCATGAGGTTCAGAAGTATTCTGGGCCCTGACACAGAGCACCACCTCAAATCTACAAGGAGCATCACCCCATTTCCTTGGAACCATCCACTAAGAGCAAAGCATCCAGCACTTGGAATCCACAGTTTGGAAGAGACGTTTATACAGCTCCTTTGAAAACCATTGCTGATGGCAAAAAATGAACAGAAGGTGTGATTGGAAACAGAAACACTCAGCTTTGAGAAAAGTTGATAGATGCTGCACAGAGGATAAAGATCTGCCCTAATTGCTGAACAGAACCAGAACCAGGAGCTATACTGAGTGGCTGAGGACTTCACTGCCCAGGTTATTAACCCAGATGGCTCATCATGTGCAGAGCCATCTGCCCACAGCTTAGCTTTGAGTCCCAGCTACCTGAGGGAGAGCCCATGGGCTGCCATGACAAATCCTGCAGCACTGCCTCATCCTGCTGCCAAGCCTCAAATCTTGGCCACCTCACTCCAGGCTGGCCACAGAGCAAACACTTTAAAGCCTAAAAAAATCTAATTTCTATCAGCAAAGAACAGCAGTGGATAGAAAGAAATCTCTAATATGATATTTAGAAGACAAACCCCAAACTGATCTGAAAAATTCAGGTGTTTGCTATAGCAGAGGCAAATAGCTTGACAAGCCCACTATAAAACAACTCTGAGGTGGCATGGTGGGGGGAGAAAACAGTTTTATCTGCTATTACTGCACTGAACTCTGAACCTCTGTGTTATAATTTGAGAAGCAGCTGTGTATTTGGACTCCCAGCACCCTGCCATGGTCCTCAGCCTGTCAAACAGGCACAGCAAGAGTCACTCACCCTGGGTGATCAGCAATTAGCAGCACAGCCACCACGGAGGCTGCTGCAGGGGAAGACCTCCTGGCCCTGTCCCCGGCCCCAGGCAGGTGCACACCCCTGTCACATCCAGCACATGTCCTTTGGGATCTTCTCCAGTGCTGTGACCAAAGCAAAATGTTATCAGTAAGTGCACCATCACCAGAGACTCCCAGCATTAACTAACTCTTAACTAGCTAACTAATTAGAAATTAATGAACATATTAGTGGTGGCTGTCAAAGGATTCTTTTCTTCCAGAACTGTAGCAGGAAGAGTTTAAAGAGGAGGTACTGAGGTCAGAGCACAAGACACTGCAGGAAAACATTTTTGTCCTCAAATGGAAAAAACAAAACCCCAACATATCCTATAAAATAAAACTAATTTGAAGACAGAAGATAGATTTTTCTTCCAGTCTGCCACAGGCCTATTCTGGAATTATTCTTATATATAAAGTGTAACAGTAATATTATAACAAAAACTCATGAAGTTCAAAACCAAAAAGTTTAAGAAAGTGTCTCATACTTGTCAGTCACGCTGTATTTCAGTAATCTTGCAAGTCCAGAGGTCCAGATGAAGGTCCTGAACACTGCCTGTTATTTGAGAAAGCAAGGGAACCTCCAGCACATTAGGATTTTGGCCCTGATCCAAGAAAGCACTTAAGCACACGCTTAACTTTAAGCACATGAGTGCTCCCACCCACATAAAAGGACTACTTATTCACTGAAAATTAAGCATCTGCAGAAATACTTTCCAGTATCAGCTTCTTTGCTGAGCATCTCACAGGATTACATCCTATCAAGTGACTCTGGAAGAAAAAAACCCACCAAAACACACCACCTAAACAGAAGTTGACTTCAAGCAGGGTTGCTGATTGCCAAGAGCTGCCTAAGCATATGTGGCACTCCCCTGTGGAGGCCCTCATCCTCCCTGGCTCCCTCACAACAGCTGCACAGCAGCAAGGAGCCTCTCCTGAGGGCAGAGCAGGGTAAGATGCTGTTTCAGCCTTTGCCTTGTGGTGCTAAAATAGAAAAAAAAAAAAAATGTAGAAGCTATTAACTCTGACCAAAGCCTGCTCCACTGCAGGCTGGGATGTAAAAGCACAATCTGGCCACTCTACCAACCTGAGAGCTGCTCCCAGTTAACATGAACAAGGTGTTAGGGTGAAAAGGGAAATCTTCTCCAGGTTGGTTGCTTTGGATCAGACCCTAAAGACCTTAAATTATATAAGGAGTGAGGTGGTGAGGGGATAAGAGCAGAAGATAAATTAATGCATACAGGCAGAAGGCAATAAAAACCAATTCTAAGCAGGGAGTGGAAAGAGATTGTGTCATCTCCCACACTCATTTTTGGAAGGTCATCACAATCCCAAATATTAACTATGGTTCAGGCTCCCAGAGCTCAGCAATACTCATCAATTCATCCATTTAGAAAAGAGAAATTACTTCCCATGATTCATTAAATATCTCTGAGAAGAGTGCAACACCCGGAGGCCCTTCTGGTATGAATCCAATTTATGCCTTCCACTTGCATGCTGGATCTCTCTCCCACTGGGAGGAACCGGGGTGCTGAAGACAGGATCCCAGTATGAGCAACTGGTGACCTGCAGGCTCAAGTGTTCCACAAAAAACACTTGCCTGAACACTACAGCTTAAGGTTAAGGCTATTGGGACAGTTACAGAGTGAAGGAATGGTTTTAAAGTAACATTTTATTACTGACTAGAAGTTACTAATACTATTTTTTTTTAGTGGCAGAAGTCTAAATACACTTACGTTTGAGGGAAGTGCTGCTGGAAACAGCAAGATAGCAATTTATGGTTTATACAGAAATATTACTCTGACCAAGGCTGCTGGTCCTGTCTGAGAAGCCCTGAGATGCAGAATAAATCCCTGGTGTGCAGTGCAGTGACATGGTGCTGCCAATCCACTCTGAAGTCAGAGCATGCCCAGGAGCCATCCCACTTCAAAGAAAAGCAAATGTTTCTATTTCTGCACCAAGTTGTGCAACAGGCTGCTTCTGAGCAGAGAATCCAAGTTATTTGTACTGAAATCACAAGCTGGCCACCCACCAGGCAGGTTTCCTACCTGCTGCCTGACACCAAGGCACACCCTGCATGCAGGCACCTGTCTGCCCCTGTGATTTGTGACCCATCTGACAAGGGCAGCCAGAGCCACTGTTTACAGCCCCGTGTCACTTTTGGCTCTGTGTGTGTGTGTGTTCCAGCTGCTCTTGGTGGAAGCACTTCCCCTACCCATTCTGATCAGAGGCTGCACCAACACAAACACTTGAGCTTTACAAGTCAGTCAGCTGAGCACTTAAATGAAGGTGTGCCTAAGATGCTCCTTAATATTTCTTAAAATTGGCATCTGCTTGTACAAGGGCTAAGATCAGGGAGAGAGGAACCACCAGTCACAATGTTGGTACTAAGGAACAGGGGGACTTGAAGGGGGAATTGATGACCAAGTTTAAATGCCCATGCAGAACTAGGCAAATTTTTTTACTTGACTTTCTATAGTGGCCCAAGGAAAACCAACTTTATTTTAAGCTAACTAATTATGGGCTACTTCAAGATCAAGATACACAGCCTCATGGCACGACAAAGGGTTTCAAGTGGTCCTGTAAAGAAATCCTTCATACTTAACTACACCCTTTTAAGATTAAAATAACAACTAATCTTGCACAAATATCCATCATACAGGTTTTGTGAAGCAAGAAACAGTGATGCACCAGGCATGGGGTACACACTGACACGGCTGAAATGAATGCAATAAAAATAATTTTCCTGAACCATTCTTTTGCTGAAGGCTCCTAACTTCAAAGTTTTACAAGGAATAAGACACCTGTTTCCATATTTGACTGTTTCACTTTGAAATGAATGTAACCAAGGCTTAGCCATTGTCTTTCCACACGTATCTGGAGGAGAGAGATTCATCACTAAGAGACTTTTCCTCCTCCTCTTCCCCTCACTTCCCAGCTCTTGATCTTGTGTGGCCCCTCTATGCCAGTATATTGTTTGTGCTTTTTGCAAGGCCCTACTTTAAAGTATGACATGTTTATGTAAGAGGCGTTGATGGCTAACACAGGCTTCAGCTCAGTAGGGCATTTGGGATGGTGTCACAGAGGAATGCTCTCCCCTGATTTATGAGCATGTTATAGTTATTCAGGTGGAGTGGCAGGACCTGGCAGAAAGCACCATCATACAGATCAAATGTGTTTTAAGTTCATAGATCAATAGATCAGGCTGAAGTGCTGCCACAATTGCTGCAGGGTTGTGGTGGAAACTAAGTCCTCTGTTTTTAAAAGGAAAGCTGTCTGTGAAGACAAAGAGCTGCCTTCCTCCTGAAGCCTCACTAACCAAAATCTTTCACTGGCCATACGAACCCTGTTCTGCAATTTGATGAGGGCATGTGCAGATTCAGAGACAGATGCTTATCCAGCTCACAAGTTTGACTTACCACACCATTGTTTTAATAAGACAAGTCTGATTCACTTTTTTTCTAAGTATGAATGAGAATACAATAATCTGCGTGGCACATCAGACAACAGCTCTCATTAAAATGTCCTCGGGCCATCAGGCATTTCTTTGCTAAACAATCTCAGCGTATTAGGGTGGTTACATTACACCAGCATTTAAAGAGATTGAGAAGCTGGATGATTTGAAGAGGGCCAGTGAGCTGGTTCCTCCCACAGGACTCAAGTGATCTCTGTGTGTTCCACTCATGTTCACCAGAGGGTGCTTGTGTGGTACAAGGCCAGGCTGTATAAACCTGGCTGGCAATTTCATTCTGGGTCCAGGCTGTGGGAAAAGAGATAAGTTTCTTTTTTTCTTCTACTGAAATGCTTTTAGCTCCTTTCAGATTTGTCATAACAACACACTTAAGAAATAACCTAATGCTGGCTTAAACCAATGCTCAGTGCAGACTGCTAAAAGTGCCTTTTCCGATTTGATATGCTACACTGACATATTGCACCTTTCTGTATACGTTTCATTCCCTTATGGTGTATGAAATTCAAAGATTACACCACAGAGTAATAGCTAGCCCCAAGTGAGAGAGCTAAACAAAAGCAAATCTGGTTGTACAATGAACATGATGTAGCCAAAGCTAATTAATTGTTCTATATCCATCATCATTCTGCCATTACAAAGTTCCTTCCCCTTCCTCTCAAGGGCTTTTTTCCTTCACTCTCTACCATTTATAACTTTTTTCTACTCATGCCCAAAGCTCTCTTACAGGAACCTAAGCTTCTTCCCCAGGACTACAGGCACCATTTCTTGCTGTTTTCTTGCAAAGGTTGTGTACCTCGAGTTTAGTTCTGAAGATCTATATGCAAGGTAAGTCCTCAGTGCTTTCTGGACATGGGTCTGCAGATGCTTCACTCTCCAAAACCCATTCTGAAGCCAACAGAGACAGGAGTGTGACACTGCAACTACCTTCTCTCAATATTCTCTCTCCTGTGTCAGGGGAGGGATGACAAGGCAGGGAGCAGATCTGATCCTTCCTTATGCCCCTCTCTTTCCTGAGCAGAGCCTTGGCACACCCGCAGAGGCACCACAGCCACTGGCAGCTGGCACTGTCTGTCTCCCAGCAGCAGGGCATTAATAACCATTAACAGAACACTATACAGTTCCAACATGATGTCAGTGGTATTAACCTCTGTCATTCCTGTATCAGTACTCGTGAATGACTATTTTTCATCATTTTTTTTCTTTAAAACATACCTTTGAAATATTCCATAATGTTAAAGCCAACAGCGTCTACTTAGAATATCTCTAATTTTCCAATTTTGAAAATTAACTATCAGCTATCAGTAGTGACTGTTGAGTGACAGCTTAATTTCTCTCATTCATGATTTCTACAAGCCTAAACAAAAATAAAATAAAACAAACAAATCAAAGTAAAGCCTTCATACCCCACAGACTTGTAAGCAGCTTTTAGAAGGTACTCAAGATTTCCTACTCGTTACAGAAAATAAGTGCAAGAAATCTGAGAGTTTTCTGCAACTGATTTGATGAGCACATTACTCTGAACTGGTGTACTAAAGAGAATCTGCTACTGTTTTCAAGAGTATAAATCTCATTTCTTGGTTCAAACTAGTAACCAGAGCACAAACAATTCTTTTTAAATGGTATACTCATAAAGCATCTTACAGTCTTACAGTTTCTAAGGACACATTGCCTCCCAGCTCAAAACAACATAAATGCCAATACTATAAACAGATGAGATAAGGTCTGTAGGAAGAGAGTATAATTTATTACAGCAAGAAAGATGACTGGAACAAGACACATTTTTCCATATATTTAACCACATCTATATAATCCTTAGGTCACTGATAGGAATTCTTATTGAATTTCACTGCAACAGTTCAGGGTCAATATGCCTGAAGATGATTGGAAAGATTGCTGCATTTTCCAGACTTTCCTTTTCTTTTTTGCAATTACAGATTAAGAAGGTCCATAGACTGGCAAACTCCAAGATATGAGATGTGCCTCATCTAAGCTCAGGTAAAGTGCAGTTACATGCCCCTATCTCCTACAATGCTTTAAGATGTCTACTTTATCACAGTGAAATCTTTGCTTCTAGAAAATAGCAGGGGGCCATCAGATCAATGTTTGCATGGTGTAGTCCTGACCATCTCTGGTTCTACACTCCTACCTAAGAGCTATCATATTTAATGTACACAGGGAGTGGGTGTGCAAGACCAGATGAAACGGGAATGTTTTGTACTCTCATATACTGTTTCAGCCACACTATTCAGTTGTTTCTCCAGCTTGGGTTCAACATAGTTTGGTGTTGGTTTTGTTTTGTTTTGCTTTTTTTAAACAAAGCTTTCCTCTCCAAAACACCCAAGAAGTTCATGTGTTGTAGCCCTTCAACTGAAAATTGAGAGAGGCTGTAGAAGATCTGCCTCTTTTAGTTTCTGTGTGTAGAGAACAGTAGATTCCCAGTGGAATAAAGGCAAGGATAAGCCCATCTTCTCCATGAATGACAAAGCAACAAGGGATACGGCCACCAAAAGCAAGGCCCACTCTGTACCAGCTCAGTACAAATCCCCTTGTGATGGAGCATGGAGGGTGAGTGAGCTGCACGTGCAGCACAGGTGCTGCAGTTGTGTGGAAGCAGATGACAGGAGGGAAAGGATGCAACATTTGCAATTCTTCAGCTCTGTTGCAGACCTTGTGAGAAACCAAACACTTCAGGTTAAATCAGGTCTTAGAGAAACCTTCTACCAGGCAGTGAGCCAGCCAGCAGCACCTTGGTGAACAGCAGAACACTGGTTACTTTAAACCCAGGCCTTTTCTAAGAAAAGATAGTAAGAGACAGTGAGGGGCAAGATTTGTACAAACGTACCAGTGTCTTCTTCCTTGCTAGGCAGAGAAAAGGAGAAGTAGAACCCCCATGTCCACCCCTCTCCTGATCACAGGAGTCAGTAGAAGCAGTGAGAAGGGGTTTTCTGCAAAGCCTGTGCCTTTGAGGCAGCAGAAGGGCAAGAGCTCGGTTTTATGACTCTTGGCCCCAACACAATTTACCATTTACAAACTAATCCTCCTCCATTCGACAGCACAAGGCCTGCTAAAGCTCTCATGTCCACTTCTCTGATTCTTCATTGTCCCCACCGACAGAGAGAAGCCCAAGACCTAATGGGTGTGTAATTCAATCACTGTCCAGGCTGTGTCACAGCACAATGCTCTGCTTGTAGTGCCACGGGTTAAGTCAGCCAGCTACTGTTATGCACCACAGCAGGTGTGAAGAATGTCACTCGGTCTAACTGTATGGTACTACTCTGTCATGGTCCATTTCTGAGGCTACTTTCACTCACCACTTAATGATTGTTTTTCCTACTGGCAGCAAACTAATTGTCAGCTGTATGGTAAAAGGGCACTTTCAGTATTTTTGACCCTGAATTGGGAATTCCTGCACAACATAACATGGGGCTCATATCAAGTAAAAATCCTCTTGTTCTCCAGATCCCCAAAACACAGAGATCTGCTAAAAAGCTTTTTATTTCCTTAGCCTTAATCCAGCAATTAATAAGTTATGACTTACTACAACCCAAGTGCTTCACTCTGGTGTTCCTCACCAGCCAGCTCACTGGACATTGTCACACACCTTCTGAGTATGGCTTAAACCCCCCAAGCTTCTTGGTACCTAATTACATTTAAATCAGCAAGAGACAGGCACTTCAAAAAATTCTTCCCCACATGTGGGTGCTTAAAAATCTCTGGAAAACAAAATTCAATGTCTTGCCACACTTGAATACAGATCTCGGGCCACATTGAGAATGGCATTTTATTATTTGTTTTTAAAAATATATGGTTTCAAAAGGAGTAGAAAGGTGCACTTGTTTTTCTTGAGTCATACCACAGTGTGAGGAAGCTGAGGAAGAGAAGTACAGAAGAAGGCAGTGCAACCCCTGCCACTTCATCACCAGTAAGACAGCAGTGGGTGTGTGTATCACCCACCCATGCTACCCAGAAGATAAAAGGCACTGGGGAACTATTGCTGATAAACCCACAGCAGTACAAGTGAACTGTAATTTACTGAAAGTGGCAAAAACTTAGGGACAGTAGCCAGGAGCACATCAGAGGATGTGTTCTTCTCACACAGATGTGAATCACACACTTTTAATAGTCATGGGTGATGTTTCTTTCCATGTATATTGGTGACACGTCCAAGGATGTGAGGACAGAATGAGAACAGAAACCCCCTATGTCTAATGCATCTATTTCCATAACAGACTTCAGAATTCTATACATACAGAGTTTCTGATGTTGTGTATCTAATTCCTTAATTTTCATGTAGAAGCAATACAAATAGGAAGAACACCTGATGGAAGAGGGCTACACTGGGACAGGAATTGTACAGGCCTGTACCAGCAGGAGTAGTTTTTATCTGAAGGAATAACTGAAGTTAGATGGATAACCTGATGAATCCAAGACAACAGCAAACCAAAATGGAAACAACTTTCCACCACACAGCTGATCTTCAGTCAATATATTTGGCTGTCTTGAGTATTTCTGTGTAATTCCATACAAGAACTATGGTTCTTACCTAATCCTGGAAAAGGATGAAGTACTTTGACACACTTTCAAATTCAGGGAAGGCAGCAGGGAGCTGGACAAAAGCAATCCAGCTTCTTACCACTTGCTACAGAAAAAGTCATCATATTCATTATTCAAAATATGAATTGGATATCTGTGTTTACAATGTTTAACAAGTTTTATGTAGTGCTGAAACCAAGCTGCTCATTTCACCCATATTCATCTTCTGCCATCATTGACAGCTGACTTCCAAACATGGCCAGACACCAGTTTACATGGCAGGAGCCATGAGACATTCTTGCATCCTGAATCAGGATTTAGCCATGCCATGTGCCAAGCCCTAGAAGCACACAGAGCATTTCCAACTGAACACCTGTAGAAATCCCATTTCCTGATAAGGAGAGTCCTCCAATAGTTGTTTTTTCCTCTTAGGTCATGTTGTCATGAAATATGGCCTGAATAATCCTTTCACAGCTACATAGGGAAATGGCCTTGCTTGGCATTTGTCACTCCTATGGAGGGTCAGTGGCAATCAGCAGAGATACACAGGATGAAAAGCCTGGCTGATGGGATATGACCAAAACCATGCACAAGAAAGGGATACAAAGTGGACACACAGGTTATCAAAGAAACTGGAAGGACTCTGGTAACTTTATTTGGTACTGGTGAGGAGGGAATCTAAGGAGTCACATGAAATTTGGTTTTAATACTAAAAGTGACATAGGCAGGCATAGCCCAAAGAGGGACAAGTACACACTTAAGGAAAGGGAGGCCAGGAGGGCTGTGACTGGCAGAATGTGAATAATCAGGGAAAGCCAGACTGCACAGAGACCCCTCCCAGGTTTGTGAGAACAGCCCAGCAGGAATAAATTGAAGGCAGACTGGAAGGGAATCAGAAGGGGCTGGTTGGGAGGCCAGCAATGGGAACAACTTTGAACAGCTCACACTTTTAGACTCCCTGCTCTGTAAGATACCCCAGAGTACCTACTGCTGCAGATCTGGGTCACCCTTACTCTAAGCAGATTCTAAGGTGATTCCCTTCCTCCAAGAAACCTTCATCTGCATCCTTGTCCTGTCTTCTTCATTCTAACCCTGGGTTGCTGCTGCTTTATCTCTGACATGAGCTATTTGTGCCCCCTCCTCAAACTCTGCCTGCTACCTCCCAACCACCCACATCTCTCCATGCCCCCACAATGTCTTCTCACTCTCTATTTTCCTGACCTTGCCCCCTGTGGCTGCTTCATAACCCCAGATTATCTCTGGTTTTGTTTTCTTCCCTTGCTGCTGGCTTTGGCACAGTGAGTCTGAAGCTAAGCTATCACATGTAGCAGGCTACCAGCCTGGACTCTGTTCAGTGCCCAATCTCACTTCTGCCAGGTTGCTCATTGGAGCTGGAAACCAACAACTCCAAACACTGAACAACTGTGAAACACTACCAGCCCTCAAAACTTTTCACACACCACATATCCTATATTCAACTGGCAATGCAAGTTTGGCAGTTTAAAGATCAAGCATTTGTCATGGCCCAACTGATCTTTAGTGGTCCTTCAGCCTCATTTTGGGACCCAAAGTCCACCATGGTGCTCTGCAGGCTCAGTGCATGCAGAGTGACTGCCACTAGTTCTCATTTCCATAAAGAAATGCAAGGACAACATTTGTCTGCTAAACGCTGGGTATAAAATCAGGTCTCTGTGGCATACTCTCTTTTTTCTTCCTTCTTGATGATCAGCACTTCCTCTGGGCCCTTACAGTGTACATTCAAACAGCTGCTAAGGCTGGATGAAGCACCTGCTCTCAGCAGCAGCAGCTGGAGTTCATTTTGGGTCCAAAGGGCTGAGGCCAAGCAGGCTGACCGCATGTGCACTAATCCAGTATCATCACCAGCTCCACCAACAACAGGTGCCTCTTTGAAGAGGGAGGAAAAAACTATTTGGGGAGAAATCAGAGCTTTATAAAGGACATTATGGGCCACGTCCTCAGCTGGTTCATGGTCAGTTAAAGTACTCTCTTGAAGTTATACGAATAATGCTTGTATAGATCAGTAGAAGATTTGGCCCACTCTCACTACTGCTTCTCTTCTCTTTTTGATTTTCCTAAGGATTTTTTACCTCCTCTTTTGGATCTGCTCTGACCTTCCCTTAAAAAAAAACAAAATACAAAAAAACCCACAAACAAACAACAAAAAAAAACACCAAAAAACCCCCTCCTGTCTCTTGCTTCAGACCAAAGAGCTGAAAGTCACAGGGTACATACACTAGACTTCAACATCTCTACATAGGTAACACAAACTCACTGTTGCCTGACAAGATGTGGACCTCAGTCCTGCATGAGTCCTGGAGTACAGATCATGAGCATGCATCAGCAGGAACAAGGCTGATCCCATTCTGGAGCAAATCAAATCAAACTCCATCAAGCTCCCTTAAGAGAAGTCTTTCAGCACAGTTATCATAAGGATGGCCATGCACTCACTCAGGCCAGTGGCCCACATAGCCCAGTGTGTTATTTCAGTGTGTGGCCACTACATAATGATATGGGGACAGCACAATAAGATCCTGACAGAAACACCTATTGGCCAAATTGACTCCAAATAAAATCGTCTTCTCCTCTCATTTTGCTACAAGTTGGTTTATTATTCAATGCATGTAAATCTCTCAAGTCCTTCTTAGTGTATTGCTCATATATGTTTGTATTAATCAAAGTGTCTACTTTTTCTCTTTTCTGAGTCCTGCCATTCTGAGCTCCAAAGATCAGTTTCAGGAATTTGGTCTCACTTCCTGTTGTTACTGTTGTGCCTGTTTCTAGAGAGCCTGGAAGCTCTCTAGAGCCTGAGAATGAAATTGGATTCACAAAGTCAGCACTCCAGAGTACTGTCAAAACCACTCTGCTCACACAATACGACCCAGAGCAGACTTTACAAATGCATGTCAATGCACTTTTAGAGGAAAACATGACCTTGCTACAAGCTGCTCACGTGAACTGGTCACAGCCTTCATAATTTTGTACTCCAGATTTTGTTTTCCTGAACTGTACATCTTTTAATTCATGACTTCATGAAATTTAGATTTATTTAAGCAACTTTGCTCTTGTGGTCATGTCTCAGCTGGGTTATATCACAAAAAGAATCAAAGTGGAGTCAGTTGAAGGAAGAGAGCTGGTGGTGAGAATAGCACAGACAGAACAAACAGGGTTTAGCTAACTGGTATTTCACCCACAAGTACACAAATCTGTAAACTGTGCTGTGTTGGCTTGCTCATTGAAATAAGTCTCCAAGAATTTCCCTTGACAAACACTGCAGCACAGGCCAGACAGTGCCACTTCCACACCAATGAAGAGAGATACACACAACCACACAGGAACATCCAGTGCTAGAAAGATATTCTCAGCTGCTGGGGACTCACAGATTCCCTTTGAGGCTTTAACCACAGCTCCAAAGTTGGAAAACATCAAAGCACGTATAAACACACAAAGATGGGAATATTGCACATTTATGCATCAGTTTTGCCCAAATGTAAGCCTGAGGGAACCACATGGCAATTGCCACTTTGCACACTTAGTACTGAGCAGGGTGGATACCTGTGTGTTACTGCCCTTCACAGCAAAAGCAATAAAACACTCCTAGAATCTGACAGGCACAGAGCTCTTCCTAACCCCTGAATCCTCTCTGCAGCTTCCTGTCCCTGGGCACATTTCACACAGGCCAGCTGCACAGGATTTACTCAGCCAGTTTGGGAGTATCAAAGCTAGTGTCTTTTTTCTTTTCTTTTCTTTTCTTTTCTTTTCTTTTCTTTTCTTTTCTTTTCTTTTCTTTTCTTTTCTTTTCTTTTCTTTTTTTTTTTTTTCCCCAGGCAGGCACTTGGTATGCAGGATTTAAATCAGAAGAAAACGTTCTGTGAAAATTTTAAATAATCAGGACAGTAATTTCTAAATTTTAAAAATTTTAGCAACTAGAGCTGGTAGTTTAAAAACAAAAAAGTGTTTCACTGCATCACTGTCAGTAATGCCATTTTGTCAAGGCCAGAATAAATAACTTCCCCAATTAATGGTCCTGAATGTCTTAAGTGATAGGGGCCAAACACACCCTCAGTGACACCTCATCTTTCTAATGAATTCAGGAGAATGCCCAGTTCAACAAGTGCTAGGTATAAAGACACTAAAATTGAAACCAAAAGACTCTGCCTGGGACATACTCACCTGGTTGTGGATGCCTCATTCTGGAAATGTTCAAGGCCAGGCTGGATGGGGCTTTGAGCAACCTGGTCTAGTGGGAGGTGTCCCTGCTAGTGCACAGGAGATGGAACTAGATGATCTTTAAGGCCCCTTCCAACCCAAACCATTCTGTGGTTCTATGATACTGCCACAAGAATCCAACACCTCCCATTATATGGTTTTTATTACATATTTGGCACCACTAAAATGGAATTAGGCAGAAAACAATAGAGTAAGAGATAGCCTCAGGAGTCATGACACACCATGAAGGACAATATTTAGATGGGCTATAAGGGGTGTTTTGAGAAGAAAGCAGCAATGAAGGGTCATTTATAAACAGAACTAGAAGATGACTAGAAGAGGAAATACTTCAATTGAGTTTAGCACAGCTTTTAAGGTCTGAGTGAAATTATCTTCTGTCTGATTCACCACCACTGAATCCACACTAATACAAAAATTAATACAAACATTTAGCTGAGGAGTTATCATATTGAAGTTTCAAACACAGAGCCTTTTCATATTCATTTCTCAAGCAGTTTCATTTAAACTTTGAAAGGTTTCTTGTTCAACCAAAAACTGCAAAAAAGGTTCATTCATTATTTTTTTGTGAATACAAAAGCTAAAACACTTCAAACAATTTCCTCTTCACCTGCAATCATCTCGCACAACTCTCACCACATCTGTGGCTTTAATTTCTTCTCTCTCAAGTCACAGAGTGAATGGCACCAGTCAAGCCAGGAGCACCCACACTTGAGAAGCAGGTGTTCTTGGTTCTAGCAGGGACTCAAGGAACATTGATTATCAGTACCATACATCAGCAAGACAATAAATGGTTTCTGGATCTTTATCCCTTGCCCATGGTTTACTTCTGCTAGCCCAAATATTCTGAGTATGTACAAGAGTGCATCTGCTCGTGCTCACCTCGAAGAGGCAGGTCTGCTGCTCCCTCACACCTGCCAGAGTTTACACTGCCTGGAAGGCATTACCTGCAGTCACTGATTTCAGATGGCACAGACTGCACAAAAGAAGGCACTGCCTTTTCCAGCATGTCAGGTCTTATTTTCTCATTTGTCCAAATGTAAGTATGGATTCTTATCCACAGCTGCGGAAAGGTAGAACAGAAAGTCAAATTAATAGAAATTATTGCAGCCTTCAGGCAGTTTGAGATTGTACAACTCCCTTACACAACTTGTTGTCTGGGGTGCACCAGATGTTTTCAGAAATTCCACAGAATCCTCTTAAATTTACTCCAGTGATGAGACAGAGTGGCTTCAACCTGCAATAAGTGACTGGACTTCTGATATGCTGTGGACATACTGAAAGGATGAGTCTTAAGTTTGCTGGCCCATGCTTTTGTTATGTGGCTCGAAATAAAAATTGCAACATTTTGGAGGCCAATTCATTCTAACTTACCCCTAAGCATGGCCTCCTTAAAAAAAAATCAAACAGGTAGTATCAACTAGTACAACTTGAAACTACCAGTGCACTTAGAGCTTAGCTGTATTTATAGAAGAACCAGAGACTGAAGGGACAAGTATCATGCTGCTGACTAGGCTGAATCTTGCTCTGCCCAATTTGTTTGTTTTTTTTATTGGGAACTCAGCACACTTTTACATTTTATTTGCTGAAACTTCTAGTTTAACTTAACTATGGACTGAAGAATCAGAAGGAAAAAAAATGGACACTTGCAGTAAAAAGGTCTGAATAGCATCAGAGAGAGAGGCACTGAACTAGATGTAAGTTTCTCATGAGAAATTTTCTCTCATCCTTACATAACTATTTACATTCAATGTGCATCCTGCTCTGGGTAGTCACTTCCAATAACAATTAAAATGTGCAACAGAATAACACTGCTGCTGTTAACACCCTGGATTTGTGGAGGACTGGTGTGGCCTGCTAGAAAAATATTCCACAGGATGGCACATAAGATTAATCTTACCAAACACTGTCACTGAACAGAAAATCCTCAAATTAGAAAGGTGTTTTGAATACTTGTACTTCCACTCCACTGCCTGGAGCACATCAGAGGTAAATAAATGCTCAAGCAATAACATGCAGAGCTCCATCCATATGGTAAAGCAGTTGAAAAACTCAGAAACTTGTACTTTGAAATCACCATAGAAACTGTGGATTATTAGTTACTAAAATACTGCAGGTGGTTTATTTTGCCTAGAAAGGGATGGTTCAACACATTTTTAGTGCTAAATAAAAAAATAATAATTTACCCTGCAGCCAAAACATATATAGATACACTGTCAAGCTCCCTGGACTTTTTACTCAGATTGGTCTCTCCACCACCCCGTCTGACTGCAAGCTCAAGCTCCCATCAGCTGCTCCGGCCTCGGCTCTGCCACGCTGCGCTTTCTCCCAGCGCTCGCTGTTCCAAGGGACATTTCAGTGTGGGCGTCCCTGGCTACTGCTCGGCAAGCAGGCTGTGGAAATGCCGAGTCACAGCTCGGCCCCGGCAGAGGGGGAGATGCGCTGGGGCGAGGGCCGGTAAACCGCGGTGCTTCCCGGGCCGGCACCTGCTGAGTGAGGGGCACCCCGCCGGCTGCTCGCAGCATGGGAATAACCCGGGAAATGCAGACTGCACCGGCTGGGCTGCGGCGGAGATGGCCCAGGGGGACGAAAGTCGCCGGGCGCAGGAAGCGCCCGAGTTCCCTACCCACGGACACGCACGAAATGGCGGCGCCCGCCCGGCCGCCACCCCCCCTCCC
>JAAWXA010000027.1:9977607-10087375 GCA_038090715.1 Florisuga fusca
TGCGAGGACCTCTGCTCCGTGCACCCGCCCGGCCGGTGGCTGCCGCTGAACAGCCCGAACGAAGCCCCCTCTCTTCAGATCCCGTCAGTGACCCCCTCTGGCCCCGCTGCCCACATGGACTTACTGGGCCCCATGGAGATGACGGAGGGCTCCCTCTGCTCCTTCACGGCCGCCGACGACTTCTACGATGACCCCTGCTTCAACACGTCGGACATGCACTTCTTTGAGGACTTGGACCCCCGGCTGGTGCACGTGGGGGGCCTGCTGAAGCCTGAGGAGCACCCACACCACCACGGCCACCACCACGGGCACCCGCACGAGGAAGAGCACGTCCGAGCACCCAGCGGGCACCACCAGGCTGGGCGCTGCCTGCTGTGGGCCTGCAAGGCTTGCAAGAGGAAGACCACCAACGCCGACCGCCGTAAGGCCGCCACCATGAGGGAGCGGCGGCGGCTCAGCAAGGTCAACGAGGCCTTCGAGACCCTCAAGCGCTGCACCTCCACCAACCCCAACCAACGCCTGCCCAAGGTGGAGATCCTGCGCAACGCCATCCGCTACATCGAGAGCCTGCAGGCCCTGCTGCGGGAGCAGGAGGATGCCTACTACCCAGTGCTGGAGCACTACAGCGGGGAATCAGATGCCTCCAGCCCCCGCTCCAACTGCTCCGACGGCATGGTGAGTGCCCCAGGGAGGACACCCTGCCACCGAGGCACCTCAGACACTGTCAGGCCAAAACTGTGCAGGGCAAGACACCTCTTCCCACCTTTCCCGTAGTAGCTGCTTTCCATACCTCTCCAGGCAGAAGACAGAGTCCTTTCTCAAGCCTTGAGTGGGGTCCCCACATGCCAAGATCTCTGGAAAAGAAGGAAAATTTCTTTACACACTTTTTCCCCCTGGGATGTTAAGTCAGACAGGTACCCCAGTGTTCCCCAGGGGAGCTAGGGAAGAGCTGCTGGCAGAGCACTTTGGGAAGAGGCCTGGAATGGGTGCCTGGAGGCATGGTGGGGTCTGAGCCCTGCCTGTGCTCCCATAGCTGCTGGGGATGTTTCCATCTTCTGCTGTATCATTGCCTTTGAATTCTGCTAAGGACAGCAGAGAGGAAGGTTCCCCTCCCCAGGTCGTGGTAGTTACAGAGCAAGAGTCTGGGTTTTGTTTTCTGCCATTCATCATGGCAACAGGATGAGGGCTAAGCAACAGGAGTTGTTTTTCTTGTCCTTTAAGAAAAAGGTTTTTCTCCTCTCACTTCATACTCTCTACAGACATACACTGGCAGTAGGAAGGAGACCTTTTGATCCTGTTTGTATGATATGGGAAGGTGAGGAAGAAGGGTGGATGGCAGAGAGGATGTCTCATCACCCCATCTTTTCACTGGGACTATAGCCCCGAGCTCTGGTCTGACCTGGGGGTGGTGGGACATGGTGACCGGCACACAGAACAGTTGTCTGGGACAGGATCTTGGCAGCACCTTAATATCTGAGATTTTTTTTCTGTGGTCTTGTGGAGATATTCATTACAGAGTTGAATATCTGTGAACATGAGATAGTTGGCAGATTGGAGAGACATTTTATGCAAATGATTCCTCCTCAAAAGACATCCTTTTTTTGTCAAAAAGAGTAATTTAATTATGGATTAAGGTATTGGAAAAAATATATTGGTCCATGTTTTGGAACTTTTCCTGGGCAAAATGGAAATGGGAAAAAAAAACCCTGTAGGAAATAGAAAGGGACAAAGGCAGGCTAGAGGCTCTTAAAAAGGAAATCATGTTTGGAAAAAACATTCAAAAATTAAATGGTGAAAAGACTCATTCCCCTCTAGTGTCCCCACTGTAAAGATATGTGTAGGGCAGTATCTGATGGGAAGACAAGCCTCATCTCCTTTGTATAGCTAAAAATGGTATTTTTTCTTTGGAACAGCTGTGCCACGTAAAACATTCTGGGCTGAATCCCCTTCTAGCTAAGTTCTGCCTCATTCAAAGAAACCACAACTTGATGGTATTTCAGCCAGGACTGGAATGACACCACACACAAGGGACCAATCTATAAGATGGGATTTACTGGGATTTCAGTAAATGCTGTCCCCAACCACAGACCTCACTCTGCTCTCCTTTGCAGATGGAGTACAGTGGGCCTCCCTGCAGCTCTCGTAGAAGAAACAGCTATGACAGCAGCTACTATACAGAGTCACCAAATGGTGAGTATGTGCCCTGACTGCTGGAGACAGAGGCAGTCAAGGCAGCAAACATATCCATGGCTTCTCCATTCCCAGTTGTTTAGATGACTCCAGCTTGCCTGAAAGAGGAATCTGCCTTTTTGGCCAGCAAGCTATTCATGGTAATAGAAGCACTGGGTTTCCTCTAGATATATTTGCAAACAAGGGGATATGTTACAGCTCATGTTACATGCTGTCAGGTACATACTGCTTGCCACTTGCTGGAGTTTTATGAAAGAACTACATTCTACTGATGTTGAGTACCCCATAGGATAAACTGATCAGCTTTTTGCCTGCTTTTTAGATCCGAAGCATGGAAAGAGTTCTGTTGTTTCCAGCCTTGATTGCCTCTCAAGCATCGTAGAGAGGATTTCCACAGATAACTCCCCATGTGCTGCACTGCCTCCAGTGGAAACTGTTGCTGAAGGGAGTCCCTGTTCTCCCCCAGAAGGAGCAAGCCTGAATGATAGTGGAGCCCAAATTCCTTCTCCCACCAACTGCACCCCACTTCCCCAGGATAACAGCAGTAGCAGCAGCAACCCTATCTACCAAGTACTATAAAGGCAAGTCCAGCTGGAATGCACTTAATAAAATTGATCCTTTCAGCCACACTCCAAGATCTGCCTTCTAAGACTGAAAAGACTTCTCAAGACTTGTTCCAGTTTTAAAATACCACTCAAATTCCTTCAAATATATAACTTTTCAAACCTGTATTACTTCAAATTACACCTAGTTATTTATTGGTTGTTAAACTGAAGTTATTTAATACGCCTAGAGTTAAAATTGTATACCATGAAATGGCCAATATTTAATCTGGGCTTTGGGGAATATGAACCTGGCTCTTGAGTGCAGAGGAAAATAGAAATCTACAACAGTAGTGACATGACAGATCTTTCTTGTTACTCCTGTTCTGGCCAAAATAAGGTTGTGGACCATTTTTTATAAAATTTTTTGTATAATTGTAAATAAGAGTTGCTTTGCAAAAAAAGGGGGGAAAAAAAAAGAAAAAGGAGAAAAAAAAGAAAAAAGAAAAAAAAACAATAACAAAATGGGAAAAAATATTTAATATTGCTTGGTTTGTTGTGTCAAACTTTAACTTTATATATTTATACTACGTGGTTGCCAAGAATGTTTTCAACAGTATCTAAATAAAGACCCTTATTTATAAAATCTGTGGCATTATCTTGACTTTCATGAGGGCTTCTAGAATTACCAGTGCATTTAGGAGTGGTATCAAGCTCACTGCCTTGGCAGGAAGAAGATACAGGCTCTGATTCAGCAAAGGAACCAAGAACATGAATCAATTATTTTGTACAATTATGTTGCTGAAAAGGGGTCTAAATCAAGTCTAGAACAACACAGGTCATCATTAGGGAGATCTGCAAGGTACATAAGTGTATTTCTCTTCCTCCCTCCAAAGTTTATAATTGTATTATAGGACTTGATCTTAAAAAGATGGGTCAGAACTAAGAATCACAGCAAATTAGTCTCCCCATATTCCATTGCAGCTACCAAAACCTGAAGTCATGTAACAGTATATCACAAGACCAGGTACTACATTCTTGAAGGAATATTCAGATTTTTCATTCAAGTTCTAATTTTCAAGTGTTTGTACCATGTTAATAAATTGTCAGGTATTGGAAACTAACACAAAGGATTTTTTTGTCACAAAATTCAAGGTATACATCACAGTTTTCCTCAAGTTCAGGTTGGAATTTATGCCAAAGATAGGCAGTGTTAATTTGGATTTGAACTTTACACATCTCTGGCAGCACTACTCCAGGGATTTACTTCTTGTTTAGAGCCTCTCTAAAAATAACTATTGGGCTATGTTTCATTCAGTATATATGTGGAACCTTGTAAGCTTGCCATGAAACTGAAAAATGTTAAGCCCTGAGCAGGTTGTCATTGGTAAGTAACCATCAGGGCAATTCTGTGCTTTTAAACAAGCTACAGCCAATGTGAAACATCCCATTTCTTGTCCTAACTCTGTGATTTGAAGATTTTGTTCAAGCATCAGAGTAAAAATAAATTTAAAAATTTACAAAAATTCCCCACAACCCTTAAAACCAATCCAGATAGCAGCTCTTAAAACTATGACAGACCAGTCATTGTATTCTCTTCTAGGTGACAAAGAGGAGATTAGTGCAGCTCTTACCTCTTAAGCAGGAAAAAGAGGGAACAGCTAATTCCATGGGAATCTCTCCCACTCCTTCAGTCAGAGGGGCCTTGGAGATGAATGCTCCATGGAGAGGACAGGAGTAGTGAGTGACCTTGTGTCAAGCAGAGCAACACACTTGCTTCTCCTTCCTCCTGGGGCAGAGGTGTGCTCCAAGCTTTCTGTCTTATCCAAAGGCAGGGAAAGTAGCAGCCATGGGGATTCCTTCCTCATCCATGCTCTTGTGACCACAGTGGATGTTAAAGGGGCTTTGAGGCACAGAACCACTCTGGGGAGCAGGCCAGGCTCCCAGAGATCAGAGGGGACTTGAAGGCAGGACTGGCTCCTCAACATCTTCACCAAAGTCCAACTTTAAGAAAGTCTCTCATTGATTTCACTGTGGACAGAGAACAGTCCAGTCCATAAAAGTTCAACTTACCCCTTTTGCTTTCCCATTAAAAATAAACATTAAATTAACTTGAAACTGTGCTAATTCACACTAGCATGAGTCAGGAGGGTCCCTACTAAAGTTAGAAAAACACCCCAGGTTAGTGTGAAGCCTATTACCACTAACTCAAAACAAGTAAAAAGAGACAGAGCCTCACAACCTATGCCTCACACACCCACAGTAATATTTTTATTGACACTTGACCAGGCCCACAATTCAAGATCAAAATACATTTTTGTGAAATAGTATAGACTTTGCCATCCCCACACCCTGAAACTGGTAAAAGTATTAATTTTACTGTCTTGTAAAGAGCACCAAAGAATATTTCACCAGCTTAGGCACTATAGAGACTGCACACATACTGGCAGCATGCAGTTCATGCCTGCCTCACTGCAGCACCCCAAGACACAATAAGTTATACCTGGCTGTGAAGCTGGCACAGCACAGTGGACATGGGGCACTTGTGCTCAACAATGTACATGCAGTTCCATGTGAAGTCATGTATATTGCATTTCATGGATTTATTTTAGCAACCCGAGTTTCCACATACTGATGTTAATGTTACAACAGAGAACAAGCATTTAGCACATCCAAAAATAGAAAGATGGATGGATGGAGAAGAAAAAAACATTCACAGATTTCCTATGCAGAGCCCATCTTTTCCCCAATGATGTTAGTGAGAGAAGTCCACTAGAGTAAGGCCAAAGAGTGTTGGTGCTGATATACATTTAGGTAACAATTATATTTATTTTTTAACTTACAGAAGGAAAATATATTCCCTGTCCAATTTCTTCCTATTTCCAAAGGAATAGATTTAAAACAAATGCCTGAAGATACTTCCTTGTGTACGGAGGACAGTGTGTTACTGACAGAAGTCTATCCCAGTCTATGAGTACACATTTTAAAGATGGAAAAGTCTGGATTCAGAGCTTTGGTTTACTTCCAACAGTGGCAGGGAACACAAGCACTACTGGGGAACAGATTCAGGACTGATGCAACAAATAAACTACAAACTCTAGTTCTTATATTTGGCTCCTGAAGGCATATTTAGGGCTGAGCCTTCAAGGGAATCTGCAGTCTAACCTGGTCTACAGAGACACTGCAGCATGGGCCACAGACACACAGCAAAAGGCTGAAGCCATCAGTATATAGCACACAGGGCCCAGTTCAATATCCACAGAATCACTGACCCGTTTCTATCACAACCCCTCCAGATATGCTGAACCCCCAGGCACAACCACACCACAGGCATTACAGCTTGCCTGGTCTTGAGAAGACAAATCAGAAACTATTCCCATACCAATGCTGAATATCTACAGCATTTCCAAATGCATAGCTGACAGAGCCTGTGATAGTAGAAGATGGTGTGAAGGTCATTTTGCATAACTTGCATACAGCAATCTTGGCTTTCCTAACAGTAGGTGAAGCAGTCTTCACACAGTGTGCAAAAACCTTTGGCAACACAATCTCCATTCAGCATGTGTGAGAGAGTGTGGGATGAAGAAAACAGACTCACATGGTAAATGTCCTGGAAATCATCTCAGGAGGCAGAGCTGAGCACCTCATTAAGCACTACTTACTAATGCTTCTCAGCTCACCATCCCTCACCCTTTCAAAATCACTTGTTTTCCAGTAATCTGTTGAACAGTCATAGCTTTCTCTCATTGATCTAAGCAGGATGCTCCCTTCTCAAAAAGTTTGTTGCATGACTGCAGATGTCATTAAGTGGAAAACAACGGCTCTCCTTTCAATATTTGAGGTTTCAGGGCTAAAGAGGGTGAGAATGGTCCCTAGTGTAATACAGAAGAGCTTCCAGATAGTCCTCTCCCACACAGGTCCCATCAGGAATTAGAGTCATATTTGACACAAAGCAACCTGGGCCAGCAGAAAGAAGGAACCAAGAAATTTTTCTGTGGACCCAGAAATCTACCTCTCTTACGCACAAGATACTTCTGAATAAGACCTTATCACTCTAAGCTTGTTAGTGAAAACTGACCTATCCTGCAACCATAGGGAGATTAAAATCTTCGGGGTTTTTTCCAAAAATAGTCAGCATGGCACTGAATTCACATTTTCTTTCCAAAATGTCAGTAACTTTTATCTTCTACATGCATTTTAGCAACAACAAGTGTACTGTTTTATCTAAGCCTCGATGAAAAACCCCACACTCATCAACAGGGAGGCAAATACTGTCTATGAAGTGTTCTATGATTTATAAAAAAATTATTAAAAACTCTGAGAGACAATAACCTGTGCAAACAGAAGACTGAGAAAGGCTGTGATTGTGGTTGGGCTGCTGTTAGTTTTTTGGCTTGGAGTCAGATTTGCTGAAAAGTGTAGCGCAGTCACTTTCTGCTGCAAGCTCATGGCTGTAAAAGGGGGTGTCCCCATCTCGAGGGACCAGATCTGGAGTTGCTGGATAAAATCCCGGCACTGGTGAACCCCTCTGAACCCCTCCTCCAACCCACCCGAACTGACCTCGAGCCACTTCTTCGGTCCCACAGCAGCATCTGCTGGACAAGACATAAATTACATGCCTTTCTGAAATGGCCCCGGTAAATTCACTGTTCTTTTTCCTCATCTTTCTATAATGGAAAATTTGTTGGTGGAGACACAGCAAAAAAATTTCACGGTCTTCAGTAAATACCAGGAGCCCCATACACTAGCACCAGCAGGAAAAACATGTTGGAAAAGCCAGACTTTTCCCTACAGAGAGCCTTCCACAGAAACAGAGAAAAAAATGTGGAAATAAATGGTGTGGGGGTTATTATATTACAGCACAGATTTTGAGGTACCAATGATTTCAGTAAAAAAGAAAGAGAAAAGGACAGATAAAATGGAAGAGCTTTGAAGGCACTGTATGAAAGCTGTGCTGTGACCAGTGGTCCTGGTGTGGTATCTTGCTTACCAGAAGGAAGCCAGGGCACATACACAGGAACAGGAGATGACAGAGGGACCATGATGTGATTCTCTGGTTGCCAAGTCCCTCAGTGGTATTCAGATCATCTCAGATGCATGGCAACCCCCACCTAACATGCAGGACAAGATGAGAAACAGTCTGACATTACACATTTGCAAAGATCATTTGAAGCCATGCAAGGGAAAGGTAAGAAAGAGTAGAGGTGCCATGCCTAAAACTCATCTACTCAATGCTTCCTTCCTTTCACATTGCTGCCTCACTTCTGAATCCTAAAACAAATGCTCTTGGCTGCCACGACTGAAAGACAAAACCTGGAGAACTTGTATTTTATCTGTGGCCTGGGATTTGTGCTCTGAGGGCAGGAGGATCCCCATGGTTCACTGAGGACTGCTGTGTGCTGAATTCTGTCTGCTGGGCTGGGCTGGTTTTTTCAGTGCCAGTCCCTCACATTTGGGAACAAACTTCTTGCAAGACACATTAATCCAGCTTGAGACCATTTTCTCACATGTGGCTCTGTAGGAAGTCAGAGGTTTCAGCTGTCACTGTGGGGCACTGGAGAGAAAGGTTTTCTTTTTCATGGGTTGGTTACAGAGCAGAGCCAGTGGGCCTGTACTGGTGAGGCAAAACCTTTTTGTTGCCAATGTCTCTACTTGGTTTGCTGCCACCTGTAGGGTTCCCGAGGCTGGAGAGCAGAAAATCCCCGTGCCTGTGGTAGCAGGAGGTACCTGATCGCTCCTTCGTGCAGTGTCCTTGGAACAGCATTATCGGTAGCACCAAGAGGCATGCTTGCTTTTTCATGGTCAGACCACTGGAGGGCAGCATTTCTATAAGAAAGAAGACGCAAACATTACTTCTTCAGTGCCGACGTACTTTTTTTTTTCCCTCTAATTTTTTATATCTAACTCTTCCTTAGTCCGGGTACAGGATATCATTTCATACCAAGACAGCCGAAATTAATGAGCTAAGTTCCTACCTAGTGTAAATTCATCAATCTTGGTGGCAGCTGCCATGGCATTGGCACGCTTATCAGCTGGAATTATCACAGAAAGTCCAAATTCACAGCTTGCAAAGATGCATTTCTGTGAAAAACAACAGAGTTTTGCACCTGTATGTCAAGGAGTCCCTGTGAGTAAAGGTGGTTAGGATGAAGACCAGCTTAGAGCAAAGTATTTACACAACAGGGAGTCCTGTTCTTCAAATGGGACACTTAATGCTCCCATTACAAACATAAAAGCATCGGAATAAAAAGGTCTGCAGGGAGGAACATGTGTCATACTGGTCACTTCACTCCTTTTGGAAAGGAAGCACGGTATGTGCTGAGCATGCATGCTCTGTCTTCTCAGAACCTGTCCCCTACAGAACTAAAGCCTTGGAGCAGCTTGCAGTTTAAAGGCAGCTGCACAAAATGTAGTCCCCAAGCACGCCTTCCAAAAGCTTCACAAATGCCAATTGAGTTAAGCAATATGCAAAAAGCAACAAAGTAATGTGCCTAATTAACAACGCTAGAGTTGAAGCCAGCCATTTTGTTTGAAGTACTTCCAAAAAGGATGTTAAATCCACAGGCAAAGGCACCTCTGGAAGAAATAAATTAACATACTGGGTTAATATTTCAAACTCTGTTGGAGTGAAAAGTGTGTATGGAGAGGGGAAGGAAAGGTAAAAAATATCAAAGGGTGTTATTTTGTTTGTTTATTTGCCAAGGA
The DNA here is from genome assembly GCA_038090715.1 of Florisuga fusca. Lineage (NCBI taxonomy): Eukaryota > Metazoa > Chordata > Aves > Apodiformes > Trochilidae > Florisuga > Florisuga fusca. The sequence goes on from JAAWXA010000027.1 coordinate 9,987,045, forward strand.
CACTTTAGCTTTTGCCATTTATTCTTCACAGTATGCCAGAAAATATGCAGGAAGACAAAAGCATGTGCACTGCATCACTGGATTTCCTAAATTTATCTTTCACTCACCTATTTAATCTCAAGGTCAAGAGAAACAACCATGTTGAATGAGTGAATTATGGGATAGACACATTAATGAAAAATACATTACCAGTGTTCTTTTCTCTTTAGTACTATGAGCAACCATAGGTTAAAGATTCCTCCCACCATAGGACTTCTCTGGTGGCTTGTTTTGTCACCCACATGTGAGGATTAGCTTTCTTTCTGCCTTTGATGTAGAGTAGAACTTGGAATTCTTATTGCAAAGAGAGGCCAGAGAGCATATGAGGTGAGATGACAGATTCAGGTAAAACATGAGCAGCCAGCTTACAACAAGCAAGTTCAGACCATGGCAATCTTCCTGCTCCTCCCCAGGGACCAGGCAGAACAGTTCAAGACGGAGCAGATGGAAACAGCTGCCAACAGATGAGTACTGGAAAGGATTCAAGGCATAGCACTTGCTGGGACTTGGGAGCTTGTGGTGGCCTGAGCTTGTGCAATGGCAGGTGTCTAAGGTTTTGAACCAGAAAGCTGTCAGTCAGTTCTTAGCTACGAGAACCAGAACAAAACACTCTTGTGGAACACAACACATATACAGGGCATTCTCAGAACATACTATTGTAGGCTCTCTTATAGGATAGGGATCCACCTTAGAAGCACAGGAAGGTCCAAATTTGCCACAGAACTGAGCAAATCTAAAGGAAAATTCACTTCTGATTTTTTGTTGGCCAACTTTGAACACCCTGTGCCACTGTGATCTTTCTGTTTCTTCACTATTCCCCAGCCCCTCCTCTTTCTGGAATATGTAGAGGCAAGGAGTACAATGGCAAAACCTGGCAGAATTCACAGATGAATATGACTGAATCATTAAACAATGCTTAAAAGTGCAGTGGCTTCAGAACTAGCATGTCCCTGTGCTTCATAAGCCAAAAGGTTTAAATCCAAACCTGCTGCAAGTCTTGTATGCTAGCAGGAATCCCAGCCATGATCTGGAGGGCTGGTACAAAGGCTTTCCTGCTCCTGGAAATGGGAGCGGTCATTGTAGAGCATCCCAGAAAGAGATGGCTGAGGACAAGCTAATAGAGGTGTCCTCTTTTCACCATTTGTCCTGATCCAGCTCTCAGCACCTCTAACTGGAACAAAAAGCTGCTGCTGCTGCTGAACCACAGGCTCAGGCACAAGCCAGGATCAGGAAATCTGCATTCCCAGCAGCTGGCCCAAGATTCGTGGCAGAAGGTGGATTTTGCTTTCCATTCACTCACACTTATGTTGTATAAGCCCTGGCTATTTACAAAAGAAATGCAGCAGATTTCATCCTTAGTGCCAGTTATTTAACTAGCATCACTGGAACTGTTATGCTTTATATCTCTTCATATGCAGCATACAAAGAATTACTTCAACAGGATTAAATGTCATATTTCATGGACTGGCTGCGTAAATATTTACAAAGCAAGAGGACAGCAAAGACATCTCAGTTATTGGATTCATGTCAAATATTGAAAAGCTGGGTTAATCAAGGGATTTAAGAAATGCTTTAAACCTTTGACTCAGCATTGTTGGGATTTATTTGAACTACTCCTACCTTTCAACACCCAAAGTTTTACAAAATGTTTCTAACAATAAAGATTTACAGGCCATTTTCCCATTTGCCTCTCTGAGAACATTTCAGACACTGCTCCAAACTCAGAGTAGGCTGAAGAAGTAACAGTTGTGGAAACTGAAAAATTCAATAAAAATAAAGCTCTCACTTCAGTTTTAAATAAAACAAATAAATATTCTAATTGTTTTGATGTATTATAGAAATAGCACAGGCAAGCATTTATATTGTATAAAATGGAGCATGTTCTATACTCCTCAGTCAGAAACAGACATGAATTTTTTTGTACGTACATGAGAAAGACACACTTAAGACACTGAGAACTGCATGCCTTGTTCAAGCCAAGACATGGGCTTCCTGATCTGTATGCTGTATGACGTGTATGGCAAAGGCATATGTCTGAGTCTATGTGTTTGTTGCTCTGTTCATGCACCTGCAAATTTGCTGACATTTTTAAAAAATGTAGTGACAGCATTAATGGGGTTTTGTTTCAAGAAAAATCTGACTAGGTCAGCCTCAGAAAGTCAAGGACCTTGTAGGACTCCCCAGAGTAAGTCATCTAATATAATAAAGCCAACTCACTAGCCATTTCTGAAACTCTAGCTAGAGTACATGGCAGGAGCTAAATAGTTCAGATCTGTGTGTGCTCATTTACTGTTTTAGAGTTAACACCTGTTTAGTGGCTTCCATAAGCACATTTTTGTCACACATTGACATAATTCTTCCAAACTGTATAAGCTGAATTGTCCTTGTCACCAGCTGCTTGTTTTGCTGGATCATGCCTAGATCAGCAGGAAGAAAGGAGATTAATCTGTACCCTTCTGATAACTACATATTGTAGCCAAGTGGCACTTTAGCCAAGTTGTATGCCTTACTTCAGTTACTTAAAGTAGATTTTGCTCTGATTTAGCCCCACAATTTTTTGAGGAACAATTATTTCTGTTTTGGGTAATGCCTCATCAAAAGTAAATCCTGACATCTTTACTACAGCCTTGACAGGTTAGAAACTCACACTGTTTCAGATCAAAGTATGTGCTCCAAGAGAGGCACAGAGTCTGATGCAGCCCAGCTACGTGCTGGGTTCAGGACAGACAGCTCAGCAGTTGTTTGAAGTGCTTAGGACCCCTCTTGCCAGGAAGGAGCAATTTTCCCTTGCAGGACAGGAATTCAGAAACTTCCCTAGTCTTCCAGCAAACAGCAGAACATTCCTTCCACCACCTTGTCTTGCTTGTGTGTCCCATCCCTGTCATCATAGTCACTCAGTTACATCTCCCATAAATTTAAAGCAAAACAAAACAGATTCAGGTGGAAGATTATTTTTCCTAGTGGAGTGAGTGAAAACAAATTATGATCTCCTACATATCACAATATTACTTCCATATTTTTCCAGAGCAGCTTCTATTCCTCTCACAGTTTGATGTGCATCTATGCAACACTGACATTTCTACACCAGCGCTCTCTCTGGAGGATCCTGCAAGGATTTACAAAACAAGAACCTTCACTCACAATCAAATCCTAGCCCAGCACAAATGGATGGAGAACAAAATGCAGCCCAGCAGACAGAGCATAGCAAACGTTTCTCAGCTCACAGCAAAGCCATGCAAGAGTTGAAGAAATGAAGTACAGTCTCAAAAACAATTAGCTAATTAAGAAAAAAAAAATCTAGCTAGATAAAGGTAGTATTCAATCCTAACCTCTGCTGCTCTGGCTACTCATTAAAAGCAGAAAGACTTCTTTGAAGCAGGCTTTGGGCTACACAGCTCCTCAGACATGCAGCATTTCTATGACTCCCTCAGTCAACATCAAGCACCGACCATTTTCTCATCTATTCTCATTCCTTCCACAGAAAGCTTTCATCCAGCTCCTGATAGTTCCAAGGGGTAAATCTAACCTTTCAGAAAAAAGTAATATCATCTATGCAATTGCATTTGTTTTTAAAAGAGTTTCAAGGACAAGGTGAGTACATTGCATGCTGAAGTGCACCACAACTTCCCATTTGAAGACCTCAGACCAATGATTTACAAGGATCAATATTAAGAGATAGAGAACTCCCAGCATGATGTAATCTAAAACTGATAAAGAACTGCACTGAATTACGCTTGTCATGAATTTAATAAAAGACAGCACAGACTGAATTACAGCATTCAAGCATTGCTAAACTGGTGCTTCAGCCCTGGTTGCCTTTTATTTTGAGATTATAACTCCTACAAATAAAATCTCTCCCTCTCAGCTTCCTCCAGCTTTAAAACATTTTGAATGTGTTCTCCAGTCGTATTCGTAGAGGCCCACAAAGTCACAGGTTCCCTGAACATCTCTTTTCCCTCTTCATATTGCTGTACTTGTTAGAACTAGTCAACAAGCTGCTTGTAATAGCCTTTTTCTTTTAATATAAACTGGCTGATGAGCTCAGATGAGGTAGGCTTAAATTTCAGGAATGTGTGCTTCATTAACTGTCATTGTCCTCACTGGGAACCTTAGGTAAATGAAGGGGCTAAAGAGGGGCACAGAATCAGATGCTCTTCTTATAATAGTAAAGCACCAAGGCAGGAAGCAAAGCTTCCCCATGTGCTTTCTGTGCCTATACAACACTCTGTGATTTTCATCTGTCAATCTAGCATCTTCTGTCCATAGTACAATATCTTAATACAGAAATAAAATTTTTAAAAAAATATTATCATTTCATTCCAAAGTTAAGAGTTACTAAGTGTAACATTAGGGGATAGATGCTTGGCCATCCCCCCCATTGAGAAGAAGGTTACTGTGGAGATAGATTAGAAATGACCACAGTTCTCAGCTAAAACAGGGGGATTAAGAAATTAATAGCATACAAACCCACAAGCTGTTTTTTTGTAGACAGAATTTAGAGGTCTGTCTGAAAGACAACCTCTCTTTCATCGTATATTATTACCCCAGGGATGCTGAACCATTGAACAACAAAGGTGATCCCAGGACACCAGATACAGAGGTGAAAAAAAGGACATACTCTTCCTGTGTCATCAGAACACAGGAGACAGTAGGGTGACCTAAGATAAGAGATAACATTAGGAAGGGGGCTCATTCTCTTTTTTTCCATTACATGGTAGTTTAAAAACTAAAATAGATCTATGACTTAAAGCTATTTTTCCACTGTCATCATTAAAAATGTTGATTTAGAAGAACAGCTGAGGTTATAAGCAGACCAAATGACTTTATATACATGCTTTGAGCAGTTCTGTTACTCTCCTTGGTAGTGCCTGTACAAGTCTGGCCAGTCAGAAGGCTCCCACAAGGGAGACCTTTAGAAAGGCCTTTCTAAACTCTACAGATTATTTTGACTACCTCTGAAAGGTTTTGGTCAGCCTCAGCTCAAGGTAGATGATCATCAAAATCTCTTACTAGTTGTGAGAATCATCTTAGGAAATAAAATGTAATTCCAAGGCCAATGTCTTCATTGACATTTAAAAAATCTCTGATAACATGACCTGCTGCTGTACCAGAATCCCTTTTGGGACAGAGTGTGACCTATTGGAACAACCTACTGGTGCCATGCCTCCCACTGATGTCTCCCAGCACTATTAACGTTGGTTTAGTTCTATTTAAAAATCAAAACCTAGTAATGTTCATTACTAATTTAACTTAAAATGACAGGAGATAGCACAGAAAAACTACATAATTCCTGGACATACACATGCACCTGTACATTAAGTCCTCCCTGCCTAACTTCTCTTTCCAGTGCAGAAAAGACACCCAACGGGGGGTATATAGAGGACTGCTCTTAGTTCACTGACAAGGGACCTAAATGTTCACTCATTCACTCACTTGTTCTTCAACTTCACTGAAGGCAATGGCAATACACGAGTGACCAATTGCATGATTTTTTTTCAGCAGATTATTATGTTGTTTAGGCACATCTAAAGGCACGGGGAAGACACACAACTATTCTGAAAATAAAAAGACTGAATGTGGATACATCTGATTGTGGCAGATTCATTCATACATTAATCTCACGTACACAAGAGATTCCTTGGAAGCTTTTGCACAGTGAGAGGAGAGCCCCAGAACCTGAAGATGGACGCTTCTAGTTTGAGGTATCAAGTATGCATCAGTAGTTATTCTGCAGCCAGAAAGAGTCTTTAAATAAGTCAAACATAAACCAGAATGAAAAATAGTTACAATATTGTTAGTTTTCAGTGAGGCTATGGGAGGAGAAATACTACTATATAGGCTGGGATTAACCAAAATTCTGTTGAATATTCTGTTGGCAAGTTAGATCTTTGAACATGATTTGATTTTGTTGGGATTTTTTTTCTATCATAGTGTCACAGTTTTAGACAGTAACTAACCAGTGACAGATTGTCTCTATTGTTCCCCACCACCCTCCCAGGGGAAGATGAAGAAAGGAATAAGGGAAAGAGACTTTAAGGTTGGAAGAAAACACTTTTATAGGTTAAATGAGGTAGTAATAGCCAATTACAAATGTATATGCAGATATATTACATCTGTATTATTTTTGTCAATGAGCCATCTTTTCCCTTCTTAAGGTCAGGCTTGGGTTCACAGAACTGCACTTTTGTGCTCTCTGTCTGGCAGTTCTTAAGGATTTTAGATAGCAGTGCTTGTGATTCTCACAGCCTTTCTCCTTCTATACAATTCCTACACTCAAGTGGATGCCTGGCATCTCTTCATGGAGATTCTGCCTCCAGTTTATGCTAGCTGAAGTGCAGGGTTGCCTGAGTTTACAGCCCCACTTTCCATTTTTCTTTCACTGCTGATAGCAGTAACATAATCCCCACTCCCACAATCATCCCTCTCTTTTACCCCAAGTAAAGTGCAAATAGCACCCAGCTCCTTCTACCCCATCATCTTCAAGACCAACCTGTCAACATTTTCATAGGAAAATCCATTGTTTAGGCCTGTTTGGTACATCCCACTACAAAGTTGTCCGCACCCCAAACATATGCCATGCTTCTATGCAACCCAAGGAAGCTGTGGATGGCCAAACATCTGCCCTTGCAAACCTGACCACACCACTCACTCCTCAGGAGCCCTCCACTTGTTCTTCAACTGCTCTTCCAGCACATCCAAATCTTTGGCTTCCTTCAAGGCTCAACCTACTGAGCACCAGGTCGTCTATACCACTTCTGCATTCCAGCAGCCCCCTCCTCGACCATATACCCTTCAATCACATGTTTCTTCACCACATTCACTCATCATGACATGACCTCCCATAGTTCATCCACAACGGCTCAACTTTCCAGGTTTTGCCATAAGCTCACTCCTCCTGAGATGCTGGATGCAAATAAAACAAAATATAGAACATGTCAGCATACCTCTGTTGCTTCTCTTCCACGCAAACATCTCTCTGCTGTTCTTCAAGCTCCTTGCAAGGTAGGAACTGGTCTTCTTGTAGATGTGAAACTTCCCCTTGCCATTCTTTGCAAACTAGTAAGAATAAAAAAGGATAACAAGACGAATGCAAATTGCAGCCTCCTTCCACCTAGGTGTTAGGGAAGAAAAAAGCGAGCAGTGGAAAAGCAGAAGAAAAGGCAGAGAAATGCAGCAGGTGTGTGGGCCTGCTGTGGAGGTGCGATGCAGTAGGAAATGAAAACCCCAGGCATCTCTGCTCATGATGTGAGAAGTTCATGCCTGGGGAAATCTTGAATTTTGTCTCTTTGCCCTTCGTTGCATCCAGCCCGCAAAGGACAAGAGCCATGACTCATTTCAGCAGCTCTGGGAAGGGTTCCACACAGCCGAGCGCGGGGCAGCACCACAAAACCCGTCCCTTCCCCAGGGTGACCCTCAGTGCGACCACCGCTCAGCTGAGCCAGAGGTTACTCGGTACGCCAGCGGAGGCTGAGGCCGCTCTTCCTCCGTCCGGGGGTACCGGAGCGGGAAGCCGTTTCCCTGTGCCGGTAAGAGCGCGGCGGCCGAGGAACCGAGGGGCCCGGGGAGAGCGGCGGGAGCCGGGGACGGCGCCCTCGGGGTGCGGCAGGCGCTAGGACCCGGCGAGCGGCGGCGGGGCGGGANNNGAACCCCAGCAGCGGCTGCAGGCGGTACCGGCGCCCACCCCCGCCTCCTGCCCGGCTCCCCACAGCCCCGCACCCGGAGCACCTGTGGGCAGCGATTTTTCTCCCCCCCCTCCCCCTCCGGCACGTCCCTGCGCCCCGGCACCGCAGCGCCCGCGCTCCCGGAGCATGCCCCCCCCTGCCCCTCCGCCGAGGCTGCAGCTACCACGGCCCCCGAGTGTCTGACTTCAGACGGCGGCGGTGCAGCGCCGGGAGCCACCGGCACCGGCGTCCCCTCGGAGCGGCCCCCGGGGCGCAGAGCTGGACGGAGCCCCTCACCCCCTGGAGCGGGCCTGGATCGGGGCTCGGTTTAGGCACCGACTGCCGCCGAGCAGCCGTCCCTTGACGGGCTTGCTGCCTGCCGTGCTTGCTTGGATGAGTCTGCGACATGCCTAATAAGAGACGAGATGGGCCAGGGCGACGAGAGCGACCGCATTGTGATCAACGTGGGAGGGACTAGGCACCAGACTTACCGCAGCACCCTACGCACCCTGCCCGGCACTCGGCTGGCCTGGATCGCCGAACCCGATGCCCACAGCCACTTCGACTATGACCCCCGCACGGATGAGTTTTTCTTTGACCGGCACCCGGGCGTCTTTGCCCACATCCTGAATTACTACCGCACTGGCAAGCTGCACTGCCCCGCGGACGTGTGCGGGCCCCTGTACGAGGAGGAGCTGGCCTTCTGGGGCATCGATGAGACCGATGTGGAGCCCTGCTGTTGGATGACTTACCGGCAGCACCGCGACGCCGAAGAGGCTCTGGACAGCTTTGGTGGGGCACCCCTGGATAGCAGTGCTGAGGACGGAGACATAGATGGCACCGGAGACTCTGGTGACGGTGAAGAGGAGCTGGAGATGACAAAACGCCTAGCACTTAGTGACTCCCCAGATGGCAGGTCTGGGGGCTTCTGGAGACGGTGGCAGCCCCGCATCTGGGCACTCTTTGAGGATCCCTACTCCTCCAGATATGCAAGGGTAAGCTATTCAATCAGCACCCTCATCAAAACACTCGAACCTCCCTTCAGCCCCACTTCCTCCCAGCATCGTCAGGGTTATCTTCACTGTGAGAGCAGAGCAGCCACCCATGTGTGTGGGCAAACAAAAATCAGGCACGGGCTATGGGGACATAACCCATGCTCTCAAGCAGGCCCCAGGCATGAAGCACGAGTGGAGACCAAGGCATGAGCTCAAGTACTCATATGTGGGCTTCCAGAGACCCTTATTTTGAAATAGGCTCCTGAAAACCCACTGCCAGGAGCAGGGTCCTAATCAAAGGCCATGGAGACTTCCATTACAGCAGGTTGTTTCTTTCCATGCACAGATATTTACAGTCATCTCCCAGTAAAGAGAAAGTCCCAGTCGAGCCCTCTTACAGGCTAAGGCTCTCTCCCCTTTATGAGTTGGGAGAAAGGATCATGGGAGCAGGCAGTCCCTGGGAGGCCCCGGGATTTAGAGAGTTTCTCAGCCTGGACTGGAAAGGGAGTCTGTTCCTCTTTTCTCATACAGACCATATTAAATATTTATGATCATGCTTCTCTGAGAATGGGTTATTCAGTTCCTCACTTAGCTCCTCACTCTGTCTTTTCCCTTGGGGGAAATGCAGAGTATTAATCAGAGGAGAGGGTTCATTCATGTAGAAGGGACACTATGTGACAGGTTTCTTGCCTGGCTGCTGAAGGACAACTCCCCTCCTGGTGCCTGCAGTTGTTTTGGAAAGGGAGTGCACACTGGTGCAGTTCACAGCATAGCTGTGGATAAAGATGGTCTTAAACAGTCACCTCACTCCTCCGAGTAGGTGCCTTTCATGCTATTACCTATGAGGTTAATTACATTAATTAGGGCCTAATTCCCCTTCTTAAGTCAAAAGTAAAGAAAACCTTTACTTCAGGAACAGCAGTAGGCTTAACTTCCAGGATACCCATATTGGTAATCAGGAAAACATGAAGGATAGTGCCTTGGCAAAGAAATTGGTTTGTATAGGTTTTACTCCACTCTTAAAAATACCTTTGTTAAGGCATAATTGCTGGCAGCCCCAGGCTGGCATGAGTGGTGCTTTGGTGTGGGAGGATGATCAGTGTTCCTGAGGAGGATCAAAGAAATGAGATGAGATTAAGGAGCAAATTGGATAGATGGATGAAAGAGAAGAGGAAATGCAGGGACAGGGAAGCTGGTCATGTATGAATGGGTGGTGGAAAAGCAGCTGCTGGACTTTTGGTCTGAGTGGAGACCTCCAGCAGGGAGCCACCAGGTCTGCAGACTGAATGAATGGGGAAAGCTGGAGCTGAGGCTGGAGTTGTATCTTGGGGCATTTCTAAAGCTTCATGTTTGCATACCCTTTGGACACCTCCTCCCTGAACAAAGAAGTTAATATTTTAAATTAATTCCTTTAAACAGCATGGAGGATAACTGAATAATAAAATATTTACCAAGAGATGGAAGGATGATGCTATTGAACTGCAGCTTCTAATTCCTTGATTTCTGTCAAGGGAACATGGAAACGGAGAGGGAAGGCTGGAGGGTATCATTCAGCTTTAGTTAGCTTCTTCCAATCAAGCTCAGTGTTAGCAGGTGTTGATGTGAATAGCTCATCTCTCTGGTGCCCAGGAATCTGCTGGTAAAACACATTTCAAGTCAAATCAGTGTGCTTGTCCAAGATTTTGTGGAATGGTGCAAAAGCCAAATTGATAATGTTGTCTCAATGAAAAGGATACAAACTGAGACTTAAACACCCTTTTGCTTAGAAGCATTATGATATTACGAACTCTACAAGGTTATAAATCCTATTTTCTGATTCTCAGTGGGTGTTTTCATATAGGAATAAGCATTTTATAAGGTAATTTGGGTTAAGTTTGTTTGGGATTTTTTTTGCAGTGGATGTTATACCATTTATTCACAATTACTTGTTCATACCTGGTAGAATTCAACCCTTGATTTTCCTCTAACTTGTTCTTCCCTTAAAGGATTGTTCAACTAGAGAAATACAAATTCTGAGCAAAGTTGAAGTATATACTGAATATTTAATGGATTAAATATGATTCTTTAACTTGTATCTATGGAGACGCAGGCCATATGCATTAATATTTTGCATGAAGGAAGATAGCTCTCATCACCAACACATCCACACACTGTCCATTAAGAAGACATTATAAGACACTTAACATTTTGTAATAAAAGCCATGTTATGGTTATGGATGAAAAAAGAGATGGAAGTTTGATTTATGCTCCTGTAACCTAACACATACATTGCAAAAAGAGCTCAAACTCACAACAGCTGATTTACAGTAAAGTAATTGATAGCATCATTAATAAGTGAATGGCATATTAAAGCAACCATTAGTGAAGTGGAGTCAGGCAACAAATCCACCTTTACCACACTCTTGTGTACACTACTTTCAACTACAAGCTGTATTCAGTCACTCAAAAAATTAAATTCACGTTGCTATTTTGTAAAAAAAAAAAAAAAAAAAAAAAAAAACATGTATGTGTTTGGTGTTTACATATGGCTCCAAACTGTATGTCAAAATAACTTCTTCCTATAAGCATCAGTTTACATAACCATTATACTGCTACACTTGGGCAAGTAAAAGGAATACAGCATAGGGCTATTAAGATGAAATTAAAACCTGCAGATCTGAATAAAGCAAGATTTCTCTGGGATGTATCTGGTACACTAATTCAGTGAATGTTTAGGGAAAGCTCAGCATTTACCCAAACTTGGTCAGTCTTGAAGCATTTTGATGGACACTGCTTACAGGTACATTTGACAGTTTTTCTTCATCAACACCTAACTGGTACTAAATTACATCTGATGTCATTGCAGATGGCCAGGGAAGACTGAAAGAGCACTTGTATATGTTAGGCAAAATCAGCTAACTCTGCAAATTTTGTCTGTTTCTAAACTTACTTTGATAAAACATAACCTCTCAGTCACTAATCATCTGTAGGTGCAACATAGAAGTTTTTTGTGAAAACAATAATAGCTGAGTTTAATTAAATCCTAGTCTTCTAAATGGTAATTTCTTAAATAAGGTCAGTCTTTTTAGAAAGATGAAGCACTTGAAAAAAATGCAGAATCTTCTAAATCTGTAATAAGAAAAGGTAGCTTGTTTCAAATCATAGATTGCCTAGATACCTACCTCAGTGAGATAAATGGGTGTTGCATTTCTCTGTGACTTAAAGAAACCTCATTTGGATAACAGAGAAAAAGTCTCTTATGTGGAGATCTGAAAAGAGTAATAGATAAGGTGATAGATCAGATTTACAGGTACTGGGTACATAGACAGGCATCTAGGTGGACTTTGAAAAGCATCTGATCAGGCAGCTAAATACCACTGCATGTCAGTGGATATTGTGCACCTAAATTGGCAACATAGTTCTTTAAAGCTTATTAGAACTGTCTTTTTTGCATCTGCAGGGAGCTTTGTAAATTTATTTTTCAGAAGTAGATGCAAAGGGGGTAATAGAGACACACAGAAAACCTCACAGATACTAAAGCAGCATCTGAGAGTTATGATGTAATGGAGCTCCTGCCTTCTGCACTCATTATGCTTCATAGACCTCTCAGTACACAAATGTGTGAAAAATATTTTCTTAGCATTCTGTCTCCTTTATATTTATGTCTGCTCATGCTGTTCTTATGCTACCAAAACTCCCACTGACTTCCTGGGGAGTTTGGCCTGCAGGTATCTAACATCTTGGCCCCCTTCCTTCTTCTGCTCCCCAGCAGGATAAGGTTGTGTTTGTGTTAATTCACAGTTGTTAGGTTAATCAGTGTTTGGGAATGAGGAGCTTTCAGCAGAAATTCTATGCCAGTACTCACGTTCAAATTGGACAGTTAAGCTTCACTAATGAACCCTCAGGAAAGCTTTTGTAGTCCTTCCAAATAAACATTTTTACTGTTTTTAAATAAAAGCTGGTTAGGGTCCTATGGATAGTCCTCAACAGCTTGACTTGCCATCCTGGCATATGCTATACAGCTCTGATCTGCAAGAGGAAAGGCAAAACTCTCACTTACCCTTCCCTTGTCTTCTCCCTTCACATCCTGCAGAAGAATCTGCTTTCCTCAGTGGGTGATTTTTGAAGGACAAGTTTCTGACACTGAGAAGGAGACAGGAAAAAGAATAGTGGGGAAAAGATGAGAAAAAAGCAGAGCTCAGGGATTTCCTCCAGCTTTCTTTTATACATTCAAGAGCATTTCAACCTTCCTGTGCTCATTTAAACTGATTTTTCTCTATCTAAATTACATCCTTTAAGTACAAGACAGCTTATGGGATCCTCATCCTACTGCCTGGAGGCTTAGAGGCTGGGGTGATTTCTGCTCATCTTTTACCCTTGCCCAGTACAGCTAAACTCAGGAACTGTGAAATGTATCAGAAAGTGGGAATATTCATCACCCTTCACAGGAGACCTTATTCTGCAGCTATCTGACACAGGACACGCTTCCCAGGGGAGCTGCTCCATGGCCAGTGCTCTGGGGGCTTCTACCAAGCCTGAGTGGATTGGGAGAGGAAGGAGGGGAGCTGCCCCACACACTTTCCCCAACCCACATACACCCTGCTCCTGGGGGAGGGAGTTCATCAAAGGGGCCCTGATGGAGCTGTGCTTCCATCTTGGGCCTTTCTGCAAGGTCTCCCCTGCAGAGGCATTGCAAATCCTGCACTGAAGCTGGCTGCAGGCTTTCTCACCATATACTTTGACAACTAACAAGACTGCCTAATTTTAGCTGCATTACAACTCTGGAAAAATGAGACTCTTTCTAGGTTAAATGAATTTTCCCCTGCATAATAGAATCATGTGTAGATACCTGTTAATTACCATTCTGTCATACATTATTAATATAATTCAAAAGATTCAATCTTATTCCTAGTTCCCCCAGAAAGAGACATGTTACTGCAACTCCTTATATAACCTATTATTAGGCATGGTATAGTCTTCTCTGCATCCTGTCCAGATTTGCAATGCCAGCTAGAGAGTGTTCACTGCTCACATCAGGTCCCACGTTCTGTTCCTATTGAGTTAGCCAAGGTGGGAGCAGGCACACTCAAAAATAACTCCTGGGAATTGTCCCTCTGGCTTCAGAAGTAATAAATTTTAAAACCACCACCACCACCAAAAAAAAAAAAAAAAAAAAAAGTTAAAAAACACACAGGAAGATACAATGTCTGCCCAGAACATCTTACAATCTCTTTGAAGTCACAGCCTCACAGGGAGATGAGAGAGATGATGTTACCCACCTGACAAATCTATGGCTGGCTAGTACAGACTTAGCAGTTCTAATTCAAGGAAGGCTTTTAAATTCATTTGCCCATTTCTTATTTTATTTCTATTATTCTAAAACCCTAAAAAAGAACAGCATCTGTTGGCATTTTCTTTTTTTTTTTTTTTTTTTTTAAATCTTAATTTTAATGTTTCTAGGTTACAAAATTTACTTGATTTAGCCAGGGCTGTGATTGTATGGATCATACCATCATATTCATACACATATATATGCCTTCCTATCACTGCCACCTCCTACAAAGCTGAGTGGGATTTCCATATGAGGAAGGACTTAAAAATTAAACCATCCCAAAATACTTCTGAAAAGATAACCTTGGTGCCACTGAAATCAATATGAATTTAGTGACTGGTTTCAGTATGGTACTTGGTCCCTTCTCTCTTTAATCCATTTCTGTGTGCCTTCACTTATTTTCTTTGCCCTTCCCTTGACATTTGGTATTTTAGTTTTGGTTAGGAAAAAAAGGCAACAAAATACTCATGTTCTCTGTTGATATATCATGAGATAAAGGATAAAAGCGATCTATGGATCAATTTTAATATTTCTGTTTTAGAACTGCTCACAAAAATGTGATAGATCAGACTATACCCAGGAAAACTATTTTTCCATCCTGTTTTTCCTTCTGCTGTGCAGTCTAGTATTCAGTGGTATTCATCCTTCCTATTTTTAAAAATACGTGACTGATCTGTGAATATTTATGGTAGTACTTTACTGAAGTCTATACATACTGCCTTTCTTTTAACATAGGAAGAGATGTTAGCAAATCAGCAACAGAGGGCCCAGCCTTACTGTTATTGAAATTATGTGCCAAAATTACCACCGACTCCAAGGATAGAAATGAATTTTCCTGCAGTATGGTTCAGGGTAACAAATTAATTGCAGTGTACTGCTTTTTTAAACAGATCCATTGCATTTTTCCATTCCAAAGCACTGAAGTGCAGCATATCTTAGCAGTTCATTAAGAACATACATATTCAAATACATATTTTCCTAATCAGTTAAAGACATGAGCATCTTTAGTACATTGCATCAAAACACAGAGCTCTAATACTGACAAAGCTCTTCATGATCTTACTGGCATTTTTTACTGCAAAGGACTATAGAATAGATCCCTATTCAAGTCACATGACTTCAATTAATATGCAGCTAAATCATATCCAAGCTCTGCATTTCATGATAAAAAGGACAGGCAGGGGTATTCAGATTTTTTTTAAAATTGTCCCTAATTGATAATCAACTGTGTAATTCTTCCCCTTGCAAATGTAGATGGCAAAACTGAGTTTCCATTTTGTACAGGATTGATTTTATGAAATTTCAGTGGATGCTTGGGGAATAAGACTAATAGAAAAGCCATTTTAAGATCTTTGCAATTTTCTTACAATTAGCTTCTCAGTTACTATACGCTGAATTTGATCTGAGGAAAGAACAGTATTAGAAGGCTGACTTGGCTTTCTCTGCTGAATATTGCATTACATAAATATGTGATTCACTCCAAATGGTACACAGGAGTGTTAGGATCGGATGAAATCAGAGAAATCTGTGAATCTATGGAGAACCATCCCCTCCCCCTGGAATATAAACCGAATGCTGTCATTTCTAGAATAATTTTTACATCTCTCTCTCCTGTGCTCAGTAATAGCTCAGATTTTGCTGTCTTCACTCCTACACTTGTAGTGATAGCTTACTCCAGGAATATCCCCATTTCCTTCAGGCTGAGAACAAGGTACTACCCAGCTCAGGTAAAGGTGAGAGGATCAGGTCCTGATTGATTTTCATTTCTTTTGTGTGATTTATAAGACACGACGGGGGCTCTAATAAATCACACTATGAAAATTATGAATAAATCTCAGTCCAAGGTTTTCTGCAGTGATTGCTTATGATGTAAGACCCTTTAAAAAGAGTGAATTAAAATTGCATTGTAATGGCCCTCTGTAAAGGCAATAAATCTCCCATTTCAGTGCACTGCAGACAGCCAGCATTGTGTGTGCTGCACATGAGCTACCAACACAGGCACATGCTGCTGGCACACACTTACGTAATTGTGTTGATAGTTCAGGAGCAGCAGTGAGGCTTAGCACTGCTACATTTACTTTAAGAAAATGTTTGGTCAAGACCACTGTGGTGTTGTGAGCACATGAAAAGGCTTAAAATATCTTACTGGCTTTCTACTTTAAAACCTGAGGAAGAAAGGACCTTTTAAGACGCAGTAAGATGGATTATTTGGTTTTAAACAACGAAGGCAAAATCTATTCTTACTCAGTCTAATAAACTTCCCACAGAAAAAAACGTATTTAAAATATTACCTGAATTTCCCTATTCAAATACAGAAATATCTGGTCAGTTCAGGTTGCTTATTATTTGATACGCATTAGAAATTCAGATGCAGATTTCACTTTGAAAATTCATTCCAATAAGCCTTTTCTCTTTTTCAGTCTGGATTCTTGCAGTCTTCATTACACTGGATCAATTGACAGGTATAAATGGTGGAAGCCAGTTTTGTGATTTATCCAATTGGTAATTAAATGAAAAACTTCAATCAGAACGGTTCTAATTTGATATCAGCCTTTAAAAAAATGAATAGGGAAAAACCTCTAAAAAAGCTGAGCACCTACAACCTCCAGTAGAAGGGGGATCATGTCTTAGAGCAGCAAAGGACATGGGCAAGGAGTTAAGAGACCATAACAAAAAATCCCACCCCAACTCATAAGACCACTGCCACCCCTGATTTTAATGGGATCCAGCCAGAGACCCAAGCAGATTTATTCCAGGCAAAATTTTTCAGGACAAGGACAATTGTGTAATTGCCATAACACTCAATGCAAAAGGGCTGCCTTCACAGCAGCCTCTGAACTGTACTCTAAAATTAAGACAACATGATGTCAGCCACACTGTGCTTTTCCTGTTTCTTTTTTTTTGTTGTTTTTAGCATGGATCTCCCCATTACTTACAGTGTGGAGTTTTGCAAGAGTGACAATGTGCCTTAGCACTTCTTGGGAATGTGTCCTGCATACTGCAGAACTGATGTTAACTCAGGCTTTTCCAGTAAAGCACTTTGTGAGGTCAAATCAAGAACAACCAAACTGTGCTATGATAGCTCAACCAGTACCAGACAGAGTTAGCTGCTGAGAGGTAGTGGGTTTTGTTTGCTTTTTTGGGGGGCAGTAGCATATCAGCTTACATCTGCATTTTGCTTAAGCAATATTGAAATTCAGTGTTCAGCTGATAGGAGTTCCATGTTTATCCTACCAAGAAGTCCCAAAGGTGCTAGTGATTTTATTAAAAGACCGAATGTAAATTTCACAACTGTATAGATTACTTGAAATGTTAGTTATGTCTAAGCAGCAGGCAATCAATAGTGCAAAAGTGCATTCACTGTTCTAAAGAAAACATCTTTTGGAGAGCCTGCTCCCCTAAGAAAAGAAACTCGTTTTACTTTGTGAGTGTCAGTGACAGGAAAATGAAGTTTGACATTCAGGAGCAATTTTGTAGCATCTTCAACTCCAAAACATAAATTTATCTTCACATATGTACTGCCATCAGCTACAGGACTGCTAAAACTGCATATTTATTGTCCTCAAAGGATATTTTAGCTAGGGCAGCTTTGTTCTGATTAGGTGTTCTTTAAAATTAATTCAGAACAGTCCACACATGTCCATAGAAATATACACCACAATATGGTGTGACCCTACTAGAAAGCAAAAAAAAAGGAAAAAAAGGAAACCTAAAAAAATCAAATCCCCAAGACCTGAGATTTGGACAGATGACTGCAAGCAACTGGATTCATGCTATTTATCAAGCAAGCATTTGTTAGCAGATCTGCCTGAAGTCATTATCTGTGCAGCCTGCTTGCTCTGAAGAATCCTTGCAGGGTTTTCAGCAAGCCTCTACATACAGCATGCCAGTAGCACAAAGGCAGGCCAGGCTGGTATAGCTCAGCAAACGAACATTGGTAATGGCATGACCACACAAACAACATGTTACATTAGCTCATTTGGGTGTGCTTCATCCCTCCTCAATTTCTATGAAATTTTCTTAGTACATAAGTTTCAAAATTGGAAACCAGCTTTTCTCAAGTTACTTGCTTTGCATTTCTTCAGCTCTCCCATACTACGTGTTTACTGCAGTGACTAGCACAGTAAGGTTATATTCTCTCTCTTGACACCCCTACATGCTTATTGCCACAAAGCCAGCAAGCTAACAGTAAACATCTCTGAGAAGAATTTACTCTATATTCAGGTGTAGCATTTCCCAGCCCAGCCTGGACTGGAGCAGCTCACCCAAAGCAGTAATTCTTCACAAGGTGCAGAGCCTATCAGCTGCACCAGCCAGCTCCAAGGCAGCAGGGATGGGCACCCACCACCTCCACCTCACTCCAGTGTCACAGAAATACACCATTCAGGTGCTACATCTCCACTTCTGAAACCAGACTCATGAAAGGATGCAGGCATGAGAGTTCAAACTTGCAATTCCCAAAACACTAACCCTGCTGATACTATTTTTTTAACTGCATGTTAAAATGTCCCAGTGCCTGCAGTATTGTTTCTGCCTGTGTCCAGAAATGCTTTAGTATTGTGGAAACTGCATTATATCAAAGCCTTGTTAATACCCATAGTTTTTTCTTTACTATCAGGCACAGTCCTTTAAATGCACTTGCCAAATACACACTGAATATAAGCTATTGGCATAAACACACTTCAATGAAAATAGGAGATATCAGTAGTGTGAAACAGTTCCCTAGATGCAATAATCCAGTGGCTACAGTTGTTTGGTTTTGTTTGGGTTTGTTTTTTTTTTAATTAGAAGGTGAAATTTGAGGTTTAATGTCTTCCTGTAACTTCAGGATTTCAAATTTTCATCTGTCTCTGCTGAAGAGACTTACGTACTTCAGACAGCTGCATAATAATCCAGGCAGTTAGTGAAGCTGATCCAGTTTGCACAGCATTTACAAACTGATACGCTGGGTGCAAGGCATAGCAGCATCTTCTGATACATGGAACTAAGCAGTTGTTTCTGTCTGGTAATTCTGGGCTACTGAATTCACCAAAAGTGACAGCAGGAAACAGATATATGCAGTGATGCTGTCAGAGACACCATAACTTTAGTGTGTGGTAACACTAGGATTTTTTATTTCAATCACTCACTAGTTCAAAGCCAGTTCCTATTAGGAAATAGCTGTAGTGTCATCATCATGCAGTTGACTCCAGGCTGAACCATGTACAATGATTTAGTGATGCCTGTGCAGCCTCTGTGGGGAAGGAATGTGTGGAACACACACAGAAGTACGGGAAAATAAACTGAAGTAGGTGATAGGCAGAAGCAAAGAAAACTTTTTGACTTCAGAGTCTGAGCAGTTCTGCTACAATGGAAAGCAGAAATTGCATCACAGAATTTGTTTTGAAAAGACCTACATTTTCCAGGGCTACCAATCTGTCACTTTGCAGTCACACCATTTAAATACCATTCTTAAAATCTTTGAAGACTGCCATTTCATCAATATTTTAACATAAACATATTGTAATTTAAGTGAAAATTGATCACTTACATTTTAACATTTCAAAGTGCATTATGACCGTTAAAGAATAGTGATCTCAATGAAACTATTGCCAGAAGAAATTTCACTTGGAAAAGCCCTAGAACAAGTCTTTGCAAGACTGGGGCCTTTTACAGCACATACACTTCAACTCCAACATTAAAAACCAACATCAAAGTGATCAATAAACATTCTAGCTATTAAATTCACTGTCTTCATGATACACATAATACTGGTTCAAAATCTGAGTGGAAACTGTGAAGGGTATATTGTTAAATATCCGCCTCTACTGTACTTTACCTTATATAGGAGACTTGCCAGGGGCTCTAATGAAGCAGAGGCAGTTTTACAGCTTTACCATCTGTTGTCAGATCTACTCCAGCTATAAGAAAAACACAGTGGCATTAGAATTTAGAATTGACAAATATTGAAAAAAATATTTTCTTTCATTGTTTAAATAGCTTTGTTTGCATTCTAAATAACAAAATGTTTCGACAATAAATAAAACATTTTAAAAAGTGATTTAATTTTTAAAAAACATACAGCAAAAGAATAATGATAGAGTTGTTCTACATAACAACAGAACAAAGAGGTATAAATAAAAAATAATGTTATGTTCCACACCCTTCAACTTTAGAGTTTAAGTCAGGTTAACATGCCTTATTTTTATATGAAGAAGAATTAAAAACAAACAAACAAAAACACCCTTTGAAATATGAATAGCATTGAAATTTTTAAAAGTGCTCCATCTAAGCTACCTGATACAGGACATTAGGACAAAATTGTAGAGTACTCAGGAACTGAATCTTCCTATCCTTTTTTTCCAGCCTAAGTAAGGACCCGCAGGTTAAAACTCCAAAGCACACTACAGTTTACCCTCACTTATGTGCAATGGACTAAAAATGAATACTTAATATTTATATGAATCATTGTCAGTGTCAAGTATGATGAAGCTTATAAAAATAGACCCAAATCAGGCAATGAGTTTAAGACTCAGTGGGTAAATGCCTCTTTACATACAGTATTATTTATAGGTATTTTTCTAATCTGTTCTGTCATCTTGTCTCTTAAATTATTAGAAAGGGAGAAAGAAGGAACTACAGCAAATGTGGCAGAAATATGAGCAAAAGCCAGAATGTTTGGAGCTGTATAGGTCAGTAGCAAAAGTCCCTAAACGTTGATCTCACAAAGATCACAACGGGAATTTTCAGCACTGGATTCTGATTTTCTGTAGCTCCCCTTGAAGTCAGTGACAGCTGCAGATGGTCTCTTCAAGTTGATCCCCAAAGGTTCTTAAGCTAGGCATGGAAAGATTTTTAAAATACCAGTTGTGATAGCTTTGTGTATCTATTTATCATCACCTGGTAAGGAGACTGCCAGTGCTAATATCTCCCTGCATCATGAATGTTCTGTGAGTCTTACTGTTTTATGAAAATACTCCTAAAAAACTTCTATAAAAAGGACAAGATATAATCAAAATATCAGTAGAATTTTAAATAAGTATTCACTATTGAAGTGCAAAGTACTCAAGGTGATTAGGATGAAAGTCACCTTGTAAGAAAATTCAAGGGAAGGGAGCACATCCACAAAGCTTCTGCTGGGTTCTTGCAAATATGGGGATGTATCTTTCACAGGCAGGAATCCGGGGAGGTCATCTTTATTTTCACTCTTCTAGGAGGTGAAGAACTGGGAAAGTAGGCATCTACTGCTTCCTGGATCTACATAGTTATGGAATACCACACAGAGGGACTATGATTCCAGAGGTTTTTGTTTTGCATATTCAGGTACCATTTTTATATGCTCCAATGTGGAGAACTTTCTGTACTCTCTTCATCCAGTTAGGATTTTGAAGTGGCTGTGTATCTGCAGAAAACACCACAAACTACTACTCTTTGATTTTATGGCATTTCTTGCTCTTGAATTCAGAAGCAAAATCTAATTCATGCCAACAAGAAACTTTATCTAATCTTTTTTTTATCCTGTTTGCTGTAAATCTACTTTAGAAGATGGAGAGGTTTACAGGTGTGAGAATTGTGGTCAATTTAAGCAGAGATCCTAGATGTGGATGCCAGGAACAACAGCTTGTATTGTTCTGTTTTTGTTTTTCCAGGGGGAGCTGATCCCATTATTCATCCCAATAGCCATCCAGGTTTCATTTAGCAATGCCAGTCTAGCAGATGTAATTTCCACTTGTGGTAGCTGTGGACACATCATTAGTTCTAGTAACTGCAAAACTTAGCAGGAAACCCTTTTGGTGGCATCCTTTCCTTGTCACTTTGACAACTGTAGCAACAGAATAATATAAAAAAAAGATTTATATTCTGAGCTTGTACATGGCTGTCCACAGATGCAGCAGCAGTTTGGTGTATAGATCTTTCTCCAAGAGCTGTAATGTGTACCAATGGCAAAGGGCTCAGAAATACATTCAGAAAAACACAGTAGACAACCTACACATGTAAAATATGATCACAAGCCCTGTACCACGTTTACTGGGAGACCAGAAGCTGTATTTTGAGAAGCATATCAATAAAGGTTTGGATATAAATGGGAAAAGAATTATCTTCTCATTCACTAGCTGCAGTGCATACGCTACTAGCTGTAATCAAGAAAAATTTCAAGATGACATGAAGCTATCACGCTGCATAATTCCTGCTAGTGTTCACTGCAAGAGCTCACCACAGTCCTGCTATAAAAATGCCTGCAGGCCACAAAAATACTCTTAAGCCAACTCACTAGCCCAAATTACAAATTATTCTAGTTAACAAAACTCGGCAGAGTCTTGCAGCTTAGGGTACAATCCATTTTTTCTTAAAATACACCTGTCTTCATTAAAATGCTGTGTAGTCATTCGTGGTTTTGAATCCCCCGTTACACCGAGGCAGTGATTTTATTTTCTAAACACATCAGAAAAAGATGAGCCAAAAGTAAAGTCACCATGCATGTCACCAGCCCCTCTCTGACATTTATTCCACAGCCTGATTTGTCTTTCAAATCCAGCTACTCCTGAGGGTTGTGAGGGAGGGAAGAGGTTGAAGAATTTCTTGGGATTTGTTGTTTGGTGGGGTTTTGGGTTTTTTTAACTTTTCAGATAATGTAAAGGGAGCCTTCTCACAATACGCTGAGTTTTTGGATAAGGAAGAGGCTTTGGAGTATCAGCAGTATTCTATGTATTCTGCAGTTTTAGATGTAAAAGATATGTGCAAATAAACGTAGATACATTTTCTTCTTGGCAAGAAAATATTTTCCTCACATCTCTCCTCTTCCTCTCGAAGGTTAATTCAAAGTTTCTCCCTTTTCTCTATGAGAAAAATCCCAAAGTTTTTTTCCTTCCCAGAATTAGTTCCTTTTTATCCTCTCACACTTAATCAAAAAGTGGAAACTGAGACTGTAAAGTAAAAAATCAAAGAATTTTCTCCACAAATATCTGTTAAGATCTATGGGTAAGGAAGAAGCCTTGTCAGTTTGAAGTCTGAAGGACAAATACGGCAAATATGGTTGAATGTTTTCAAGGAAAAAAAGGATCTCTTTTTTCCAAGTTGCCTTTATAATTTACATTAAGTAATTAACAAATGCACAGTCCCTTAGGCAATTTGAGGTGGGGTGTTTTTTGTTGTTTGTTTTTAGATCAGTTGAGAATAAAACCAGGATTCTGTGTAAATCAGGAAAATTCAGGCTTGCTCATGAAATTTTCATCAAATGATTCTCAGCCTGGCTGTGTTTCTCTTACCCCTTCTGGACGTGAAAACACTCCTCCTTTTAGAAGGATCATCATCTTGTCCTGATTGTTCCCCTTTCAACCGAGCACTGTGGCACCAATTCTGTTTCTTAAGCAACATTTTAATTGTTGGATAACTAACTGATCTCCTGCTCACAAAGCATGAGATGCTATGCAGTGGAAGAACTGCAGTCATCATCAGACAGCAGAAGGACACTCTCTTGAAGCGGAACTACAGAAAATTAGTGGTTCCAATGTAAGCAATGAGAAGGAAAATGCCTGGAGTAGATGTAGCAACAGTAAGAAGGAGATGGGAGGAGGCTTTGGAATCAGAAGGACAAATCACTGTGGGGAGAGGGATGTCCCTTCAGTGCTCACTGGACATTGAAGAACAAATAGTGCTGGGACCCCGGAAGGGGAATGCAGGATCACAAATCACCAGCCTGGTAGAGAAGCAAAACTGTCAAGAGCTTGAAATCTCTGATGGTAGCAACCTATAAAAATCCTTCCTTTTCCAGCAGGGCGAGAACAACCTAATCAGAGTAATTCAAACGAGTTAGCAAGATGCCAGTACCTTCTGCACGTGCTGCAAGCAAGACAGCAGCCCTCACAAGAGCCCAGGAAGGAGGGAATTTGCAATAGTAGATTCTGTGGTCCAAAGAGCACATTTTGCTGTTGCAGGCTTGCCAAAGAATAAGAAAAGGGTTAGGCTGAACAGTGCAAAGCCTCACATATTACCACTGGAGCTAGCACTGGAGAAGCCTTTGGTGTAAGGACATTTGAGGATTTTGGATGGTGTGTTCTGATGCATGTAGTTTTTTTCTGTAGACTCTGAAGGTCAAACACCTTGACAGCTGGCACAAGAGCTTGGCAGAAAAAAAGAGAGAAAATAGAGGCCAACTTCATCTCTTTAAGAGCTCTAGGGCAGAGACTTCAGCATTACAATCTAGCCAAACCAGCTCTTTCTCTAAGGAGTCCTGCACAAGAATTATGGCCTTCAGCACACACAGACTCCTCTCAGCTGTGATCCAAGCCTAAATGGAATTTCAGGAGAAAACAAGAAGTGGCCTAATAAATATATAGGACATTTGTGAAAGTGAGAGGGAGCCACAGGGTTGCTCTCTCAGACTAAAAGATACTGTTATTCCAGGAGTGATTCGTGATTCTCACTGTTGGTTAAATCCATGGGACAGTTAGCACCTCTTTGCCCTTGTTTGATCACAGCAATTAAAAAAAAAGGAAATGTTTAGTTGAGAACATATGCTGTCTAATGAAAAGATGTTGCTTGTTAATATAATCTGGTCACTAAGGACTCCAATATGAATAGATGTTTTAAGATTCAGTGATGGAACTGAAGGAGAGCAGACAGAAGCAGGATGGTCTTGCATAGGAAGCGCAGGAAAGCTCCAACTCTTCAGCTGACTTCAGCTGTGACCTCTGGCAAGTCACAGCTTCTTGATAGTGATTTACATCTATAATCAGGATAATAGAACTTTATTTATCTACCTCTTCTGGGTATTGTGAAGACTAATTAATGTTTGCACAGTAATTTGGAGAAAGATTGAGATACTGGATGAATTTCCAGTATGATGTTTGCTTTAAGCAGGTGAAGTGAGGACATCTTTTTGACACAGAAAGAACTAAAATTATTCTCAAAATAAATCAGAGGGATCGGAAGGCAATCTTATCTTTGCTTCATTCTGATTATTCAGTATTCTTCAATAAGACCAACAGGAAATGAGAAAGCAACTCTTTCATGGATCAGGGAGGTAAAATTTAGGAACATTTAACACAGTATTTACAAAACCTTTCTAAACAACGTGTAAAAATTCAGCAGATTCTTTTTGCTCTTTCAAAAAAAATTAACACAAGACACACTCAGTACAACATGTCTGAGATTATTGAGAGATCTATCAAATACCTTTTAATTAAATAATGACAAAGTTTAAAAATGGAAAGCATATATCCCCAAATGGACATTTCAAAACATTATAAAATCAAAGCACTAGCAGACTTACTCATACCCTGCATTTTAACTGGCCCCAGTTTGCTGCAACCTTATAAAGCCAGAAAATAACAAAGGAAATTAACCAAAATTGTGTCCCTAATTTATTTATTGATTACAAATTTCAAATTGTAGGAGCAAGTTATACTTCAGCCCTGAAGTGGCAATAGAATGAACCCTTGACTTTTATCTTGCCTCTTGTCAGAAAACACAATGCCTTCCCAAAACAGGCAGACTAAGTATGAGCTGAGAGCTGTGTTTAGCAAAGTGGGTCTCTTCCAAGGTGACCAAGACTCTACAGAGCAGGATACCAGAGCAGATGCTGTGTATGCTGAAGCCTGACATATGCTGAGGCTCCCTCAGCAATCACAGGAAGGCACCAAGAATACTGTCACCAAGAATACAGTCACCTTTCTCTCAGCTGGGCTGGCTTTATCTCCAGGATCATCTTCATATTATGAGACCCCTGACACAAAGGCATCAGGCAAATACTGAAGAGGAAACATTCAGCCAGAAGTGGCAAAGATACAGATCAGGAGGAGGTGCAAAGCAGCACGGACAGACACAGCAGAATGACACTTGGACCTTTTTTGTCACTGTCAGTATTTTGGGACAAGGAGCAGAAGACTCAAGGAGCAAGGCAGATGATGCAAGAGTTGAACATCTGCTTTGTAGATACCAATCTCTTTGAAAAAGCCCTTTCACTAGGATGCACACCACAGAGTGTGCTGGAGATACATGAACAACACAAGACCCGTTCACTGGTGCCTCCTTCTACTGTAATATCTGGTAATTCCAGCTACAGGCACACAGAAAATGCCTTGGATAGTGCTCAAGCACTGCTTCTGAAGAATAAATTCTGACTCTTTTTATTATGGTTTTGCTTATAGCTCACAGGGATGAGAGCCTTAAGTTGGTTATATCCTGGTGGTCCAATTCAAAGGATCAAAAGTGTCAAATTTGAGCTCCCTGAGTTGTTTTTTTTCTGGACTAATTTCTGATGGTTCCAGGAGTTAACTCCTCTTCCAAATGGATCAACAAAGCTGCTGGAAATTCACAAAAAACCCCCCACCCTTTCCTTCCCCAGTGTTCACTGGTTGTAATTAATGTGAAGTTAATCAAAACTCAAAGCAAATCAAAAAAAAAGGTCAGAAAGCAATTATATTAGAAATATGTTCCCCAGTCAATTGCTTGCTTTCCAGGCTTTAGCAGCGTTATAATTTCAATACTTATGCAACCAACAGAGAATTTTCTAGGTCTGAATTTTACTTCAAAAGCAGAAACTTCTCAACACCAAATCCCTTCATGTCCAAGCCCAAGAACTTTTTTTCTCGTAAGGGGGAAAAAAACCCAACAAAACAAACCAAAAACAACAAACAAGCTTCCTTTTAAGTCTCCACACTTGCAGCCTGCTCAGATGCCACCACTGCATCACAGAAGAAACTACCAGGCAGGCACCTGCCTTCCTGCTCACTGCAGATCAAGTCAAGGGCACTTTGAATCATCCAGGAGACACTGCCTCATAGCACACAGTCCTTGCAGAAAGAAATCCTCTGGGGAAATCAGTTTATGGCAGATTTCATCTTGTGTCAGGTTAACAGCATATGTATCCCTGCCCTTTGAGCTCAGGCTGGAAAAAAAAACCCAGTATTTGCTAAACCTACATAGCCAAAAAGCATGTTTTAAAAATACACACTGTAATCAAATGTCTGCAACATTTATGACTTGGCAGATTGACTTGCACATCAGGCACACATTTTGATGGTTAATTTTGAGCCCTAATGCAGCAAAGCAGTCTTCTATCTGGCTGGTGTCTATCCTTTTCAAAAGGCAAATGAGTGCATAAATTATGTTTAAAAAGAGGTAGGCATTTTCTACCCACAGTGTAGAGTCACTGTAGGTGGATTATTATCCAGGAATACCAAAGAGGTAGGAAGTCTGTGTTTTAACCCTTTCTTTGTAGACTCCTTGCCTATCATTTTTATTGTAGACAGCCTGAAATTATCCATGTGATAGGAATTTTCAGGAAGGTCAGCAGCACAGCAGCTGCATTTCAGGAGTTAAAGCCCTAAAGCAGGGATTTCATTCTAAAATAATACCAGGTAAGCCCTGCAGGAGTATCCATTGCTTCTGCTGATGTTGGCAACTATGAGGTTGTTCCTGTTCACTCCTGTTAATATTTTCCACACCAGGCCCTTCACTACAAATGCACTATTACAGAACAGGATGATCTCTGACCACCTCACAGATGACCAGCAGGATTTTGAAGCCTATTTCTTCTGCGGTATCTTTACTACAGGGAAAAGAGAAAGCAGTAACTTCCATGCTGCAGACTGAGATGTTGTTTACAACAGGATATGACTCTGACCTTTAGCTAATGCTAATAGGTATAAAGATGTTCAGCTGAACAGAGCTACCTGCAGTTTGCCAATAGTGAGCATCTTCAGGAACAGGACCTATAAGAATAGCCAAACCCCAGGATGATTCATAAATCTTTAAGATGAGTTTTAGGTTGTCTTAAGGATCACTGTTCAAATTTCTACTTTTATTTTTTATGCAAAGAGAATAATATTTTGCTTGTTCCTAGCATCTGTTTTTCTAGAAATTCAAAATATTTCTACAAAAATGACTTAGTCCTTTTAGAACCTCTGAGGTACAGAAACATCCCACTTTTTTTTCCAAGCTGTTCAAAAGAAATCATTTACAGAAACAAGAAAGGAATCCTGCCTCCTGTTGCCTAAAAAAAACCCCAAACAACAAACCACAAACAGATTTCAGTCTCACCATTGTAAATAGGTTTAAAAGCAATGATACTAAATCCAGGAGTAACTGCAACGCATGCTGCTCTAAAACCTACTCTCCCTTCTTCCTGAAGACAGGAGCAAGGGATCAGTATTTTCCAGGTAGATTGGCATCTGTCAGAACATCTTGGTCCTCTCTTCCCTGATTATTGATCCATCTTTGTTCTCTAGAAAACAAATGTCTTACTAGACTCAGAGTGCCACTAATACTCACGCAGGGACACAGGCTTTTCCCCATCCCCTCCTGACCACACTCAGGCTATGAGTTGCTGGGCAACTCTCCACTAAGTGCAGGAGACCAGGCAAGGTGAGCCAGAACTTTTGAGAAGGGAGAGAAGGGATCTTTTATTACTGTGATGAAATTAAAACCTGCACTGTGCTAGTCAGCGCTGGTCATGCTTGACGACACAGATGGAGGGAGGTATCCTTCAGGAGAGGAATGCAGTGCAGAATTACTTCACTCTCCTCCTAGGCAGCACCAGAGCAGCTGCCCTTCCCACTTTGCTCCTTGCCATGCTCTGCAGATGCTGCCCTTCCTAATGGGGCCATACTGGCTTGCAAGTTGCTTGGTTCAAAACTCTTGTCAATAAGCTCAAATTCTTATTTCTGCTCTGAACCTGAAGTGCACTCAGCAGATTTTCCATCATAGTCAGACATTTCCTACCCCATAAAAAAGGATTCTAAATAGTACCATAACACTTTCACCTTCCTTCAACAGCCTGTGTCTGAGGTTGCTTAAGGGTCCTATTTTATATCCCATGTGTGTGGAATTTAACCCTTCACATTTCTATTTCTGCTTATAGCAAAATTCCAGTTAATCAGTTGAGATCAGCCACCACACGTGGAGTATTAAAGTTCAGGCTCCTTGCTGAACTGGGCAATTACTTTCTCACTACCTTAAACCGAGGTAGGGCTCTTAAGTAAAGGACTGCTCAGCTCTTCTCCTGACTTCTTCAGTAGTTGTATTTTATTTCACAGCTGACCTCTGCCACCCTGTACTTGCAGGTACAGCTGAGCTTAAAATTCTTATCTGTGATCTTGTTGGGGCTGAGATTTTTATTTTGCACCTATTCCCCTTTTTCTCCCTAAATTAAAGAGAATACAAAGAAAAGAGAATTTTATTTTCATCATCTTTTGTAACAGAAATTAAAGGGAATTATTTTAAGATACTGTATGAATTAAGGGCACCATCAGTATAAATCTAAATTCTGTTTTTAGACTGCCAGGTGCTGCTGCTGCTCAGGTAGATATAGAGATTTCCAAAAATAACTTTTCTACCATGAAAAATTCACACAAGAGTCTTACAAAAAAAAAAAAAATTAAAATGCATGCTACAACCTTTATTACTTTATCTTCCTGAATGTTATTCAGTATTTTCTTGGTAGAACACCCAGAGGCCCAGTAAAGAACAAGACCATGCTATGCTAACTCATTTAATTAAGGAGACTGAGATTGTTGTCAATGGTAATTAATATAAGCAAAAAAAACCCTTAATTTATATAGATACATACATGTATATAAACATATATTTAAACTCCAAGAAATATGTCCTTCATCTCTCTAAATGTGGAGCCTAGTTGGAGTCTAGAGTAGACATCTTTCTACTGGAAAATGATGCAGAAATCCTCTCCCATCATTAACCTCTGGGACCTTAGCTCACTGCAGTTTCTAAATTTAGAAAAGTTACTGGGATTTTAACAAGTTTTCATACTCTTCTTGAGCCCTGAAAAGATGAACCAACAGTCTATTTATTTGTTTCTATAGCTGAGACTTAGGAATAACTATGTAATGCCCATACATTTCTGAATATTTCTAAAACATCAATAGTTGTCTAACACACTCCCCAGACACCATCTGCAGTAAGGCCACTGGCCTTCTGTATCAGAGTCCACCAGTTAACCCAGTTTTCCCTTCGCATATTCCTGAATTTTTGCCCCTGTGTAAGAAAAGGATAAGAAGAGTGGAAGCAGACATCTAAATGCTATCTATCAATACTTTTATTCTTAATATCTTCTTTTATTGCTTAGATACTGCACCTTTTTCTCAGCAGAATGTTTTAAGACAGAAACTAAGGCAGTATGTTAACACCCCTGTATCTAATTTTAAGTCCCATGCTACTCCAATATATTAAAATCAATTTTCCCAGGGAGAAGGATATTTCCCCAGATGGCTGTCATCTTGGGTCTCACCAGCATTGAGATCTCATAGGTCACCAATTTTTACTGATAGTGCAATTATTATTATAATATTTCAATCATCTTTTGTCAAGGACCACGCCAAGGAAAAGCAGACTGAGAAGCTACTGGTTTAAGGAACTGAAATCAGAAAGGGTTAGAGCTTGCTAAGGCATCAGATGAATTCAGGCATGTACTGTAACGTGCTACATCATTTCTAAAGAACGAGATGTCACATTGCCATTACAGTGCACACAGTTCTTGGGACTTTTTCAGGAGACTGACTTTACACACCTCTAGTTTGCACACTCTGATAAGGGAAACAAATGGGGAAGCACAGGTTTAGGTTTTATCTGACTGAAGCAGGAGGCACTGGCAATGGCAATACTGGGAGCTCAGAAATCCAGTGCAGCAGTCTGGATGTTATCCATCTAATTTCACCATCTAATCTCTGTAGACACTTATAATATGCCACTCACTGGTGTGCTCCATCTTAGCTGATAGTGAAATCATTCAATAGAAGTGGGTAGTGAGGTAGGTGACAAGCTGATTGATGGCAATGTCTTTATTTAATGTTATACAACAATACCAGACAGAGGTCTAAAGCAGCTCAGGGCAGAGCTCTGCCTGATGTTGTTGGTATCCATGCAAGTTTATCATGCCAAAGTGTGGTTTATACAATCTACTAAATCATTCTCCTTAAAAGAAGTTGAGATACCTCAAACCCATCACTTAGAGCAAAGAGCATCAGCATCTCACAGACTATTTAGCAGTGAGATTACAATGAGAAATCTCTTTTCTCCCTCTTGACAGTGAGAATCTGCTTTTCTACTAAACTTACAGTAACAACAACAAAAAAAAATACCGTCCTCTTTAAGCTACACGGTATTTTAACTGTGCTCTCTAATGCCTCAGCAGCAAAGCTGGTGCTGTCTGACAAGCACATACACTCACCAACACTGCTCATGTGTGGTGTCACTACTCTGTCAAGAATATCATGCAAGTGGGAACAGACAGACCCTTTCAGGCAAATCTGGCATCCTATCAATCTCTAGAAATAGATGAGGGAAGCCAGCAAGCACCAAAAGCACAGGTGGAAACAGAGAGATGATCTCACAGAGACTCTTTCCTGCATATTCATACCAATAACTGAAGTTTGGGAAAACCTTTGCCTCTCCATTTCTTCATGGCATTCCTACCATGGATCTGGAGATCCCAGGACAGACTGGATCCCTCAGGGAATGCCATAAAACATCCATTCTGGTTGATCCCCCAGAGTCTAAAGGTAGGACTTCATGTAAAGGAAAAGAGGGCTGTACTGAGTTTAGGGAGCAGGAAGGTCTGTTCCTTTAATTTCTTAAGTGTCTTGAGCACATCAGGTTAACAATTTGTGCCCACTTCACTTCTCCATTCCTTAAGCCCAGCAGGTTTTAGGGAAAGCAAGGACAGAGTCCCTGTTCACCCTTGTTATTGCCACAACCTGACTGCAAGCTCTGCACCCACAAATTCCCTCAAATCCCATGAGTCTTTAGCCAACATCTTGTTCTACCTCAAGGAATAACATAGAGGCAAACTAGGTGCTTTTCACCTCTACCATCACCCTCGTGGTATCTGAGACCAGATAGTTTCAAACTCTCTGTTCAGGCCTGACCTGCACAAGAGCTCCTGTGAAAAATCGAAACACATTCCCTTTAATTCATAAAAGAACATCTGCAGGTGGTGGCTAATTCTGTTCCAATTCTTCCATGATTCATTCAAGTTCTATATTATGGAGCTGTTTCCAATCCAACAGAAGCACAAAGCCAAGCCTTCAGTAAAACCTGCATTGCCCAAGGTGTTCAAGCAGGCATAACTAAAAGCATTTCCCTACAAAAGGCTGAATTTATGTTACTTGCAATGAGACTGTGACATTGAATTGCTTTGCAGCCTTCAAATGGCTGGGATAAAATATTGAAATTTTTTTTGCTAGTGATTGTCTTTCTTAATGAAGAAGCTTTATCTCTCTCAGTGCCATGTGTTCCTGCAGTTTCTGTGGTAACGACTGACTGCACAGAGAAAGAAGTGGTGGCACAGAAGTCAGTGTAAGTTGCTAGCATGTAAACAAGGGCTACCTGCAGGCCTGTTTCACATTTATTTTTTTTTTTACTCAGTTGACATTCAATTTATAGAAAGTAATTGTAATGTCTACAATCTTTGTTACTTCTGTTTTGGAAGCCATTGAGTAAATGGCCTGTATGACGTATTTTAAATGCTATACTCTGCCAATACATAAATGAAACTTCTAATTTTCTAATTTAGCATAAAACCAATCTGATTTTTGTACATAAAGGGAAAATTCATTCTTTAGTCCAGCTTATAAAATAAGATCTAAATTCTTTTAATGAAAAGGACAAAGTAGTAAATAGGAAAGTATAGTGTATAAAAGTTTACAGTATATAGGCATGCATACAACCAAACCAAAGCAAAAAGAAGATGACATGGTGTAAATGATAAAAGTAGCTAAAGCTTCTTCTATTCTGTTTTCATGAAATTAGTTGATATTCAGTGGACAAACTCAGGTCAGAACACCAAAGCTGTGTAAGCACCTCAAGTGACTGAAATGAAGTGATGAGAAAGACCAGTCTTAATAGCTTGTGTTCATAAGCACAGCTCATATTCAGAGTTAAAGTTTGAGCAACCATACGCAAACACTTTAAAATAACTCAGGAAATGCCTTCAGAAATCAAGACTGCAACGGTTGGTGCCATTTCTTTCACTCCCCACATCTACTCACACCCTACTTCTCTAGAAACATATTCTCAAAATGGAAGCAATTTCTCAAGCACCAACCCGTGTTTCTGGTTTACTGAAATTCAGCAGAGTACTGAAGTTTCATTGAGTAGAAACTAAGGCATCCAGACCAATTTGTTTAGTCATGAAAATAACAGAAGAATAGAAGACAAGCATGTTACAAGGATGGAAACTCCTGAACTACTTTTCTACCAGTCTCTCACAATCCACATATGTTTTAGGAAATGTGTTTGTGTTGGCTAGGAGACATGACTAGCTGCTTAAAAAATGGGACAAAGTAATTCATTTCTTTCACTCTGCCTCTGAAGACTGCTCTTTAACACAAGAGTTTTCAGGCTGCTGTAACCACAGTGTTCTCAACTAAATTACTTTCTTACCTGAAGGGTAAAAGCCATACCAAACATCCCACAGAAATATGTTGACATATACCAACCACTTTGCAGCCCAAATCCTACCACAGTCAATAACAGACCTGTGCTAGCAGAAGCAAGATTGAGCTATTTATGGACAATCACTTCATGTACTGATTACATGGCCATAGGAGGTGATTCTCCCCCTCTACTCTGCTCTTGTGAGACCCCACCTGGAGTACTGTGACCAATTCTGGAGTCCCCAGCATAAGAAGGACATAGAACTCCTGGAACATGTCCAGGAGAGCCACAAAAATGATCAGGGGGCTGGAGCAACTCCCTGTGAAGCCAGGCTGAGGAAGTTGGGGTTGTTCAGCCTGGAGAAGAGGAGGCTCTGAGGTGACCTTATAGGAGCTTTCCAGTACCCAAAGGGGGCCTACGAGAAAGCTGGGGTAGGGCTTTCTGCATGGGTGTGCAGTGGGAGGACAAGGGACAATGGTTTAAAACATGAAGAGAGGAGATTTAGATTAGCTGTTAGGAAGAAATTCTTTCCTGTGAAGGTGGTGAGACACTGGCACAGGTTGCTCAGAGGAGCTGTGGCTGCCCCATCCCTGGCAGTGTCCAAGGCCAGGTTGGATGGGGCTTGGAGCAACCTGGGCTGGTGGGAGGTGTCCCTGCCCATCCAGAACTGGATGATCTTCAAGGTCTCTTCCAACCCTTGCTATTCTATGATTCTGAAACCAAACATCCCCAAAACAACAAATTGTGTGAACACCCCAGTTCTGCTGCTCAGTCTGACTATGGCAAACCTGACCTCCAATGGCTGTGGTACTCATGAGCCAGGGCACTGTAGTGGAGCTTTCCAGCTCATCCTGGAAGACTCAGCCTCAGCAATGCATGTCCACCTAGTACAGCACGTTCTTTAATATTACTTCATTTTCCACATGGAGGTGAACCTCGAGTTGCTTTTCGCAGGGGTGCACTCCCAGACAGTGCTGCTCTTCTCACTTTAGCCCCTCGCAACAAGCACTATTCCCATCACCCACTATTCCCATCACCTCCAGGCTGCTTTCATTGCTTTCTGTCATACCAGGCTGACACCACCAGGACCGCTGCAGAGCTGCGAGCACTCAGCTCCCTTGGCAGGGAAGATGGCGGAGGAGGCCCCTGGGCGGCAGGCAGCGGCCTCGCTCTTCCCGCCAAAAGTTGCTGCGGGGGAAACGCCTCAGGTCCCCAGAGCTGCGCTCCCCTCAGCCACCCCCCCCGACCCATTCTACAGCGCAGGCAAGGGAGAAGGGAGAAAGCCAAGTCCCAAAGGCCACACGAAATATGTCCCCCGTGGAATAACTGAGGTTTAACCACTTAGGATCACACATTGACCGTGTGTCAACAGAGCCTTCGTTTCTCCTCACTGCAGCCTCTCCACCTCTCAGTGCTGCCCCATAACCGCCCCAAGTCACTTCAGAGGGGCCTAAGCTGCCTTCAGTTTGGGTTTATTCCAACTCAGGATTTTGAGGTAACTCCGTGTTTAAAGGCAACTGGGATCTAATCCACGTCCTTGAAAAAGGATGGCCAGCAGCTTCCTCTCCAGCAGGCGTGATTCTAAATGAAGGATTCAGTGCTCAGTTCTGACCCCCATTTCTGTGAATGTATGACCTGGTGGGTGCTGAAAGGCAACGCTTAGGGCACCTGATGGATACTGAAAGAGATTTTCAAAGAATCCTATAGGTATTCCGTGCTTAAGTTTACCAAATTTAAGTAATTAAGAATGATTTCAAGAGGAATTGGTACCTAAATTAACAAATCCTGTTATGGATTTGTCCTTTTGAGAAATTATCCTCTGGTGAAGTTTTTAACCATTAGAACTGGTATTTTGTAAACCAGAGAGATTAATTCTTTTATGAATTTCTAACTCTGATGTCAGTGAAGTTAACACAACTTTTTCAAATAAAAATTAATCTAATTTGCAGGTCAGCTATAACCTTGTTAATGGTTTGGCCAGCATTTCACTCTATCAAGGGAAACCCCAAACCTTGTTTTTTCCAGTTACATGGGAAATATAACTCATTGCTTGAGTACATATACCATCATCTACCCTTTGGTTTAGGAAATAAATGCTTAAATTATGATCGGCTAGCATTTATCCTAGAATTAAAACACTGATAACATCTATACCGTTCCTCAGCCTCAAATAATGAGACCATTATCCCAACCCAAGCAGACAGGAGAAGCAAGTTACGTGCAAAACAATCAGGCATTTCAAGATACCAGTGAATATTTCAAGCTGCCATGGTATAACATTTCCCCAGACATTAATTACACTGCCCTTGGAGATCAGCAAGCATTTCATTATTGACTGCAGTGGGAACAACCTCACCTGTACTCTGTTCTCCACACTTAACCAAACAATTCATCTGGTATTGACAGATGTCTGGGACAGCAGGACCTTTATGCTGCACTGATGCTAAATACAGCACTTGGCAGCATCATCGCTGGCCAAGTGAATTTGGGCCATCAGAGGCAGCACTTCTGTAACTACTCCTGACAGGAAAAACGGTTTTCTCGAGTATTTTGTCCAAGATTTTAAAGCCTGTATCAATAAATCACATGCTTCTAACCTGAATGACAAGTTGGTGCAAAGTTGGTTTTCTTATGGTCTTCTTCAGAATCTCTTACCAGTCTAATTTTTCCTTAAAATTTAGATGTTCTTCAGTTTACTGTGATTTATGAAGAAAGCAGCATGTCAGCCTAAGATTTCCCAGAGTCTTTCAAGGCAATGGCCCTGGCCTCCCTCCTTCATATTATCAGATTTCTGTAAGGAAAGAAGTCCTCAGACCAATGCCAGCCAGGAGCAGACAGCTGCCACAACTCCTGGAGTTTGTTTAGCTGACAGTCCATTTCTCATGAGCTCAGAAGTCACCACCAGAAAAGGAGACTGCATCAGGCTGCTGCTGACCCCACTCTATCATGGAGCAATTCCAGGGCACACAGGGACACCCTGTGCTCTTGTGGGCAGGTCAGTGATAAACTAACAGTTCCTCAGGTGCAGTAAAGACACATTGATCAACCTTTTCTGCCCATGTGGATGGGCACTGGTCAGAATGCAGTCTTACCCTCTGCTTCTGGCTTAGGCAACTATTTCTTTGTGGGAACCAAGATGTTCAGTAGAAGTGTATTACTGACCAATCCTGTTTAGCTGGGAGGGTTCTGGCTAGAAGCAAGCTTTGGATGCCAAGAGATCTATATTGAGAACGTAGCCCTAGCGATTAAGTCCCGGGATGCGAGATGCAAAACAAAAACAAACAAGTGAGCAAGAAACAAAGCTCTGGATTTATGATCCAAACCCAGGAACCCAGAGTACTGGTGCAGATTCGTATAGCAAAGGAAAAGCAATGAGTGAGAACATAAACTGCTACAAAATTGTCAGTTATTTAAGGCAGAACTGGTAAAAATTAATTGGAAAGTTTCCAAAGGATGCATTTTTGCTTTATTATTTATAATAGCAGCCAGCTGCTTTGTATAAACTACCCTACACAATTGTTTTTGCCTTCACCTTGATTTATCTTACTTGACTTGACAGATTCTGCCAGAACTGTTTAAAGAATAATTTGATGTGCTACATGCAGATTTTCCTCAGTCTACCCTCCGCCCTCACACACTCACAACACAGCAGTCTTACTGCAAATTTCACAGGGATCCACATGCAGTTTCTCTACAGAAAAGATGCTGCTTTGCTTTCAAACAGAAGAGTTCTTACTTTCTTGAATGCCATCCAGAGACAAGAAATTAAGGAAGGAGGAAAAAAAGACATTACTATGATGGCACTTAAATACAATTGTCTCCTTAGGGGTACACCACACTACACATTCACATTCTCTGTTTCATCCACATAAAGAGCTTTCAGCAACACTAAAAAAAGATCAGGACAAGGGAGAACAGAACTGAGCAATGCAGAAGTGGGTAACAGAGTTTTTTGCTGTTAGAGCACATTGCCTAGTCAAGAAAATAAATCAATTTATTTTGCATGGACTCCTTAATTAATATTTTCTAAAGTGCTTTAAAGCACTTGAAAAATAATCTTAAAACACAGACACTACATTATTATTAAATTAATATTAAATAATAGAGGTTGAGGTGTAAATTCAACAGAAGTATTAGTTGAAATTGAATCTGAAATCAAAAATCAGGAAAGTAAATACACGGAAGAGGATACAAATTACAGAAATTGCAGGAGCTGATATCAATGAATGATGTGGAACAACGGAGACTCAAGTCCATTTTAAGACAACTAGAACAGGAATGGATATAGAATTTTCTGGACACGCTGGAGTAAGACATAAGACAATTTGCAACATGCCAAGTGTAAGAAGTACACTTTACTTGTACAGTTTACTTGTACAAGTAAATTTATTTGTAATTTTTCTCCAGTGACCAGTAGCAGGAATCCATAAGCCTGTTCTTATAAGCAGAACGGGCAGAGAAGGATGTGCTCAAATATTACATGCAGTTTTTTCAGTGGTGTGTTCAACTGACATGTGAATGCTTTCCCAGTTACCTGAATGAGATGGATTGGGCAATGTTTTAATTGGCCTATAGAATACCATCCAGATTAGGCATACGATATTTGTATGATTTTGAGCTTTTTCTGGTGGTGGGGTTTTTTTTGTTATTGTTGGTTTGTTTTTTAACACACACTGAATTTAGATTTTCTAGAATGCAATGAAATAGAACACATGCCATATCTTGATGTTACACTAACTCGTGTAGGACAATGAGAGTCCTTTCTATACATAACTGTTAGCTAAAGTCACCCAAACGTATGGTTAAATGCTAGCAGCTAGACTTTTCACTATCTGCTGCTTAACAACAGAAAGCTTTCTTCTCTACATCACCTCTGTGAAGCCATGACTTGCAGATACCCATAAGTTCATTCAACCAAAGGCTAAGAGCTTTAAGTATACTTGAGAAAGCAGCCCACTTCAAAAGTCGTTCTTTATCACCATTCATCAAACAGGAAACAATTAATTTTTAATGGAAAATCAAGTCAATACATCAAGGGCGCTTTTTTT
The DNA here is from genome assembly GCA_038090715.1 of Florisuga fusca. NCBI lineage: Eukaryota > Metazoa > Chordata > Aves > Apodiformes > Trochilidae > Florisuga > Florisuga fusca. Next base: position 10,025,473 of record JAAWXA010000027.1, read on the forward strand.
GACATGCCTCAGCTTTATGAACTGCTGGGAGAAAATGAGGCAGACTGTAGGGAAGCAGGAAACCTTTTACTTAGTGCTGAGGAGAATCATAGCAGGTGTCTCTTGTGTTGTGGTATGGAAGGTGAAACGCAGCCAGATAATACAGCAACATTCAAAAGCAGAAAACTCAAATATTTCCCTTTTTCACCCAATGTGTTTTCCTTCTTTCCAAATATTTACAATGAGAGTTATTTTTTCCTCCTGCTTACCCTTCCACCAAACAAAAATAATTCTAGGAAAACACACCGCACACAACCCAAAGGAAAAAAAACCAGCTAACAAACATCAGATAGTCAAAACAAACCAGGGCAAGTTTAATCTCATTCTGATTTACAGAAGCTGTTTTGCTTAACAATTAATCAATTTCCCTAGGAAAAATACAAAACCAGAGAGAAAGTGAAACCACACTGCTTCCAAGAAGCAATCCATTTACACAAGTCTCTGAATAAGATGAGAGAAATGGAAGAGTTGCAGCCTCTCGGCTCTTGGGATATTTCTTTGAAGGTGAAGTGCTTTTGGAGGGGTGCTAACCTGAGTCAGAGCCACAAAGTTCTGTTGCCTTGGGTTGAACCCTCAGGCACTGAAGTCTCTAATGCCTCCTGAGAGACCACATTTGTATCAGCTTCACTTCAGATACCCCCTGCACCTCACCTTGGGCACAGGTACAGAAAGAGAGAGAGGAAAATTCCTTTTGCATATTGGGATATCACAGCTTCTCTTGCAGATGTGAAGAGACAGTGGCAGCTCAGGGAGCATTTAGCATCCAGCACGTGCTGATGTGCTGACAGTGTTAGCTGGGCCAGGGGGGTATGAACCACAACTAAAAATGCCATTTCACAATGTTTGGAGCAAACACTACCATCTCAGCCCTTTCATAGTCACTGGAATTAAGAGTTAATGGATCCAAGTATGTTCTCACACTTCTATTATCATGGTCACTGCATTAATTTAGATTATTGCCTTCCTGCTTTACAAGGAGTCCCGAGAGATCAAAACCAAACAAACTCATCTTCCCACTCCTTCCCTTCTTATATCTTACTGCCAGAGGATGCATAACAGAGCTGGGCAGATTTACCCCTATCATAATTCTACAGAGTTCAATCTGAAAGCCCTACTGTAACATGAAATTTGGTCTTGTTTACTGTACTTAAAGTTCTAAAGAGATTATTCTAAGCTAAGTATAAATCACTATGGAAAAAAAGTCTGCACACAAGAGTGGGGATTTACAGGCCACTTAATGATTTATCTGTACCCTCTATTTCTTCTAATAACTGGAGCTCTCTGACCCTATAAAAAGTCTTCAGTACCAAAGAATCATTAATAAAGATACATAACTCTGATGTTACAAAAAACTTCAACCCCAACCCTGTGTCCCTTGTCCTGCAGTTCTAAAACTAACAAGTTCTATGTAGTCCATAAGCATCAGGAAGTACTGAAGGTCTGCCAGTGTCCACAAGAAGATTAGTGCTAATTGGTAGTGATCTTTGGAAAGAAATCAGTTTGGAAATGTTAAAAGGGAAATATAAAGTGGCGAGTCACCACTAAGTCTTGAGAAATATCTTTGCTAAGCAGTTGCACTAATTAGAGAGAGAGGACAAAAAAATTATGACCCCAATCTAACAAAGGTCTCAAATAACTTAAACCCATATGAACTGGGCAAAGTTATTCAGTCTTCAGAATTAAACATGTACTTCTTGTTTAGCTGGACCAAGGCCCAGAAACAGGAGAGATAGCAACTCTCTCTCTTTCATTTTGAAAACTGCTTTAATTATATGTTAGTGATCCAAGTATGGATTAACCCACACCCTGGTTAGAAACAGCCTTGAAGTTCAGCACTTCTGTCCAGTCTTAGACCCTATTAAAGGGAAATTAAATTTATTATTAATAAATTAAAATTAGATGAAAAAGTGTCATCCTATTCTCAAAGGCGGGTATTCAGGATCCTACAGTTCACTGTATTCCTTTGTCATATGGCAATTAAGAGAGGATTTTTCACCCTATGCTCATTTTATCAACTATTTTCCTCCTCTCAGAAGGCCCACGGGTTTCACTGGAATCAATGACAGCACCCAATGATTTGAAGTTGGGTCTGTGTTTCAATTCACCTCGTCTCAAGGCTCATCTCTCAACATGCAGAAGGTTTGCATAATGGCATAGCTCCTATATAACAATGTGAAAACTGGAGGCTAACAGAAGGCCTGAAACTGGTTATGCCCTGGTCAATATTTTTCATAGAAAATGTAGGCTTTGTTCTCATTTCTAGCACAGATGTATGGCCAACACCACTCATTTACTTATTCTTAGGCACAGGAATATTGGTGTTCTTGGCTGTGCTTATGAGACGATTTCAATATATTATAACACGGTAAAAATGACTGAAATGCAATATCATTGTTGCACAGTTATTGCTTTTAAGCAACTATAAAAACTAAAATGTAAGCTTTGTTTCCCTTCAATGGTTTTGGGAGAAAGCCAACCCTCACTCCACAAAGTATTCTTTGCAAAATGCTCCTACCTTGCCAAACCATTAGATATAAACCTTTTTAAACAGTTCACAGGATACCATAAACCCTAGATAGGCTTTGAATGACTCTACATCTCCATTCTTTCCCTTTGCAGTCATACAAGTGCTATTTAAACATGAAACATCTAAACACACCATCAGTCCTTGGTATCTTTAGTTGATAACTTCCCAAGCACAACCAAAATAATCCTTTAGCTTTAAGGACTTAGAGATGAGGCTGTTATGAAGGAAGAAGATCTGCCTTAAGGAAAGCCTGAGGTATTCTGGATATCCCCAGAGGGACAAAGTGAGGAGTCTGCAATTCAACTAAACCACTTGAAATCCATAGTGTAACAATGATTATCATGTTATATTAACTGTGCATTAACTGGACCATCTTTCCCTTTTAAGGTGTTTTTATTTCATCACTTCAATGGAAAAAAAAAAAAAAAAAGAAAAAAGAAAGAAAGAAAAAGGAGTAGAACCTCAAGTCCAAATCATTTAACTTTTAAGATTCTAGACATTTCTTTCCAAATTCAGGCCCATGACAATATAATTTTGCTTCTAGGTTCCACATTTAAAGCTGCAAGGAAGCAAACCTACTTTTATTTAAGAACCTAAGAGATTTATGCTTATTTATGCAGAGCCTTAACAAACAAAACATAGCTAGAAGGATTTTCATTTCTATCAAACTGAAATTGCAAACAGACCTTCCAGCCTGGTGTAGCATCAGTACCGAGACCTACTTTGAACCCACTCAGGACTCAAAAACACAAAAACTGTATCTGGTAGGAAACTTGAGAAACCGCCATTCAAAAGATAAGAAAAAACCCACACACTTCCCAAAAGATTAGAAGAAATATCCTACAAGTAATATTTTCTTTCAAGGAGAGAGCTCTTCCTGCTTGAAATCCATTCGCTTAGCAGACCAGAATTGCCCAGATACAGTTCTCTACAGCATAAACTTTACATCTTTAGTCTCTTTTAATTACTTTGACTTAGACAAAATGAAGCCACTTAAGACCTGGCAGAAAATAACCCAATTAATATTTCCCCTCCTCATCAAGTCTGAAGATTAATTATGCGTCCTAATAAAAGCTTAAGGATTTGTTTCTAACAGCTGCTGACCATTTTTGTCTTAAACCAACACCACCTTTAAACACAGACTTAGATTAATTTCCTGAACAGCCCTTTCAGAGCAAATGGCTCCATTGATAATCATAAATTAGGCAGAGATGACCAAAACCTGAGAGCTTAGAGCAGAACTTTTTTTAAAAAAAAACAAGGTAAAATTATCTAACTTGAAAAACATAATAAAGCAGACAGTAATTCCTGCTTCTCATATCTTAATACATAACACTTGAATTCTATTTATTCTTTCCAGTAAACTTTTCTAAGCATTTTGTATTCCAGCTTTTCTTTTTTACTTTTCATGGTGAGAAATAGTTGGTATCACTCTGGGAGAAAGGTCTCAGTATGAACACAGGATTATCTAATAACTGCTCATTGCAAGCTCCAGTTCAGCTAGGAACACCTTCATAAAGCCAGAAACAACCAAGTCAGTTGAAATATTATTTCAAAACCCTGCCAGTGTAATAAACAGAACCAATAGTCAAGAAATATTTTGTAGTTCCTTGAGCTGGCCTTATGCTTTCAGTGTTCACAATGCGTTTCTTTTCAATTAGGAAGAAAATAGCTTTCCCTCCTCACTCTCCTACATTGTACCAGCTCACTGAAGTTCAACATTGCATGAGCTAATACAAGGCTCTTAGTTTATGCTCTGCTATTTCTATTTGGTACGAAGCCACTGCTTTCAGGTCATTACTTGGTTTTGCTCTGTGTTCCAAATGCTGCTCACAGGATGGAAGCTGAATGGAAAACAGCAGGCGCTCGAGATATAATAGTGGAAGCTCACATAGGCACTGAAAGGGAAAAAGTGTTTTGCACTGCTATTGTCAGTTTTTCTTTAAAGATCCTAAAACTGATAGGAACCACTTTGCTTTATGCTAAGACAATATACTGTCTGCTGCTCTTAGGAACAACGGACAATCTGTTACACTTCCTCAGGAGGGCATTGCTGGAGAAGAGTTTCTGTCCGAAAGCTCTAACTGCTGAAATTCAGCAGTGTTCTGATCTGAAGGCTTAGCTTGGGACCCATATGGAAGGCAGGTCTAGATCACAATATCTATATCTCTTTTCTTAGAGACCTAAATGGAAAGAATGACAAATCAGACTTTGTGCCTCTACACCCATCGCTGAGAAAGTTTTCACGTTAATAGAATTATTCTGTCACATGACTGAATGTGATTTAAACTACTCTCCTGGGTTAGAGAAAATAAAATAGGTGCAGAAAAAATCATCTGAATTCACTGCAGTAACTGAGTCTGGGCTGTGTTCCAGTGTCATTAAAATCAGAAAAGCATGGACTGGTCCAGTATGTTGGCACAGACACAACAGAGAAGTTCCTCCCTGCTTTCCTCATCTTGACATTCACATATGAGGACAAGGACAAGTGTTGGTATCACCCTACATATAAACACAGCAAGAAGGACAGTACAAATAAGCTGGCACAAAGACTGGTAACTGATGGTCAAAGAAAGCAGCAGGTAGCTCTTCTGCAAGTATTCATAGTTAAAAGTTAGCTTGGCTCAATAGTTTCTTATTCAGGAGATTGACTCTGTCTTAGCAACATACACAGCTCCAGCCTGCTGGAAATCTGAAAGTTTAACTACAATACAGTGGGGGAACATGGACAGAGTATTTGTGGAAAAGATGAAACTTTAAGGATCAGTTTCTCAGGGTGATGCAGCTGCCCAGCCTCTGGGCTGTTTAGAAAGAATAGCATTGTAGCTTAGAGAACCTTTTCCCCCCCATTTTTATGGTAAGAGATGAGCTTCAAATTGACATGATCAAAGGACTAATAATAGCTACTTTTCCTCCACAAATACCACTGAACTTAAAAGACAATTGTTTCTTCAGTGCCCTGCACTGAGAACAGTAACCAGTGTAAGAAAGTTGGGTACCTTTTGTGCTGTTCTTAACATCACTGCTCCTCTCTGAGTGGAGATCCCTGCTGAATTCAAGCCAGTGATTTCTGAGAGATCAATGCTACTGTGACTAGACTGGTTGGGAAGTTGCTATGGAATATCATCACTTCAAAGAATCTAACACAATTGCTATTACTAACCTGATTTGATTTCTTATGACGCAGATTTGTAATGGAGAAGAGCTGTTCATGATTGATCCTTTCCTAATATGAAGGGAAAAGTGGATTTCTTTGCCCTTCACACAGCTTCTCCTTTCATCTAACATTCAGAGCCTTCTTCAACTGGAAACGATTCTTTAAAAAAAAATAATTAAGGTGTCAAAGACAGTTTCTGATACAAGTGAAAAGATCCTTTGAAATAGAATCATTACAGATGTACCCTGCACTGAGCATTTGTTATTAATAACATCATAAACCTGAAGCAGAAATTAGGAGCAGTTTTAATATGCAAAAGGAATCCATAGATCAAATGCTAAAAGAAGGAGAACATAATGTAGTTTTCAAAGACATCTAGATGGAGTTGACAGGGCAGAGGCTAACTTGGATTGGAAACACAAATTGAGGGGAAGAAAGATCAGGGCATGTAACTCACTTTTTTTGTTAATTCCTTTGTCTGGGCCTTATTTAAGTGATTCCTTTAATTTAGATACTTTCACTGTGACTTTTCTGTCCTTTAAAAAGACTCATTCTGAAAAAACAGAAGCTGAAGGAGAGAGAGAGAAGTATTGGTTATGTGAACACAAGTTATGATAAAACTCAATTTATGTAAAATTATTCAGCTGAAATTTTTAAATTATTTTCAAACATTCAAATAAGTGATTAGAGCCTCTGAGACTAATAAGAGATATTACACCAATTTTACTAAAGAGAGTATACAGCTTTGTTGAAAGTCAGTGGCAGATTTGTGATTAGAGGATCCTTCTCTTTGGAACAGGGGAGCTGGTAAAAATCACTGGTTTGTCAACAACATTTGGCTTTAATCTTCCTTTGGGATAAGAGAAACGTATGAGATCTATTATCATGCTGCTCTCCGGATCAGATCATTTCTAAATCACTCTGCAATTTTTACCTTTAAGGTCTGGGAAAGAATATCCCAGTCCTCATTTTCTCCAGTAATGAGATAACCCTCATAGGAATTACAAATCTTTAGCCTAAATGTTCAAAAGAAGCTCTATTCATCCTGAAACAGAATTTTTACCATATTTACAAGAGCCTTACACCACCACCCCCAAAGAGTCTATGTGCTGTCAAAATTTGCCTTTTGACTACAGTCCTTCTATTACAATCAAGAAGAAACTTTATCAGTCAGAGGGTGGGGACCCATTTTGATCCATGGAGCAGCAAATGTTCAACAAAGATAGGGGCAAAATCATCAAGGTGAAAGAAAGAACAGTAAGGTGAGAAGAGGATATACACTTATACAAGGAAAAAAAAAGGCAGAGGTTTATAGGGGAGATAGAAACATTCTTTACTCCTGTGAAATGGTTTAAGTCCTAAATTTACGGTCACCCCTCTGCAAGTTAGCTTCTTTATTGTTAGAACCGTAAGAATGCTGAAACTGCTAGATATGGGGAACATTAATGGAATTTCCAACCCAATAAAACACAGCTACTTCTGAGGATTTTAGAAGGCACACTTTACTGGGAAGCTGTGGAATGTATTGAATGCTGTAAAGTTTAACACTGGGTTTTAACTGATTTTTTTTGATGCCAGCTGAGTTGGTCAAATTCATTCTCAATGCCTTGTGCAATATCTAGTTTGTGGCTCAAGCTGGGAACACGAACAGAGCCAAAAAAACAAAGAGAAAAGTGGAAAAAAATGTGTAAATAATGGATAACTGCAAATTGAAAGTACAATTAAAATACCACTGAAATAATTCTGCAGGCCTTTTTAATAAAACATGACCACTAATTACCCACTTCTCTGAAGTTTTCAATGCTATCTTTTCTTCAGAACAGCTGTACAGAATCTCAGCCTCCAACTATTTGCAGGCTGGTTGTTGGTTGTGCTATAACACATGACAGCAAACCTGCTTGCCACATCCCAACAGCTGTAGCCTGTGTGTTGCCATGGCCAGTCCATCTGCCAGTACCACCCATGCCAGAACAAAGGGCATCCTTATACAATGTTGAATAAAAAGCCAGAGGAAGGAAAAACCTCTGGCAGCAAAATGTTCCTGCTCTCAGGGCTCCTCTTTGCTTCCTCCCTTTCATCAGTGTTCAGTTCTTCACCTGCTCTCCAGGGGTGCTATGCTGAGGGTGGGTAAAAATGTGCACAGTCAAACATAAGGCAAACCATGACCAAAAAGGCATTCTTGGGTCATTTCTGCTCTTGCCCAGAAAGAGGAAAGCAACCAGTTGTATTCATCAGCCTGATGCTTGACATCTAAATGAAGGTACACACCACAAAACATGGGGAGGATTTGACATCTGTCCTCCTCTCCCAAAATCCAAGGAGGAGCGGCCTGGTAAAGCAGCACACAGCAATATTTCTCTTCCCCAAATTGAGAGACTGGGTACACTAAAATTATCATGGAACAGCTTGGTTAAAGAGGGGCTGTGGTGTATCATGGGAGGCATTGTGAGCTCTCTAAGTAGTCTGTAAACACAAGAGTCAAAGGAAGTGCCAGTACAATTCCTACCAAGCTCTGAACTTCAACCATGTAAAGTCTAATTCATTTTGAACAGATTAGAAGTGCTATGCTTCAATTGCTGTTTCTCTGAGAGAAGATTAAAATATTTCAACAAAATTGAAATTTTCTGGAGCAATACAAAGGGGAATAAAAATCAGATTTTCCAGAACATGAAAATTTTATTAACTGAAATCTATTTCAATGGAAAAAACCCACGTGTTGCCACCTAGTCTGGAAGGACAGACACAAACCCATCCAAGCTCCTGACAGCTACACTTCATGCACAGGGGTGCAGGAGGCAAGAGTCCCTGTTCCCACTTCCTCCCACTTCCTAGGGCTGTCTCCAGGGCTCAGATGTAGGCAGCCAAACCTTTCTTCCCCTCTCCCATGTCAAACCTCAGAATAGGACTGTGGAGCAGGGAAAAAAAAAAAAAAAAATCAAATAACTCCCAAATGACAGTCCTAAGCAACAGCAAATCCCTACTTCTAAGATTGCTAATCCATATTCTCCCTGTTGAAAGTTTTTCTTTTTACTCCTCCATTAGTAAGAACAGAGTGACTCAACAGATAAATGTATTCTTTTCTCTAGAAAAGCATGACAAATGTTGTGATTTCACCTTTATGCTGCAGATTGCCTCACTTCAATTAACCAGCTTTGTTTCTTTAAGCTAACTGAAATGAAACATCAACATTCCCCTTAGAAACCAAGCTGCCCTTGCCATCGTTGGAGTGGAGCAAATAAGGACTGAGATAAAAGCTTAAAGCTTCAGATATCACTTCCATACCTGACAGTTAAGGCTGAGGTCCATACAGCACAGCCAAGCTGAGAACTCAAGAGAGGAAAAAGCAGGAAGCCATGGATATTTATAGTGATTATGGATCTGACTCATTGATTCCAGTTCTTCTTTTCCTTTCACTAATGGAAAACCAGAAGCTAACTTAGGAAAACAAAAAAGGAGGAAGTGCAAGTGTTATTGAAGAAATGGCCCCCTAGTTTTTAGTAAATAGTGATTCACTCTTCTCTACATGCATTAGTTGGAGTATTTTAAGTTGGTAGTCAGGAAATCAGTTCTTTTTGCAGTTGACAGCTGGATAGATTCAATGCTTGGGATAAATTGGCCATGAGCAAACTTTAAAAGAAAAAAAATAATTCCTTGCTGAGTGATCCCAAGAGGCATACATCTCTCTGAAACATTTAAAGAGAAGCTGCTGACTTACACTCAATGGGTTCAACAATTTGAAAATTATTAATTTGGTTTTAAATCTTCCAGACCCACTTATGCAACAGACAGCAAGAAGACAAATTCAATTTTTTTTTAGAAACTTCCTATTTGGAAGATTAAGGGATGGAATCAGATGTACATTACAATGAAATGTTAATTACCAGAAGTTTGGCACAGTGATAGATCTCACTGCATTGCTTTGCCAGTGCACTCTGTCTTCCAGAGAGACCACTTCACACCCAGCCTTGAGCTCCAGTTCGTTCAGTTTGGAGCTTGCCCCTCTACAGGGAACTTTTTTTGAGAGCTGCTGAGGGAGGAAACATTCCTTGATTCCACTGATAAAGACCTCATGGTAGCTTTCTCAGTGCAGCTGCATCACCCTTCCTGCAAGTCACTGGAGAGAGAGAGATTTGTGTGCCTCTGATTTTGAGGGCTGATCACGCTCAGGAGAAGCTTCTGCAGTGTGAAATGATTGTGTAGAGCACACTGGCTGTCCTGGCAGGGGATTATCATTCCATGCACCCTTCCTCTCTTCTAGGCAGAAAAGCAGTGGGACAGCTAGTGCAGTAAACATCTCCAGTAGCTCTCTGCCAGCACATTGCTCCTTTTTGCCAACTGAATTCCCAGATGGCCATTAGCACCCAGCTATCTGACTTGTATACTTTCAGTGGCTCAGAGAGCAGTGTCTGCACTCACACCAGATTCCTACAGGGTAGCTCCAACCATACCATGCTCACTTCAGCTTTTCCAGCAGGTTTGTTCAGATATGGAGCACGCTCAGCAATTTTCAGTCTGCAATAACAGTATTTAAACATATGCCATGTTGATTCCATTTGACTCCAGAGGTGACAAAACTCACTTGTGTACATGTTTATACACATATGTTGTACATGGCTTTTATATTTATCAGGGTAGGATTCTTGGTTGACATAAACCAGAGTAGGTTTAGAGATGCTCTGATTTGTGGCAAAAGAATTCTTGCAGATGGAGGCTTTATGATAAAAGGCAGTACAGAAGAGACAGGCGTTCTTATTACTCTGTTTTAGCCCTCTTACATAAAAGAAAAAAATCAATCATGTGGAAGCAATTCAGGAGAAAACACTGCTTTAATAATAAGGGCTGGAGATTAAGAATACTATTAACTACATTCTCTCTGCGTGTTATTTTAGCATCTACTGTGCTGTTCACAGTTACTTTGTCTATTCAGGACAAAGCTCTCCCTGGGGACCTCATCCAAGAGTAAATAGAATTTCTTCAAAAATTAAAATACACAGCTGTTTGGCAGTATGTCATACTTTATGGGAATTGCCATTTTCCTCTCAGGTATGAATCAGACAGACAAAGCCAAGAGCTGCAGTAGGAGTAGGGCTAGAAAGGGGCTGACCACAGAGCAGGTAAGATGCCAAAAACATTGTCTCTAGTGAAGTTCTACCTCCCCTGGATGGAGCTCACGTGGATGCCTGGTGTTGGAGCTGGGATAGAGACAAAGCCAAGAGCTGCTTTTGGTGTGGTAGAAAGGGGCTGCCAACTTTGGGTTTAGTTAAGGCAACCTGAATGGAAGGATAAGAAATGAATACTCCCTCCTAGGGCAGCCCAGAAAGAATACAACTGGAAAAAGGATGTTGATCACTTTTGATGTGGAAGGAAGATACAGCTTCCTGCACGTAAGCAGAGCTGAGGAAATTAAAGTACTCTTCCCACATTGCTGGGAGTGAAGAAAAATAGCCTGTTACACTAATAAGGAAAGGCAAGGAACTAGAGAGCCTGACATCCAGAATCACATCTACTCATCTGCAAGGAAGGGCAACTGTATGCATAAAACAGGAACTAAATACAATTCTCATTGACCTCTGGATGAGCTGGAAATAGAATAAGTCAAGTGGATCTGACTGTAGCTTCACAATCTTTATAACAAGAAGACAATTTCTTTTTGAATAACATGCTTATATTTAGGATCCTAAATCTGTATTTGGAAACCTAAGGAACTGACCTGATTTTTTGAAGTGTTCAGCATCCAGTGAATGAGTGGAAACATTTTTAAGAAGCTTCTATGGGAACTGCTGGATTCAAGAGCTTTGGAGGAAGAGAAGGAAATCAAAGTTTCACTCTGTTTCTTAACTTTGGGCTTACAAATCTAGGACTTGCATTTCAAAATGCATCATTCTGTAGTAATATAGGGGTTTTTAAAAATTGTACTGCTAGAACTACTTAAGTGTGGATTTCTTAAAAGCTTTCAGACCTCCTTGGTACCAATGATATAGTGATAACTTCCACATTATGTAAAAGGTAAACTTCTAGTACCTCTGTTGAGGGAAACAGGAGAGTTCTAATCATTAAGTAACCTCTGGATGCCTCTTTTTCCCCAGAAATGTCTTTTCCTCAGCAGATTTTTACCTTTTTGCTTCCCATTTTCCCATTGCCACTGAACCCAAGCAAACAATTTTCCACACTCTCCAGTAATTCAGGGGCACATGGATAGGAAATTCAGGCCCTCTCTGAAAGCTTTTATATCATTGTGGGGCAGAATTTCAAGACAAGATTTTCAAAGCTCTGCAATGAATATAATCACTTTGCCTTATTTTTCAGTGGAAAGCACAAGCATGAAAGCCTGCAACCCCTCAAAGAGTTCAGGCCAGGCTTTCCTTCTCATCCCTAAGCAATGCTTTTGAGTAAACTCACAGACTTGAATCTATCCTAGAGATTGTGTTTTTAAAAATGTGTTAAAAAACAGATGACTGAAAAAATAATTTCTTGAGAATTTTATACTCTAGACAAGATTTCCCTTAAAACAGCACTAGAAGGAACATATGGTCATGATATCTACGGATCAGTTTGTCTAAAAGACCAGTTGTTCTGTGACCATGAAGAGCTAGAACAAACCCATGCGTTCTGGGATCGATGACACCACCAATAACAATCACTAACTGGACAGTCCAGATATTTTGGAACTGCAAAGCTGCTCAAGAGTGTGATACTTCCAGTACTACAGCTTTCAGGAAGTGGAAAGAAATGCTTCAACAGAAAAGCTGGCTATTAACAACATTATTAGTCTCAAGACAGACACCAAGATTCACCGTTAGGCAAGTCCCATCTGGGACTGAAAATCTCTTCCCTGGGAACCATTCATAACTCAGCAGTGACCACAGTTTCTGCAAGGAGGCAAGAAGTAACCAGCTCCCCACTACTACCTCCTGCAAAAGGTCAAACAGTACAAAAAGAGGACCAGCATGATCTACAGATGCAAAGCTCCCCACAGCATGCAGCCAGCCAGAAAGCTTAATGTTGTCTAGGCTGCAAAGGGCAGCTTGTGATGTTTAGAATGGTCTAGTAATCCACGGTGGTTCAGTCTGAATCCTTGGATCAAAGGGAACTTCTCTCAGGCAAAACTGCTTTAGGATTAAGGTCTGCCTGACTGCAGCAACACTTGAAGCACCGTGTTGATGGCACAGAATTCCAGTGCAAGGAGAACAAGATGAGACACACAGCAATTGCTGCCTAAAAATCCTTCGATACCATGAAAGAGAAATTGCAAACTAGGCAGCCAAGTTCTGTGCTCTGCTGGGGTGTGCCTGCTAAGCTGGCTCTTTAGTCTACAAGTAGGATTGGTGAAATCTATGGAGAATCAGCTGACAACAAGACATTAGTCAGGGGAATGCACAGATGTTACAAACACCTACACTTCATTCCAAATTTAACTTCTCTATTAGCAAACATTTGACAGTCTCAGGTCTGCCTTAGAATAACAGTCTGCTCAGGAATGCTCATCTGGAATGCTATCTATTAGTTCAGCTAATTTGATCTTAGAAGAACATGGATATTAAGCTGAACCAATAGGTAGAGGAGGAAAGAAAAAGCTATATAACCATATACTCAGAACCACTAATTACTTCTCCCTTGCTTACCACCACTGATTATAGTAATTTACTGCACACAGTGAGGTGTCCTGGATGGTTCACTTGTATAATTACAGTGATAAAGCCATTTCTGATGAAGTTTTGAAGACAGCTTTCCTACCAGACTTAGAGTCCCAAATTTAGGCTCTCCTGTACTGATCTTCTACAGGCATTGCACTGTCTTCCAGACCATTTGGTCAGACTCTGATCTGATGCAAGTGAACCTGGCAGCACTGCAGGGAAGATGATTTCCTTTTCCACCAGCTGAGTGTCTGGCACACACTTTCTCCTAATTAGTATTCATCTTTGGGTCTGTTGAATTTGTAGAAGGGAGTCAGCTGCCCATGGAAGTCATAATTGTTTAGAAGCTTAGACAGTTTTCCTTGTAAGTTGCAACCCTTGCTGAAAACACCTTAATTATTAAAAATGAGACTATTATATCGATTGTCCTCAGTAAAATTGCACTATGTGTAAACTAACCAGGATCTAAACAGGTATTTCTGCTGCTCCTCAGGCTCTTTCCTCACATAGTTTAACAGCTAAGGAAAAAAAATACTGTAAATGAAACATTCTGACAGCTTCAAATGGACATATAAATAAGGTGCCTGAGTTTAAGTAGGAGAGCTGCTATACATTCTTTGCTCCTATTGATTCAAGGAGTCATGGACTGTCAGTACATGGTTATGCAAGCAGCTCTCCATATCACAACAGGAAAATACTGATAGTCACTACAGAACCTCCAGCCCTCATCTCATCCAGCAGCTTAAGAAAAAAGTGAAACTTGTCATACGTTTTGTCTTGAAGTCAAACAGGCCTTTTTCAAAAGTGTATTTTCATTACAAAGTTTGGTTATAAAGACTGACCAAGAGCCTTGAAAGTGCCATGAGATGCCCCAAATACCACACATCAAAACTCCTGAAAAAGTGGGACAAAAGCCTCCAAGAAAATACAAATCCAAATAGTTTGTGGAATTAGATAATCCTCTGCATGTACTAAGTTACAGCTCAAAGGATTTCATCAAGCTAGATGTATTACTTAATAAGAATTGGAGCTCTGTGCAGGAAAGGGAAAGAAATAGCTAAAGAAGTCAATGAGGTACTATTCTTAATGATGCTCTCACATTCCAGAGTCTAAATAGAGCTAATTTTCAAGACAGTAACTGAGGGGATAGAAATCCAGTCAGTGACTGCTGCCGAGGATAATTTCTGAATGAAAAGCAATTCATCCAAACAAAACATAACTTTTCCAGGTCATAGAAATTCCAACCATTCTTGGAGAAAACCTTTATTTCATTTTCTCAAAGAAATTTGTGGGGAAATGATGGCAACTTAGTAAACAGAAAAGTAAATAGTTCTGCAAAGATTTAGAATGTTTTCTAGAAGCCCTGAAATAATGGAAGAGTCTAAAATCCAATTATAAAAAAGTAACACACTTCTACTCCCACAGATTTTTAGAGAATTTTAGCGCAAGTCTTTTTGAAACTGCTCTTAGAGTCCTAGGTCACTTGGACATGTTTAACATTTTAAAACTGCATACACACACAATACTCTAGACTTTTTAAAACACAGCAGGTAATGTTCATGAATGAAGAATTACAGAAATACTCAATGATTCTGTCTGCTCTCTCTAGCATTGTCATGCAGTATCTAATCTCAAAAAGTATTCTACATGTCCACAGGTCATTTATTTTTCTTCACAAAGAAATACCTGTTAGAACCTGTTACTCTCTTATACCTGTTACAGTCCCATGACAAACTTAAAACACTTTTTTAGTCTTGGATACAATAATACATAGCCACATAAAAAAGAGAAACAGTTAAATTAAAAAAAAAACACATTCACTGTCAGAAACAACAAGCCTGGGAGAAAAAGTTAGAAGGTAATAGCTTCTATCAATCATTACCTTCAAAAAACTCAAGCTCTTGGTTCATACAGGAAAATTGCAGTGGTCTGTGTGACCTTTTCTTCTGTGAATGGCAACTGAACTCTATACTTTTTCTGTGAGAAATAACTGCTGCACCATATAGACAAATTCAAGGATTATGACTGTTTCCAAAGAGAGGCATATGTGGTTTTACATTTAAAAAAATAAATAAGGGCAGTGCTTTCATAAACATAGTCCCAGTCTTGGCAAAGCACCAGATCTGCTACAGGATGCTAATAAATGGCTTTTTAGCTGATAATTACCAATGTGCATTAAGTTTTACAAATAACATTTTATTTTGGTTAAAAAACTGTACACATAATTATATTGAATGCTTCATTATAAGGATTTAATTTGGTCTCTCTGATAAAACTTGCACTTCAGGAGTCAGAATCATAGAATAGTTTGGCAGGGAGCTTTAAGATCATCTAGTTCCAAGCCCCCTGCATGGGCTGGGACACCTTCCAAGGGAGCAGGTTGCTCCCAGCCCCATCCAACCTGGCCTTGAACAGCTCCAGGGAGGGGGCATCCACAGCTCCTCTGGGCAACCCATGCCAGTGTCTCACCACCCTCGCTGTAAGGAATTTCTTCCTACAATCTGATCTAAATCTCCCCTCTTTCAGTTTAAAAATCCCTCATCCTATCACTAGACTCCCTGACAAACAGTCTCTCCCCATCTTTCCTGCAGCCCTGCCAGGTACTGGAAGGCTGCTATAAGATATCCCTGGAGCCTTCTCTTCTCCAGGCTGAACAACTTCCACTCTCCCATCCTGTCCTCATAGGGGATTTATGGCCCTTTATGGCCCTCCTTCCAGGCCTGCTCGAGCACATCCACATCTTTCTTGGGCAGGAGGCTTCAAAACTGAACACAGTGCTTCAAGTGGTGTCTCACAAGTAGGGCAGAGGGGCACAGTCACCTCTCCCTTGACCTCCTGGTCACACTTATTGAGGTGTAGTCCAGGATACGGTTGGCTCTCTGGGCTGGAAGCACCACAGAGGGGTTGAGGTTGGAAGGGGCCTCTGGAATTCATCTGTTCCAACCCCCCTGCTCAAGCAGAGGCACTTTGAGCTAGTTCCCCAGGAACACATCCAGACAGCTTTTGGATAACTCCAAGGTAGGAGACTCCACAACCCCTGTCAGCAACCTGATCCAGTTCTCAGTCACCCTCACAGTAGAAAAGGGTTTCCTGATGTCCAGAGGGCACCTCTCCTGCTTTTCAGTGTGTGCCCATTGCCTCTTGTCCTGTCACTGTGTGCCACTGGAAAGAGCTTGGCTCCACTTTCTTTGCTTCATCTCCTCAGATATTCATGTACATCAGTAATGGTCTCCCTAAACCTTCTCTTCTCCATTGCAAACAGTCCCATCTCTCTCAGTCTTTCCTCACGTGAGAGAGGAACTATTCCCTCAAACAATTTTCAGATGAGACATTCCACAACACCATGTTTCTGATTTTATCTGGTAAACTACTGGTAAAACTACTGATTTTTTCTGGTAAAACTACTCAGAAGGCTCACCAGAGCCTAATTAAACATTTAATTCAAATGCCAGCAGCATGTGTCCTCTGAATGACACACAACATACACTTCTTCAGGGATGAGCAAGGAAGAACACAAGTTTTCCAGAAGAGAGTTCCTTCAAAGCATCCTATAACAAATAATCATATTTTGCATCTGTTTGCTTTTTCCCCTCACATTTAAAAGAGAACTTAAGCAGAACACACCTAGAATTCATTAAGTTCAACATTTTGGATACTTGCAATTAAACTATGAGGATACATTTTTTCATCAGAGAAAAATTATTTTAATAACCATAATCAACACAATCAAATATAATCAATCTGTCAAGTTAATCACAATTTAGAATCATTTACAATAATTTTGTACTTTGCCAGCTCACATCTATATGGAGATGATTACACCTCAAAAAGATGAGCAACTCTAAAGGTTTCTGTTTTAATAACCATGCCATGTGTTTTCATTTTTTGTTCTTCTATATCCTTGCTCTCCCCTCCCCAGCTCTGTTTTAACTTTCTGAGAGTTTTATTCTTGGTCTTTTCATCCACTCTATACGTTCTCCTCTATTTTATACATTTCTCTAACTTTATGCAAATCATTAGGATACTACATAGAAAATTTTCAAGAATCCGAAGGACCATAAAAAGGGAGGCAAACTTAATAGGTTTGCTTCCAAAACCTATTATTTTGGATTTTTTCCCCCCAAATCTGCACACCAAGATTCCCTATTTATCTCCAACCATTCCTGAGACACATTCTGCTGTGTGGTCCAACTTCTCTATTTTCATTTTTCTCCAAGCATCCCTCCAGTTCTCTTACTCCAAATCTGCCACAACGTGGATATCTTCTCCCTTTGTGTCTCCTCTGTCTGTCTTCCAGTTCTGCTTCTCTGTCTTTCTGTCATTTTCGTTGCATTTTTCCACTCTTCATTCTTACTTCCTCAAGTCTTACACTACTGCACCAGTTCCCTTCTGCCCTGCATGTTAAGCTGTCTTCGTTTTCCATTAACAACACCACTGAATTCAAGCTTAATTTCCTTTATAAAATCCCTTGTGTTGACCCTGCTTACACTCTGCAGGGGCTTCCCTGACTGTGGCTCAGACCTTTGCCTGTCCTCAATTTCTCCTAAGCTTCTCATCTTTATTCCTGTCACCCCTGTAAGTCTTTTTTTCTACTTCTGTCTCCCGCCTTTTTTTTTTTTTTTTAATATATATATATATATATATCTATATATATCTATCTTTCAAACCAGTTCTTCAAAGTCCTCTCAGGAACTCTTCCTTAGCTTTTTGGAAAAAACCCAAAAACCTATGTGTTTGAATCTAACAGTGCCACAGTCTCTTTGGAAGGAGCTGATTTCCAATGAAATCTGAACACAGGCAACTCCAAAAGATGCTTCACACTCCAGCAGGTAGAGATCTCTGGTTATAAATACTGGATGGACCTCATGTCCACCTGCAATCTTAACATAAGATGCAAAATATCCCATTATAAAAATAATAATAATTGCAGCTTTTATCTCCTGTATTTTGAGTGTTTCATAAAGGCAAAATATTCCAAGGAGGTACCATTTCTTACCACCTCCCATTCACAGGACATTTCCCAGACAAGTATCCATAACCAGAGGCTTTTTCTAAGCAAAAAAGCTGAACTCTCAACTTCCATTAGCAGTGAGCAGGAATCCCACTGCATCTGGACAACCTCCTGGTTGTTACCGTTCCCAAAAACCTAAATTTACATTCCTTTCATTAATGAAATTGATAATTAATAATCTTCTCTGGTTTCCTAGCACAGCTTGTAAAATCTTGATTTAATTAGGAGCAAAAATTATCTATTTACAGTCAGTCAGTGGTGCAAAGGAAAGATATCAAGGCATTACAATGTACAAGATAGATTTCTCCCTCCTTGAAACCATTAGATTTACTTAAAGAACAAAATAAGGAGCTTAGACTTCAGGATAGCAGTGTACCTGGATGCTCAGCAGCTTTCCTGAAAGAAGGTTAAGGAGAAAAAGCCACTTTCTCCTGTTTAAATTACTGTGATCGCCAGAGAAAGTAGAACTGGGTTGGTTTGCAACACGTGGGAAGTTCATCTTCTCTCTTTACTGCAGTTTGCAGATATTCAGCAAAAAATGTAGCCTTTTGCCTCATGTTCTGAAGAAAACAATTCTGTTCAAAACTATTCATATGATAAAGAGCCATGGAAGGGGACAGTTTCACACTGAGATCCCAAGCACGATAGAGAAGGGGAAGGGTAGGAAGGAGGCAACAGTGTGAAAACCCACGCTGAAAACCAAGGTAGTTCTTCAAGAAAACACCACCAATGCTTCTTTTTAACACAGAACTCCTAGAAGCAGTCCAAGAAAACTGGACAGTTTTATGGTGATATTTTATACTCTTTGTTATAATAGTCCTCTTTCTTAGTCATTCAATATAAATATGCAAAAACAAATTGCTTCCAAACACCAGCCCATATTGATTATTATTGATTCTCCCCTGTGGTGAATAGGAAGGAACAATGAGTATCATGGGAACTGTGGATATAAAAACTGATGACAGCACTGTTGCAAGCCTTGGCTATAATTGCCTTTCTGCTCGGAGTGCTTGACTTCTTTCTGAAATCCTGTTGTCAAGAGTAGACCTAATCTTCTCTCTTCAACTTAAAGCATTGAAAGCTAGAAAGGCCTGGACTGTGTTTTTGAGGACTGATGAAAATATATCAAAGTGTAATACAAAGCTTCAGATGTAAACAGCTTCTCTTTACATCGTTTAAATCTTGGCCCAGCACTTTGATTCTCTGTAATTACTTTATTAGAGGCTTTTGCAGGAAGAAGGATCTTGAATTGAGGAGGAGAGTAGCATGGAAGAGAACATTATGCACTACCTTTTGGACTCCAGCTAAGCTAAGTTACTACAGTGTTAGCTAACCACTGAGTGGCTGTTTTCTGGTTTTGTTTTTTGAGAAGTCCACACATACACACACAGAAAAAGTAACAAGATACTAAGGACAGTATTCAAGGATACTCAGAGGTATATAGCAGTCAGTTACAGCTCTAAGAGTTTCTTTTAACAGGGCAGGACAGTTACAGACTGGGTTGTATTCTTTGTGATCTATGTATTTCATGTATGGCAGTGGGAGAGCTTGTTTTAAAAGCCACAGTGATTTAGGCATCTCAAACATTTTTCATCCCCGAGATGACCTCAAAGCAGAATTTCACTTTCTGAACATGTTTGCATTTGGAATATATCTCTGTTTCTAAGGTACCTAGAGAAGCAGACAAGCAGAAATAAATATAAACCTCTCCCTTCTTCAAGTAAGCAAGAACTTGTAATTAAACCATAAGACCAAGAATCCAAAAATATGTTTTTACTTCCACTTAATCGTACACTTCAGCAACTCATTTCAGTTCCTTTACTTACTGCTGTCTTTAGACTTCAAATATTTTTTTTAAATCTTTTGGAAATAGTACTTTCCATGTGCCTCACTTTATTCCTTGAGTAACCAAATACTTCATGAGAAGAAGGGGAGTGGACGGATGACTCTAAGTTTGTTTTCTTGTTTAAAAAGTTGATTTCCGTTGTTCTAGGAGGGTTTCTGACCGAGGGCATTGCAGTCATTCTGGGGACAAAGCAGGTAATTGAATTTGTGTCCTCAGCCTGACAAAATGGCTTGACACCAACAACTTTTCAAGCCACAACTTACCTCTAAGTATACGAGCAATGAGATCCATGTAAGGACTTAAAAATATATTCTGAACCATAAGAATTAAACCTGCCAGTAAAGATAAAAGCTATGAATCCGAGCTTGATTTCTTCATATTCTTGTAGAATAAAACACAATCTAAAAGTTGAAGGTTACTTACTTTCAAACTTATTCTCTGTTATCACCCAGTCTGCCCAGTGTAGCAACTGGTTCCTAATTAGAAAGGCATTTAGATATTGTCAGCACCAGTTTCACATTACATGTTCTGAAATGTTCAGCAGACTGTAAATGAGGCGTTGAAAGCCAAGTGAAATCACAGGACTACTGAACCTTGTATTAAGCAGCAGGGACAGCTTTTGCTGCAATGCTTTCTCAAAACAGGGGGAAGGCAGGAAAGTCTGACTGGGAACACGGAGGGAAAGAAATACTATGATTATCAGAGCCAGGGGACTGGCACAGACCAGAGGGAAACCAAGAAAGGAAGGAAAAGAGGATAACAAATACAGAGTAAGATATGCTGAACACCATGCATTTAGCAAAAGTCTATACTGTAGAATAAAAGAGGCAGCAGGGGAGAAAACAATAATTTCCACCCCACTCACTGGACACTGCAAAAATAGGAGAGTTTGAGTGAGGATGAGATTTTAATCATAAGTGAATCTTTGCATATACTGAATCAGATCACCAGCCAGTGTAAGTCAACACAGTGGAGCTCCACTCATGCACACTAAACCCCCAAACCACCAGAGATAACCCACTCCAAGCACCTCCTTGTTTATATTATGAACTCCTCAAATCCATTTCCAAGTCTTTGTTCTCTGAGCAATGTGAAGGCACACTGATGGCACTTAGAAATGCCCCAAGCCCTCTGTCACTGTTAAAGCTACCATTCAAGACAGTTTACAAAAACAGGGGGGAAAAAAAAATTGCTTTGGCCAGAGAAAGAATACCTACAAGAAGAAATGCTGACTTCCCTACATTTGGTTTTGTAAAAAAAGAACCATCTTGATTTTAAGTATATCTGTGCATTTATTGATCTCATGAAGGTCATTCAAGGCCAGGTTGGATGGGGCCTTGAACAGCCTGGTGTAGTGGAAGGTCTCCCTGCCCATGCAGGAGGGTTGGAAGTAGAGGATCTTTAAGGTCCTTCCCAACCCAAACCATTCTGTGAGTCTAAGGCAGACAGCACGTTACCAGGGGTGAAAGCTTCACAATAAGAATGGTGATGTTAAACATGCACCATAAAAAAAATATACCTAAAATTACTTGCACTGATCTCTAATATGCATCCTGAAGTGAAGTACAGCATTTCTAATTTATTAATGGCAGGAATATTTTGGTCAAAACTTGCACAAGTCCACAAGCCTTCTTCAAGCCCAGCATGACAATCTGGGCTTTCAAGGTGAACCTGAAATTTTTGCAGGTGCCATACACATTGCTTCTGTCAGTTGTATGCAATATCCACTTCACAAATCTAGTTTTATAAATGGGTTTCTACTTCATGATCATTTTGGTAGAAGTGGAAGGGTCTGCCATGTAAAATTTCATCAATTTTCAGTGATGTCTGTATGGTTGGCAGCAATATCTTTTGAAGACTTTAGGTTGTAATGCTTAATCTTTAATATGTCTCTGTTGTTTAAATACACCAGGCTCATTTCACATGTAAAACCAGTATCTGCTTGCTTGGGAGATGAGAATGCAAAGCTGAACATTCAAGTCTTTACGTTGCCTGAGCAGACATCAGTTTTGGGAAAGCAACCGAATGTTCATATTCCCCTGCAAGGGATTTAGGCAACTGAATATGAAAACCTGCTACTAAAATGGAACATATCTGCTAAATATATGAAGAGAGTTACTATAAATAAAGGAGAGAATAAGAGTTTAAGTCCAAAACGTTTTTACAGACGTGCAGTGCTCAGTCCTTCTGCCGTTATCAGTCTGAGGAAGCATTTAATGCTGAGATGGAATTTCAGAGGGGGTTAGGTAGAACAGAGATAAACTTGAAGCTAATTAGAAAACATCCTTCACATTATTCATCCACTCTTTAGTAAGAGCTGTTTTGAGATATTGCTGTAGGGATGATCCCACTGCAATGCTGGCTTTTGAAAGCTTTCCAAATCCTGTAAAATGTATTAATCTGTGACATTCGTGTGAATAGTATAGGCAAATGAAAGCAATTGCTTTCTCCTCTTTATTCTGATTTGTTATCTTATTTTGATGTGGATAGTCTATGCCAAATATCTAGTGTAATAATTTTATAATTTAAGAGTTATTTATTTTGAATTATTTGGTCTATTTTGTGGTGTCAGTTATTAGAAAAATAAGGAAAACTAAATTAAGCTTACTATATAAGAAAAAATATAACTGGCTTCCCTCAGTACTCCTTCAGGAACCCCAGATTTGGAGGTCTGTTTTAAGCTACTTAGAATAAAAAAAGATAGGGGTGGGAGGGAAAAAGGAGAAAAGATGTTTTTCCAGAATACTGCCAAATCTGCTGCCATCAGCAATCTCTACAAAAGTCAGGGAAAGAAAATACTGCACATCATAACTGAGATAGATTTGTAGAAAGGGGCAGGAGGACTGCAGCAGGAGAGCCTGGCTGCAGAATTCCTGAGCCGAGCCAGAGGGTATCCTGCATACTTTGTTTATTTCTTATTTGATTAAAAGTAATTCAGCAGAAAGAGGGTCTTCTGCCTATTCTGAAGAGACAACACAAACAGTAGCAGCTGCCTGGATCTGGGGGAACAAGGGGGGATGCCACCACAGCTGACTCCTGCTGCTTTGCAGCAACCAGGATGCTTTCAGGGCTGTTTCAAAACCTTGGCCAACCCCAGGCTGCCCCACAGCTCACTGCTACAGCACACAGGGGATGCTGGCAATCCCCAGGAGTCCTGTTGATGTCACCCTGTCCCCTGAAGGTATTAGTGAGCTTTGTCATGCCATCCCAGCAGGGCTGGGGAGGGGGGAATGAAGTACACCCAGTCCCACATCACAGTGACCATGACACACGGGCTGCCCCAAAAGCTGCAAAGCAGAGCTCTGGGTTTTGGCTTCCCACACCACAGCAACGAGACCTCTCCTCTTTGGGAAGCATCTGGAAAAAGCCTGAGAGTGGTCACTGGCCATATTTTGAAATAACAGAAGGAAAAACCATTTCCTAGTAACCAAAAGTGTAGGGACCAGAGTAAAGGATCATGATAAGGAGGGAACTGTCACAAGTCACAGAGTCCCAAGGCTCTTGCTGCTTACTTTCCTCACCCTTCTAAAGCACCCACATCAGCCTGCCTGTAATTTGGATGCTAATTTACCCACCCCCAACCTCCCCCCTGCCAAAACAAACTTTGTTAAGAAAAAGAAGGAAAAGGGAGAAAATCGTTCTGTTTAAAAAGCCACCTGTCTGTATTCTTGAGAAAGCCAACATGCCTGAGAGATGATTGCCATCACAGCTACATGGACTAGTACTTCATAAAACCAAATAAATCAGTGACCTGAAGCCATGTTTGCTCAGCACAGGGTCCCCAGCCTTGCTGCCAGTTTTTAAAACAGAAAGATTTGGTCCAAAAGCCCAAATGG
This sequence comes from Florisuga fusca, assembly GCA_038090715.1. Lineage (NCBI taxonomy): Eukaryota > Metazoa > Chordata > Aves > Apodiformes > Trochilidae > Florisuga > Florisuga fusca. Next base: position 10,049,523 of record JAAWXA010000027.1, read on the forward strand.
CTTTGGATCATACCCTAAGCCTGCAGCATATCATATGTCCCTGGCACTTTGAGACAGCATGTGAGGGGCAAGGCTTCCAACTGCCCTGGATCAAAACTCAACCAAATGGCAGAAAGGGAAAGGGGAGTCCAGGACAGGAAAACCTGACAGATGCAAGCCAGTTGGGAGTGCTGTTCTCCATAGACACAGCCAAGGGGCCAGGAAAGAAGGGGGCATGAGCAGCAGGGAGAGGGGAGGACATGATGGCATGAAAAATATAAATAGTTGTGTCACATATTGTGTGCAAGGCTTAAAGATAAGTGTTTGCTGTCAATGGGGGGTTTTATGGAGCTTTTTTGTTGTGGCTTTTTTGAAATGCATACATCACATTACCCCAAACTGACAACTCTAGTCAACTATGATGCCAGAGAGGCAAGCCCTGCAATCCCCTTCTGTGCATTCTGCTTGCCTGGGCACCCTGACACTTCCTTCATGACAGCTCTGGAGACCTTAGGACACACTCTCCCTCTAATGCACATACATAATTCCCAGGAACACTCATCATCAGCCACCCAGGCAAATTTAGCTTTCCTCCCACCCTCTTCTTTTTGGTCCACAGCAGGTATCTTTTCATGGGAAATTGGAATCCTGGGTTGGTAAGTCACTCAGTCTTTCACTACGTGCTGGAGAGGATGTCTGATGTTTGTCTGCTGGTGCTATTACCAGCCTGTTTTTCTCACTAAAACCTTCAGAAAAAGATGTCCAAGAAGTAGCAGTTAGTGGTCTGCCATAGAAGGCAAGTGCAGATCTAGAGGAATAACATACACAACTGGCTTCTCAGGTTAGATTCCTGTCATTATTTCAAAACACCTGAATTCAGCCACTTGCATCTTACAGAGTTAAACATTCAGAGTCAGATTTTGAGAGGAATCTGCAGGAATCTCATGCCCCATCCCATACAGCTGGGAAGGGTGCTGGGTTCCTAATCCACTTTGGTTCACTTACAAAAATCCCATATCCTGCAGCTAACACCCTCAAATCTTTTATTCTATTTCTGAGGCTGTCAGCACCTGCAAATTTGGACAAAGCCAGAATTTTCTGAATGACTCATCCCTAAAAACTGAGAGCAGCAAAAACTCAGCTTCCATTACATGAGAAAAGCTAAGAGTACCCCCTAGTGTTCTGGGTGCAACCTTAAAATTTGGCCAGACTGAAATCAGAGACAGTCTCATTTTAGAAAATAGCCTGTAGTTGCTTGGCATCCATCGTTTAGCTCTGGAAAAGGACCTTTGTTGCACTGTGCTTATCTGAGTGTGCTTCCAAACCATCACACTACCACAGCTTAGTGCATCACTACTTGCAAGCAGTGTTACTACAAACCACCTTTAAGATTTAAATAAATTCAAGTGGATTTCTGCCAATGAACCTTCTTTGCATTTTGCAGTGGTTTAAGAGCACTCTCAGTCACCTGGAGCTGCTGAGATGACACACACAAGCCATTAGGGTTTGGGTAACTCAACAGCTTTTGATGTTCAGTGGATCTCCTTTGGGAGTCGTGTGTCTTAATTAATCTGTCAAGTGCTTCAATATCCATGGAGAGAAGGTGCAGTATAATGCAAGAAATTGCTATTTATAACTCTTCCTCCTTTCTGCTTTGTGATCTTTACAATTTAATTCTGAGACTGCTGGATAAGAACTGCTACTGTAAGTGATGGATCTGGAAAAAGAACCAGGCAATACTGAACCCTGAATTAAGGCAAAACCAAGAGCATCCAGCACACCTTCTGTTGTTTCAGGCAGGTTTGAGTTTGATTTAATTTCTTGGGTTTACCACTATGATGCATTTAGAATTTAAGCAATGACAACCAGATAAGTTAATAGGAAAACATATTTGGACCAGATGGAATCACAGGAAAAAAGTATCCATCCCAAAAATCAGTAATCAAAAAAATAACAAAAAGTGATGAACCTGCAGTAAAAACCCCTCTGAGCTTTGTGTTCATGTCATGCCCTGTAAAACTAGAAGGTCTGAAAGACCCACAATGGGTATTTCATGGCCTGGCCTGCACAATTTACACTTTCTCTAACTACAGTTCTTCTCCCTCCAGACTGGGCATGTTGAACATGTACTAAGTGTGCTGCAGAAGTAAAAAGTGTGACCCATTTCTAAAATATTTTATGGCTTCCTAAAGAAGTCATCTTAGCAGGAGCTTCTAAGTGTTGCTTATCCTGTTGAGATTCCATTTCCTGGACCCTCACAGCTGGAATTGCTTTTACAAACCAACCATTTTCCTCAGCTAGCACTGCTGCATTATTAATGTTCTTGTCTTGCTCCAGGAAGATATTTTTCCAGTGTAAGATGAAGTGTAGGTGACAGGCTTTCATGAGGGGCTTTTTTGTTGTTGTTACTGTAAGCTGCTATTAGCTGGCATTTTAAGCTTTTTTTTTTTTTTTTAATCATGGAATTTGCATAATCTGCTGGAACTTAAGTCTTGATTGATGGGCTACTGCAAGTACTCTTGCGGCCAGGCTGCTCAAGTGTGGTATCATCTACATGTGTACTGCTAGGTGCTGCACTCCACATGTGCCTCCCTGGATTTAAATGAAAGTTTTTATTACTCCAGGAAAGTAATGGGAAAAAAACGTATTAAGACTATTGCTAAGACAAACAGTGAATTTGCTTTGTTACTGACAGAGTAACTGCTACTACTTAGTACCCATGATGACAAATGTTGACAGCAAGAACATCTCGAGAGAGATGGATTGGAGGAGAAGCCCAGAAAAGTGAAAAGATGTGCTGTGCTCCCATGGCAGGAGGTTAATGGCAGAACCTGCTGCTCTCTTGACCTGGTAGGAGGGTTGACTTGCCTCAGACTTGGTGGAAAATCAGTGCAGACTGTTCTTCCAAGGCTTGAATACATGAGCTCAGGTAGATCTATTAAGCTTAGATATTTCTCCTAGTTTAGAGTTGACCAGTACACAGGCAGAGTATCAGCTCTGAAGTTTCTGTCTTTTGCTACCTGCTGTCAGATGCCCTAGTTTGGCTAGTGAAAAATCTCATGCCAGCTGTAACCTAATAAAGAAAGAAGCCTTGGAGGTTGCATGCATAACCAAACCCTGTCTGAATAACACCATAACCCTGCTGCTGCAGCATTTGTTCTCTCAGGGATATGCAGTTCAACAGAAAATGGAGATCAACAGAGGAAGATACAGATATCTTTGCTGCACAGACCAACAAACATTTAAAATCCAATATTTTGAAGCTGTGGTCCACAATGACCTCTTCCTATGTGAATTGTGCAGTGGGAACTGGTTAGCACATAGTGTACACATATCTTTGCTTTAACTCTGCCTCTCTCTTCCCCTGCAAAAAAACAACCACCACCACCTCCTCACCTCCCTCCCACCAGGACCTGGCTGCTTGCCTCCATCACTGGCACTGCCCAGCCCTGAGTGTGCCCAGAAATCTCATTCCCTGCCTCACTGATGGCATTCATTGGCAGTCTCTCAGAAATGTGGGACATCACGTTCTGCCCTCAGGAGACCCACAGCAGGAGAGTCAAGAACCTAGTTGAAAAGGAGAGGTATTCCCCTACCACGAAGGGCCAGTATTCCTAGCTGGCTATGTGTATTTTAGTGTAAATTCCCTTGCAAAATAGGGCAGTGGAGAGGGGGTGAAACCAAGAATTTGGTTTGAATAGAATTTGATGTTCCAGTCCTCAGGCCTAGACAGATATTTGACAACTACTCTTCAGAGAGTAGAGAACTGACCAAACTGCTTGGTTGGTGTAGTGGTTTAGAAGGATACCTCTGTAATCTCTTGCCATCCTATTTAGAAGAATGTCAAATGCTTCTTATTTCTCTCAGGCAAGTCACTTCAGAGTAAAGTCATCTACCCTGGGATTCAATTAAAAGACTTATATACTGATAAATTGCAAAAGACATGACATACATGGGTTTGCTTATTCTCCCAGGGGAAGTAAGAATAAACTGACCACAAAATGGAATATTTCTTAAATTGTCTTTGTATGCTTCTAACCACAAAGCTCTATGCAATGAACAAACTCCATGTTTTTTCTTTGGCCACTTTCAAAAAAACAACTTACATCTTTCCCCAGGTTAAAAAAAAAAAAAAAAAAAAAAAGAAAAAAAAAAAAAAGTGTGTGCACTGTTTTGTAAATATAACCTTGTATGACAAAGAAGTGTTATGAATGTCTTGATGCCCAAGTTAAAAGGACAGCCTGCCAAGAAAATTGTGATCATCCAGTTTGCAAAGTCTTTAGCTATTTCCATAAGATCTGTCCTGCACACTTGCAAAACTTGAATTTCCCCAGCATAAAGCCCGTGAGCAGGCTCACAAACACAGAATACACATGTACAGCTTGTCCTTGTCCTTGCCTTCCCACCAGTCACTTGGGAACTGATTTCCTGTGGGGCTAAATTACCTTCAATTGTGATATTCCAGTTATCTTACCAACCTCATTTGTCACCATAATTTGGTCTGATGTGGACATTGGGGAGATAAAACATACACACTTTACATAATTTTAAGTCCACAGTCAAGTTGCACCCAGAACGCAGCCTTAAATGTGACAGTGTTTTCCTGAAATCTGCTGGGTTTAGGATCATCATGAGGATAAAAAACAAAGCTGTGTCTTGGCCAACTTGACAAATATATTATTTAAAAGAAGTTACAAGCCCACAAATGAAATCGTGACATAAAGCCCATATCTGTTGCTGCTTCTTTAAATAATGAGTCAGGGAAAAATAATCCAGCAAGCCCTATCTGTTGGTTTGGTTTTTTTTGCAGACACAACATCCCTGTAGGTGCAGAAGAGTGTTCTTGTTCTAATTTTAAAACAGCATGAAATAGACTACAGAATTTTGTTTTCTCAATGGCCCTAGATTCAAAACATGTCTAACAAGCTAAAGCTATGAGAGATTGATGTTCCCATTTTCTTTTAGGGTCCCATTAAGCTGTACCATTAATGCAGCAAATGAATAGAAGCATCACACACCAGAGCTCTGCTGTTTACAAGTTGGTTGGTTCCTGCCCCACTTACTTACAACTTCTATCTTTACAGAATTTTCAAAGAAATGGACTTAATGAATCATGTTTAGTCATGCCTGACTACACACTGACACTGTAGCTTAAAAGTAATGCCTGCTCTCCAGGGACATTTCTGCAGTATCAGTGTTCCACACTAAGTTCTGGGTTGTATTTATCAATTTCCTAGAAGCAAGTACACTTGACTAGGGAACAAAAACAATTTCATCTCTTCAGCCCAGTCCTCCTCATCTCAAAAGGGGACTTGATGATAGTCTCTTGCAAATTGTTTTGAGATATGCTCCTGAGAAAAGCTGTTGAACAGAAAAGTATTGACCTTTCCCACTGAGTTCTGGGGAAGAAGCAGCAGAAAACTTTTTCTTCTTTCCTCTCCAACTACCTACCATTCCCTCCCTTAAATTAGATCCAAAACCTACAAGTCACCAACTGCAAAAGGTTATGACTTGAAACTGAGAGACTAGTTCTGCAATTTGACTCAGCACTGCAGAAACAAGTTCCACTAGACTGAGGTTTGTTTGAGCAGATCAGAACCTGCCTAACGCTGTGCAAGGCAAGAGACAAAGTAACAGACCTGATTAATATAAATCACTCTGTACCATTACCAAACTTTAAGGCACAGTATCTCAGATTGGGCTTTTACTCAGGAATCTTGCTGCCTCATTAGACCTCACTCCAAGTACAGAAACCAACAGCAAGACTGTGACCATCTGTGAAACGGGTCCCAGAAGCACCAAATCCAGCGGAGTTGTTTCAACTACACACACTGTCAGCACAGCCTTACAACTGAAAAAATTGATTTCTAGAGAAGATTGTTACATACCAAAATCTAATACAGGTCTAGAAAGCTCTCAAGAATGCTTTGTTTTCCTCACTTAATGTATTGGTTTTCAACTACTAAGAGTTTCTTTAACTTTGATGTAGTTTGGTTGCATTTGATGTTCTTTTCACACAATATCCCCACCCTGCACAATTTGTTCTTTTATTTAAAGCAGCAAAGCCCACCAAAATGGAAGAAAAAAACCCATTTTCTGATATTTGGTAGGCAGCCTCGTGCATCTAAGATTCTACAAAGCTTAAACATCAAAACCTGCCAGCAGCATACCTTGTGCAGTGGGGTTTTAGGAGAAATTAAAGTGTCACTTTCAAATAGCAAAGGCATAAAACTGAGCTAATTCCATGGTGCAAAGAACAACGAGAGCAACTCAAGGTGAGGGGTGTGAAGGGAGAGCCAGCTGCATCCTTCACTGGGGCATCACAGGAGAGAGGTGGGCTGAGGCTCAGTTCAGGGCATGCCAGCAAGCCATGCAGATGCCATCAGGTGCAAACCTGGCTGCAGGGACTCTCAGTAACTCCCTGTAAGTCCCAGTGGCATATTCTAGATGATTATGTAAAGTAGTGCTGAAGATTTTATTTTAGCATACTTTCTCCTTTCACAATCTCTCTTTTCAGGCAAGTCATATCCAAAATAATTATATTTCATTTCCCATTCTCTTCCCAGTGCCACAGAGCATCTGGTCATTTCTAGCCTGACCTTGCTTGACTTCAGGGGAAGAAACACAGAAGATTTTCCTCTTTCAGACTTAGCTGAAAGCCCTGCAAAGAGCTTTCTCTGACCAATGTGCATAAGCATACAGATTTATCTAATAAGCTCTACTGGAAAAAAGAAAATAAGACAAGCAAATTAATAAAGTTGGGTAGCCAAAGACAAGCAAAAGTCTATCACATTATTGAATTAATTATAGAATCATATCACAGAATCAGTCTTTAGGAGGATCTCCATGATCTTTCCAGGCACAGAGGTGAGACTGTGCTGTAGTTCCCCAGCTCTCTTTGTTCCCTGTTTGAAAGTGGGGGTGGTGTTTCCCCTTTTCCAGTCAGTATCTGTATTTAGACATCAACATCATTCTGGATTGGAAAACCCCATCTCATCACATCTCTGTGCACAAGACTTAGTACACTATTGAGCATACACTATTCTGAAGCTATATGTTATCAAACAAAACAAGTTGGGAAATAATTTCATTCAGTTCCTTATTCCATTTGTAAAGTTTGAAAACAAAACCAAAAATGTAAGGAGCAGAGGATAGATTTTTTAAAAACAACACAAATCCTAACTCAGTTTAGCTACCTGCTTTTTCCTTTCAGTCTTACTCCTGTTGCCCCCAGTAGTATTTATTCGTTGCCAGGCAGCAGAGAGCTCATTAGTGCAACGTGGTGTCTCCTTGTTTTCATCACTTGCTCCTTTCCACTTACATGCACACTGCTGCTCAACTCAGCCCTACAGGGTGAAATCCCAGAATAAAGAGAAAGGGAAACTGGCTGCAAGAAAGAGGAGAACTCAAAGTCTAGTCTTGCACTCATCCGATAGAAATACCTGCTCCCTCAAAGCATTTGCTTTTATTAGTAAAAATCATCCTTTAAGCTTTGGCTACAGATCACAACATTAAAAACCTCTAGGCAAGCAGCTGGCAGGCTTGGGCTGTGCTGCTGAGCTGCCCCCCAAACCAGGCAGCTGAAAGCTCCAGCAGGTATTCCCACAGGAGCTACACTCACTGCAGTACTGATGAAGCTGCTCTTGAGGGCAATTTAGAGAATTTAGCATTTCTGCTGCACTGCACATAGGTTTTTCTTACAGCCTCTTTTCCTAACTACAGCCTCTCTCAATCCATTTGCTAGAATCAAAGGGATGGATTATTTTAAAGCTACTCACTATAAACCATTTAGACACACCACCTTCTCACCATTTTGTATTTCTTTGCTTCCTCACACCAGTAGTCTTTTCCTGAGTAGGAGAGAGCAAAAAGATTTTGTCTTCCAAGATGCAGACTGGCTTTGCATCAGCATTCTTTTTTTTTTTCCCCCAAGCAATACAAGTTTCCCTGAAACTTCTGTCTCAGAAGTCACCGATGTATTTCTGTATCTGAATTACCAAAAGGACCTAGGAAGAAATATTCCTCCCCTTTCACACACAGATGAGAAAAGGATCCCAGAACGAACAAACTGACTGCACACACAAATCCAGTAAAAAGAAGGGGTTTAGAGGGTCAAAATAAAGCAGATGTGGCAATGCCAGGGAGAGAATGACTGCTTGGAGACTGAGATCATCCAGTTACAGCACATCAAGGAAGGTGATTTCTGGCTTCCATGGACACCATTCTTCATTAGCCAAGAGGCTCTACTTCTCAGTGTTGTTCTCTGCCACTAGCACTTTTGCCAGAAGCTAGGAAGTTATGATAAATCAGAGATTTTATCTGAATTTCCACTTACAAGACTGTGGTCTGAAGAGTCAACCCAACAGCCATATCTAACCTAAAAAAATCAACACTATGAGATTCATTGTGTCAGGACTGGAAGGAAACTCTAGTATTTCCTTTCAGCAGACCATCAGCAGTTAAACTCTCTTCTTCATACTTGCAGACATACCACCTTCCACTACATAAACTTTTTTGAAAACTACACAGGCATTACCAAAGTAACACCTCTTTGCTTTCCCTTCTTTGACCCTGATTATACTCCATTTTAGCCCTAGCTTTAATGACCACCTCACACCTAAGGTCCCTGGCCCATGGGATTCACATAACCAGGCCACTTCCCAAAAACCTTCCAAGTAACAATGCCTCTTGGTATTTTCAAAACCTACAGAGAAAAGTTCATCCAGGTGTGTACCATTAAACTTAAATGAAAGCCGGGAAGAGAAATCCTTCGGTCAATATTGGAAACTTTTCTTCCCGTAGAGCAAGTCAGAAATGGATTTCCACTTACAAGGGCATGACTCTGTAATAAATGCATTGCATGGTACCTCTTGCATTATGAGCCACTGAATCATTCTAGATATTCTTTATGCTCAGGAAGCTCAACCATCGTGATACAATTCCCTCTCTGGCAGGTGATGGGGAGGGCTGGGTAGGTGCAGTGTATCTGTCAGCTGCAGCAGACAAGAACATCTTGTACTTCAACTGCTGGTTGAGTAGGTTTGAAAGGCAGAGAAACCATCAGACTAATTAGGTTTTTTTAAACTGTGGCATTGAGAAGTAAAATCCTTATAACATGCACTCAGGGTATACCTGTCTGTGCATGGTAACAAATGATCCCAAATAATAACAAAGGTAACATCTAAGCTTCAACTGAAATATCAGAGAAAGGGCTAATATTAACATTAAAAATATTACTATTTCAGCTCAGCTTTGAGGAGGTCCCAGCATTCCCCATCCTTATATGATGGTGATATCCAATCATCACTAAACCCAAAAGATACCTCTGCAGGGTAGAATAACTGAGACTAAGAAGAACAGATTGAGCCAACTCAATATATCCATCTTTGCTAAGCAACTGAGTAAAGAGGTAAAAAAATAGTTTGCAGTGATCTAAAGGACACTTTGACCAAGGAGGGAAAACTGAGAAAAAACCCCAGCATGTAAATAGGAATATTTACACAGGGTAAATTTTCATGGGATGAAAGAGCACAAGGAGGATAAAACCTGAAATAAATACACTATTCCAGAATTCTCCGTTAACTGAAGACAAGATCATCACTTACTATCCCCTGATTAGCCCTGGAAAGGCCTCCCGGTTGCAGCAGGATGTACAAAATATACCTTTTAATGTTTCTCCCTTCCAGTATTTTTAAGAATGATGCTGCATCCGACATGCCAAAACCCTAGGGTTAAAGCAGCACCAATTAACTGATTTGCTCATCTTTAATACTAATGAGAGTGATGTGTGTGTGAGGAATTAATAGGATTTTCTGAGCCAGCAGCAAGGAGAATGACTCATGCTAATGGTCATTACACAGGAACACTGAGAGGGCCGTACCCTCACACTCATGAGCAAGCATGTGTTCTTCAGGGAAAATGAGACAAGCACCTCCAAAATCCAATGGCTGCATCAAATCCCAGTGTCTGCCTAACTACCTATGGATTTTTAAGGGCAGCTTCTTGCCAGCCTCACACCATTGCTGACACCACTACTCCAAATAAACAGAGCAGAGGGAACTTTCAGACTGCAAACTGTTGCAGAACTATTGAAACAACATGGCTATAGACAAGGAATTCATGTGGCCAGCATTGCAAGTCTCTGAAGAGCTAAGATTTGGCTCCCCTTCCAACGATATTCCCACTGCATGTCCCTGGGTGAGTCATCTGTGCAGGGGAAACACCTCCAGATAGCAGCCTGGGAACAGCAGATCATACATACTTGGGCACAGTGCCCATGGCTCTGCTCCTTCCAGATCCAAGCACACGCAGCTCTGCTGACAATGGACTGCAAATCCCAGGACATGGGAGTCAAGCAGCTCAGAGTCTCAGCACCACTTGGACAGAAAAGTGTCCTGCTCCAAGAGTCTCACGTTCCTTGTGGTACACATTCCTGGCAGCAAAGCCTGCAAGGGTAGGGGGGAAGCAGAGAAGGGGGAGAGGAAAGCAAAGGCAGGTGCTGTGCTCAGCCAAGCAACCCGTGCTGCCAGAGGCATGGTGAGAAGGTAGGTTCTGACCTTCACTACACATCCATACTGAGACAGGAGTGTAAACCTATCACATACCTCACACCAAATTATGCAATCCTTTGCTTAATGAGCAGATACTACCACAAATTATTAGTGAAAGCAACCTCTTAAGGGCAAATACTGAATAAACATGATGTGTTTTAATAATGGGAAAACTACGCTTTTGTGCCAAGAAATTATGCATATTGTCCCAAGAATAAAAGATACTGAGCTATAAATAGTAACAGATCCACACTAGTATTAGAAATAACAAGCCTAGGAATATGCTTGTTTGCATAAGTTGCAGTTGATCTTATTTGATAAGACTATAAATGTCCTCATTTTGTTTTTAATGTAAAATCAATTGTAAATTTATTGAGACCAATTTACCTGCCTGCCTGTTGTACATCACTGGGCCTGTATTGATAGTTTGATATGGAACTCATTCCCAATTATATTGATTTAATTCATTAGCTAATTTTCAGCTAAACATATCATGTGTTTTCAGGGCAGAAGTACATAAAACTCCATTTAGAGACTGCAGGACTGGAGTAGGGGGTATTTGGACCTAGGGTTTTTCCAATGAAAAAGATTTACAACCAGCAATAATCCGAATCATGCTTTTCACATAGAAGTACCATTTTCTAAATAATAAATAAATAAATAAATAAATAAAACTAGGAATGAAAAAAACCTATATACATTGATGGGGAAAAAAAAATCAGTTAGTGAAAAAAAAAAACAGGGTGAATAAATCACAAATAGTACAGTGTATTGGTCTTCTTAACAGATGTTTTGATTTATAGATTTAAGTGCCTAAAATAGATCAGCAATTTACAAAGCATCTGAAAATCAACAGATCATGAGTAGATTGTCTGGCTATACAGCCAGGCAGTTGAGCTGCAGTTGTTACCTTGGTAACTGAAGGTGCCTCAGTTACCATGGCTACGGGTCCTCTACGGTTGGCAATTCCTCATCCTCAACTTTCATGACTATTTTGGAAAAAAAAAAAAAAATTAAAAAAAAAATTCCTAGTACTACATCAACACTTGCACTGAGACAAAAAGTCTAGAAAATGCAAATTTTCTTAGCCCACTGGCCAGGTTAAAAATAAACTGATTTTTCTGCTACAAATCATTAGCTCACTGAGAGACTGTGTCATAAAGAGCTCAATCATTACATACTCAGCACAACTCTCTACCTCAAAAAACAGCTCTACTGCTCACCAAAAGACATGGTGACTCCTACCATGTTGCTTTTCCACTTTTTCAGGAAGCTGTGTGCCTTGGAGCACAGGGCAGTCAAGGAAGAGTTGGCAATGGGAAATGGCCTCTTTCTCTTCATTGAAGTTTTACTACAAGTTAAATATAAAAATATTTCAAATTTTATTGTTAAATAAATGCTCTTAAAAAACATATCACAAACTTGGATTTTTAGCACCTCTTAATTGCCCAGCTAGACCTGCTGCTTAGGAACTGTAGATGTGCTTAGGAACATGGTTTAGCAGTGGACTCCGTAGGGTTGGGTTAAGTATTGGACTCAATGATCTGCAAGGTGTATTCCAAGCAGAACTATTCCATGAACTAGCTCTATAATTTAGAATCATCTTTAACTTTTCCTACCTAGGAAGCATTTTCTTGTGCTTTTCCTATGTTATTCACTTGCAGTACATGTTTAAAGGTCTCCTCTCAGTAGTGCTGAGCCTTTTACAGCCACAGCTGAAGGAGTTAACAGAAAGAAACATTCAGTGGAGCTCCCCAGCACCAGAGGAGATGGTGGCTCTCACAGTGACTACCTGCAGAAGGATGTTGGGAGCCCCTTTGAACTGCTGTGAGACAGACAACGTGGCTGTGCAATCAGCCCTGCAGCACCACCCCTGAAAATCCTCTCTCCACAAGAACTTCACAGCTGCTAATATTGATTTTTAGGAGGGGTGCTCACCACCTGCAACTGATAACCAAGTCACTACCACAGATGTTACATGTGACTCCTTAATTTAGCCTTAAGGACATAACAATGAGAACAATTTTTTCACTTGTTCTCCTGCATCAAAGCACAGAGGGGTTTTTTTTAATATGTCTGTACATATGCATCAGTGTAGCCTCTGCTGGGTACGCAGCAGAATCATAGAATCAGAATGCTTTGAGTTGGAAGGGGCATTTAAAGGTGACCTCGGCCAACCCCCCTACAGTGAGCAGGAACACCTTCAACTAGATCAGTTTGCTCAGAGCCACATCTAACTGAACCTTCATCTATATAAAAAAAAGATTGATTTTCTTTAATCCACCCATTGGTGGCACACACCTTCTTGTCTACTTAGGATTTTAATATTGAGTGGAAATATGCAGCCCCCCCATGTTAACAGCTTTGAGAGAGAGTGGTTTGGGCAGAGACACACACCTAACTTCATCTGGCTCTGCTTGATGCTAACCACAAGCACACGGATGATTTATATCCAGTTTGGAAGGAGAAAAATAAAAATTATTTCTATACCCTAGGAAGCCTCAGGACTAATCAGATTTTGCAGGTCTTTGGGTTTTCCTGGTTGGATTCTGCCTGGCTGTAGTCAGGAATCCCCCTTTGCCAAGGAACTGCATAAGAAATGACTTTTTTCTTCCCATGAGGAAGGACTGGCAGTGAGTCAGAGAGGAGGGAAGTGTGATTTTCTCTGGAGTTAAAATAGCATGCAGAACTAAGGTGGTAAGGTGATATCCTGAAAATCCTGACACATGACACTACAGTCATTGCTACAATTGCTCCTCAGTTTAGAACACTAAATGTGGAGTGTTCCAAAATGTTACCTACTGCCCAACTTTGAAAAAGACTGGAAAATCTCCCCATAATGGGCAGTTAGACTCCCCTGGTTTCATGTGTTATCTGTTACTTTATGTTCCAGTGTCTAAGCTGTTACATGACTGTCTCAGTTTCTCTGATTCTAGAGCATTTGACAGAACTGTCAGCATAAAAAATGTGTGGCATCATCTGAAAATGAGATTAATAATTATACTGCATTTATCCAGCAAAAACAAGCACATGAAAGCAGGACTCGTGGAATGTTTGAATGTTTGGTGGTTGCTAGCTTACAAAAGAAGGAAAACCTCTGCAAATTTCTATATGCTTAGCTGTCTGTAATGGACAGGACAAAAGTGAACAAGCTTAAAATGTAGCCAGGATGATTTAGGTCAGGCAATAGGGAATAAAAAAGACAGATAAAATATGATGAAGTCCTGGGATAAATTTCCTGCAGAATTTCTACAATAGTCACCATTGGAGGTCCTTAATAACAGCCAATATAGCTGCCTCTCAGGAATGATCACAGGTTGTGCTTTGGGACAGGGGAATGACATTTGGAGGCTCCTACCAAAATTCACATTTCCACAGTCAGCCTCAAAGAGATGGAAGCCTTAACTTCCAACACTTACAGCTCCTTCTGCAGTGTCCCATATACCTACCTGCAGAAGTCTTGAGACTCTCTTGGATCAGAACCCTATCTATGTTGATAAGAATTTCCCATTGAGCTGTTGCTGAGCAATATGAATCATTTCTTACTCCCACCATTATGTCTCCATATAGTTCTCACAACCAGACAGACTAAGGAGCTAGCAAGAAAGCTTGCAAATTAAATTCATATCTCTTCTGTGACAACTTTTCTATTAAATCACAAGATTTCATCTATTCTAGACAAAACTGGAAAACTTACCTGTGACCTACAAAGAACCATACCAAACTTTGCCTGGCGACCAGCTGGCTGTGTGGTCACAAAGAAATACTGAACATGCCACGCTTCCAGCTCTGATGCAGCCTTCCTTAGCCCAGTAACTATCTTGTCAAAGCACATGGCTGCCTGCTAGGACTAACATTTGAGAGATCTGCTTCTAATTTATTTATTGCAATGTCAACACCGAATAACTTAAGCATATTTTCCACAGATGACTGCACATTTTTTTTAACATGTCATTTCATATCTGTGTGCCACTAAGCATTACAAGACATTTTTGCAAGCTGTCATATAATTTTTTTGGCATTACATAATGATGTCATCCATGAGCTGCTAATGGACTTTAGCTAATTCTGGAATTAGCTAAAGCTTTAGCTAATTCAAAGCTTTAGCTTTGTCTATCTGAAGCCTACTTCTTCCCTTTGTCTCAAATAAGAAACATGAATTTGAATAATCTAATGATTGAACCAGTATGCTTTCTGAGAAGAGCTTCTATATTGGTTATCTTACCATCTCACTGAAAGAAGACACACTGCCAAGATGGTCATCTCCCTTTACAGAGAAGAATTTGGTAGTAATATCTCATTGTACCCTCTTTTGTGATGCCTACAAAAGCAGAGCTGGATTGCTCTCCTTGCAGATAGTTTTAGTTTCATAATCATTGCTCAAAGGATCTCACAACATCCTACATTAGGATTCCAAATGAAATGTTGCAGAGGTGTCTTTCTGACAGTCCCAGCTTTTGCTCACTTTAACAGTGTTACCTGCTTGCTAGTATCACGTGCTACATTTAGTCATTTATCAGTCATACAGGTTCAAAATTTCTTTCAAAAATTCAGCACAATTACTTGCAGATTCAAAATGAGTCAATTGTTTGAATCAAGGTCATCTCTAAAAAAGCCTGGAAAATCAGTCCTGAGAGATGGTGATAAAGCAGCTGTAAAGCAAAGTACTTTAAAGCAGCTTTCATTTAACCCATACTTTGGCTGAGCTGCAGCAAAAAGATTTGTCTCTATTGACAAATATTTTGGTGATACAGGGACTGGGTTTTAAATGAAGAAGGGTTAAAGTCCAGTGTTCACATTAAAGTAAAAGCTAGGCAAAGGTCTTGATTCAAGTCAGAGGCAGGCAATTGTTGGCAGCTTCACACAGGTGCAATAGCTTTCAGAGACAAATCTCAAGCACACAAACTATAAAAGAAAGTTGGTAAAATATTTGAAGAGATGCCTTGTGAATGGAAATCACAGGGTTTTATGCACATCTAGTAAAAAGCACAGGGCTCTGGGTATATTTTAATTACTACTACTTTGTAGAAAGCCACCTCGTGGCATGCCAGGACTGATCTGAAACTCTTCTGAGCTTGTTCCTGCAAGCAATGCAGCATTTACCAGTCATAGACTCACTGAAAAATTACTAGAATTGGGATTTTTTTATTGGTCTCCCCACCCACTCTCCCACCCCTTAAAAAAACCCAATCCCAACATGCTGGAGCTCACTACTCTCATAAGAACACTTTTCTGGAAGCCTACAGCACTGATAGCTTCTCCTTTGGAGAGAAAGATGAATGGTGAGAGAGCTCTCATCTCCCATTTCAATCCTGGGTTCACCTACAAGAGAACCAGCAAATCTCATGCTGCTCAGAGGCCCTGAGATACAGCCCATACAGCCCATGACAACTGCTCAGCTTCTGTGCTTTGTTGATTCAATAGGGCCAGGAGTAGTGAATTCAGTATTTTTGTCATTAAAACAAAAACTCACCAGACAAGATCAGTAGAAAGAAAGGATGCCACTTCCATGGAAAATTTCCTGATGCTTCAAGGGATGCAGTTCAAACAGAATGCCATCCTCCTCGACTTTTCATCCAGAGGCTCAAAGAAGAGTAGAATTTCCTGAATTTCCCTGCAAAAAGGGAGGGATTAAGGATCACTTCTAAAATATTTCTGCTAGCAGTTACAAAGGGAGAGGCTGGCAAATCTTCTCCAAGTGTGATCTGCTTCTTTTCTTCCCTCTAGCCTGAGTCAGGATTCTGAGCAGAAGAGCACCCATCTGAAGTGTGCAGCTTCTACTAACTCATTATGAATGTGTGGCCTGGAATGAATTATGAATGGTGTTGAGTAGACCTCTATTTCCTAGAAAACAAACTCTGAAGTTACTGAAACTTGGCTGGAAAGACTTCTTGCAACTCTTTTTGTTATCTATTCTCCAAGACCATCTCTCTCATCAAAGACTCAAAGTCTCCCTTCCCACCTCCCCATTCCAGACACACATCACACTGGACATTGGACAGACATGAATTGGCTGCCAGTCCCAATCCCCAAAGACTTTACCATCTCAATTTAAAAAAAAAAAAAACAACACAAAAACACAAGGACAAAGGATGGGGCAAAAGATGAAGGCACATGTACTTGAAGACCTCAGTGGTGGAGGCTGAAAAAGAACCTCAGTCATCTGAAATGAAAGAGAAGTCATTTCTATCCCAGGGCCTTCATCACCAGCTTTCACTGCCCATCTGCACCAAAGCCCAGTAATTCCAGGCAATGTGTCAATTACTTCTAGTCAGTTACTAGGCTTACTTGTTTCAAACAAACATGAAAAAAAAAGGTTTCTTATCTCCAAGACCAGAACTATCTTAGAAATGCAACATAAAGTGCTGTATTTAAAACTGACTCCCAGAAGTAAACAGCCACACTTTTGTATTTAATACTGTCTGGGCCAACCCTCAGACCTTTTTTTCTAAGTAAACCCAGCCTCCTAATCCTCATGTAGCAGAAGATTTATTTATGTTTTAAGGCTGTTGTTCTTTCCATGCTGAGTGGAAAGATATTTGCTTCTTATTCATGAGAGGCTAGGTCTGATTCTGTGACCTTGCTCCTTTTACACATACAAAGCTGATGTGAAACACTGCTATTCTGAACTACCTGGCACTGCATATTCACTCTGTGCTGGTAAAAATTGCTAGGTTAGACATAGGGCAGTGGAGAAGCAGGGAGAAACAGACCTTTCAGACAGACAGATAGATTTAAACAGAGGCAATATAAATTGGATGATTAAATTCTCCACTTGTGGGCATGACATCTTTTAGTCTTTTAATAACCTTATTAAAATATACTATTAACAGAAATTATGCAGGAATGTATTTTCTTCTCTCTTCAGAATGAGGACATTTTAATGTAACATATTTTAATAAAAATATCCCCTTTTCAAATACCCTCTCTGTCTTCTCTTACGGCTTCTGCGGATTTGGACAATCTGAGATTTTTCTTTGTTGGTATTAAGAGCCAGGAAAAAAAAAGCAATGAAAGCAGCATCTCTAAAGAAATAGGAATCATTCACATGTGGCAAAGCAGATAAAAGAGTTTGGATCCCTTCAAACACTTTACCTAGGTATTTTCTTTAATTATATAAAATTTTAGCTGCCATTATGTAACTCAACAGCATGTGACACCACTTCATAAAATCCTCACTCCTTTCCCCCAGCCCATTCAGATCTGAGGAAGAAGTAAAATGAAAGGAGAAAGAAGATTAAGAAGCACTTAATAATACAGGAGCAATTAATTTCTTTGATTAGTGTTAGGGCCATTATTAGTGAAATACAGAGAGACAGCCTGATTTTCAGAGATGTCAGAACACATACCAGTCCCACAGACCTCACCAGTTCTACCAGCATTGCTCATCTCAGGACTAGACATCATGTTAGCCATGAGGGCTGATCTCTGCTGGCCTCTGATGGAAGGCCAGAGAAAACTCCTTTTTCTACCCCTTTGGCATGAATTAATGATGGTCTCTTTAGAAAAACAGACTTGCTGAATTTGGTGCTGTTGGATTTTGCTTACAACTCGCTAAAGCTTGTATCAGAAAATCAACAAAGAAAAATATTCAGAAGAAAAAAAGGGTGGAGGCAATATAAATCGGGGATCCCAAACAAATTTATGCCTATTATAGACTGTGCATTCATGTGCAGCAAGCTGATAGATTTCTGCATCCCAAGCAGCTGTCAGAGATGGGTGCTAGTAGATGAATTCTCAGGCATTTCTGCACTTCTTCAGCTCTGCTAAGGGACAGGGGAAAAGTAATGGGACTTTTATGAAAAGGCTGCTCCCCTCTGTCTTCTTTCAGCCTGCAGACCTGCTTCTAAAACAAAAAACAAGGTCCTTCCAGCACTGAAGCATGGAATAACTAAGAGGCATTTTTAATAGGTTTTAAGATTAGATAGTAATTCAACAGAGAGAAAAAATAGAGAAGAAACATTTGGATCCTTCCTGTCAATGCCATTGCTCAGCCATACTTTTATGAAAACTTAAAACCAGATCCATATTTGCAAAGCTGCAAAGCATCCAAGACCATGCCCAGCGCTGGGAAAGGGCTGTGGATGTTGTGAAATACAGATAGAAGGAAGCAAACCCTTCACTTTCATTTAGCAGGTGCTTCCTGCTCTGCTGAACAAGGGACTAAAATTTTTCAGTTCCCCTCTGAAGCACACGTACAAGCACTAACAGCAAGAAGACCAGGGGTGTGATAACTGATAACACTGCTTGTACCACTGCAGAGAACCTAAACGTCCTCTCAGAATTGGTTATTTTGTCCCTTTAATACAGCAAAACATCACTTTTCAAAACACTTGCTGTGCAACATCAGTCTGAAGGCTGTCCTAAGCAGGTAAAACTCACTCAGGAGAGATATTCATATACACCAAGAGAATTGCATTTTCAATTAGCATAAAGAAAGGGCCTTCTTCACAGACCCTTTAAAATGCAAGAGGGTTTTATTCCCTTCTCTGCTTCTGATCTGGGTGTGCTACCAGACTCAACCAAGTGTCAGCGTTTCCTTCTGCAGTTTGAATTCTCAGGGCTCTCTGGCTCTACAGTAAAAATGTGCTCCAGGCTGAAAGAGAGCAGGCATGCTGAGGCTGCTGGGAATATTCTCCTGAGTTCTTGGTCCAAGGGGCTTTTTGCTTCTCATTTTATATCCACACTCAGCCTCTACTTCATTAAGAAGCTCTGAGTGTTACTATCACGCACCAACTTTGATTTATAAGACTCCTCAACTTATATTTTTCAGGGAGACTGTTGATACCCTAAAGTCAGGAACATTAAAAATAAAGCATAAAGAACCTGTACACATCAGCTTTTGGTCACAAAGCATCTGAAAAACACCAGCTATTTTACAGCTGGAGAAATTCTGCATGGAGAACTCTCCCTGTTTAATCGGAGAATCATATCCACAACATATCCACAGTCCTCCTTTTCCATTTCCCTAACCTCCAGATTGTTTATCTTCCAGACAACTACTTATAGCAGGTATTGATTTTTAGCATATATCAGCATATATATTAGGCCATCACATAACCATGCTATGATAGCCTGAAGCATTTATGGGAAGGTAATGAGGTTTTTGCAGTCTGTGACAATGGCTGGGTCCTGACCTCTTTGGCAACAAAGCTGGATTTGAAAAACAGAAGAGCCTGTTTGCTTCTGTATCTGTGTTTGGCACAGGCTGCTCAGAGAGGTTGTGAGATCTCCAACCTTGGAAATATTCAGCCCTGAACCAGACCTGGAGCAACCTGGTCCGATTTCGAAGTTGTAGCAAATGACCTCCAGAGGGCCCTTCCAGCCCAAACGAGTCTGAGATTTCATTCTCTGCCACTTTCTCTGTATTCACTTCAAACTGTGGCAGACTCTTGCTTTTCACTTTGTTAGCTAATACAGAAGGTCAAGTGTAATTCTGCACTAGGTCTACCTAGGAAAGCAGACAGAAGGAACTTTTTGATTGCAGGAGAGCTGTGGTAGCTGAAAGCATTGGTTATTTTTAACTGGGCTATTCCTTTGGCAGCAATTTCTTTTAGATTACTGTACTACATTTACTGGCAACAGACAATTAGAATAAACCAGTCCTTTTTAACCCCTGTTTTGGCTACACTGTTGAAAAAGGGACATCATGAATAAGAGGACACTTAGGCTATTTGAATTATATTGTAATTACCACAGTTACTAAGTCTCATGAAGAAAATGACATAATACCTTATGTGATGCCTCTTGTCAAGGTGATAGACAAGACAAACAGGACTCAGTTTGATATGTGACTGTTCCTCAACGTGTGCCTTGGATGTGGTGAGAAAGTCTGACAATGCCAAGCAGGGCTCTGCTCCTTGCTGTAGAGCCCTTCTGAGACTACCACTAGTATTTACTAGCACCTTACTGAGATCTGAAATGCCACAACTGTCACTAAGCTGGGAGAAGGAGGCAGCCACCATGCCATGGACACAATTCTCTGAAACATTCTTGCATAACAATTGTCCTAGGAGGTCTGCTCTGTCTTTAAGACCAAGAAGTAATAAAAGATCAAATTCAGGAAGGTGGGGTTTCAATATCTCCTTAACTTTAAATCCCACAGAAAGCTCTGAGATTTAAATGCTTCCTTAAATTTACACTGACACTACAGTGCTACCTGTCTAGGAATGAGTGTTAGCACATACTTACACACTGCCCTCCCTCTGAGTTTGAATGTTAACCTGTCTTTGCAGGTGGGACTTGGCATCTTCAGCCCACAGGAAGGAGGCTTGGCATTATCTTTAGTTTTCATACAGCTCTTGCCTCACCCTAGTGTTTCAGAACCAAAGCCTTACTACTGCTTAACATTTCTCTCGTATCTTTCTTTCCACAGTATGTGGCATTTGCCTCCCTCTTCTTCATTCTGGTCTCCATCACCACCTTCTGCCTCGAGACCCATGAGAGATTTAACCCTATTGTAAACAAGACAGAAACTGAGTTCATCGGGAACGACACCCAGGTGCGGCACTACAGGGAAGCAGAGACTGAAGCCTTTCTCACCTACATCGAAGGTGTCTGTGTCATCTGGTTTACATTTGAGTTCTTGATGAGAGTCACTTTCTGCCCCAACAAGGTGGAATTTATCAAAAACTCTTTGAACATCATTGACTTTGTGGCCATTCTGCCTTTCTACCTAGAGGTTGGACTCAGTGGCCTGTCTTCCAAAGCTGCTAAGGATGTCCTGGGCTTCCTCCGTGTGGTCCGTTTCGTGCGAATCCTGCGCATTTTCAAGCTGACGCGGCACTTCGTGGGGCTGCGGGTCCTGGGACACACCCTCCGTGCCAGCACAAACGAATTCTTGCTGCTCATCATATTTTTGGCATTGGGCGTCTTAATCTTTGCCACGATGATCTATTATGCCGAGCGAATAGGTGCTAAACCAAATGACCCTAGTGCCAGTGAACACACACACTTTAAAAACATCCCCATCGGCTTTTGGTGGGCTGTTGTCACCATGACGACCCTGGGCTACGGAGACATGTATCCTCAGACTTGGTCAGGCATGCTGGTGGGGGCCCTCTGTGCTCTTGCTGGTGTGCTGACCATTGCCATGCCTGTCCCTGTCATTGTGAACAATTTCGGAATGTATTACTCCTTAGCTATGGCTAAGCAGAAGCTACCAAAGAAAAAAAAGAAGCATATCCCGAGGCCACCCCAGCTGGGATCCCCCAATTATTGTAAATCTGTCGTAAACTCTCCACACCACAGTACTCAGAGCGACACTTGCCCACTGGCCCAAGAAGAAATTTTAGAAATAAACAGAGCAGGTAGGAAACCTCTTAGAGGAATGTCCATCTGACCGTTAACCTCCATCCCGTGTAGTGATTTAAAATTCAGCCAGACTGCTTTCTTAGAGCAATGGGTAGCACATTTATCCATTCTAGTCCCACCACCACACAGTGAATACTATGTGTGAAGTGTAGGTTGCAGGGACAAATGGTACAGTGGAGGCTGATCAGCAAAACTAAGGATGAGAGCACGCTCTAGGAGCCCAAACTTTGGTCCTGGTTAAGGGCATACAAGTCTCAAGATATTTGGAAGAGCTGTTACATCTAGTGGAAGAATTTTGAGAGTTCTACAGCTATGTTGCTGGACTGTGTAATGCATCTTTGAGGCTCTTGAGAGCTGAATGCTTCACAGAGCAGAGTAGGAGCCAAGTACTGAGCAATTACAGAGTTTTCTGACAAAACAGGGCTGGAATTTGAAACAGCCAGATGCTTTCTCATTTGTTCCCATTTGGGACCTTTCAGCTGTTTTAAATGGCAGATATTGTACATCTCATTACTGAAACTAGGTGCCTAGTAAGTTGAAGGGACAACTATACCATCATTCATATTCATGAGACAATCCAGTCTCTTTCTGATGATTAACTGCAAAGTAGAACAACAGCTCAAATTCTTGACACTAATGCAAAATGACTCACTCTGAGACAAGACTAGATGTAAGGATGTTTATTCCATGGCATGCAAATCAATCTATTCTATAATATTCCACTAGAATTTCGCCTTTAGAACTACAAAGTTTTAAACCAGATTTTCTAAAACATGCTCCTTTTGCCAGTATGGGTTGGGGAGTTACAGCTCTTTCAACCTTCCAGCAGCAAAGGCCAACTGGAAAAGGTCTGACTTGTCATTCCTGCCTGGTTTGGCCTAAACAGTGATCACCTCATAATATGGTGTTCTTATTTTTAATTATACTGACTCCTCTTAGCAATAGGTAAAACCAGAGCAAAATCAATCACACTAATTCTACTGGGAGGGGGGAGGGAAATGAAAAAAATACTAGTCACCATGGAATATATTATAATATCCCATGGCTAGTGGTTAATTATGGGAATTATCTCAGTTTTATGAGAATCCTCCTATAGCACATAAAGTTACGGGGCTCTGATTTGGTTATTTAAACCCCATAATCTACCTCTACCCATGGAATGTCACTATTTATTCTATGGAGTAATTTCAAAGCAGATAACCATGTTGAAAATAAAGCCAACTTCATTTTTGGCAGGTGTTCCAGCCAAGCTGCATAGTTGACATTCTTCAGCCTATTCAGAATATCCCCCTGCACTGTATTAGATAGAACAGATGGCCAGTCTAGTGAAATTAACTGACATGAAGTCAAAAAAGAGACGTTTCGAAAGAGTTAGCATATACCTATGATGGTCTTGTGTTATCATTTCTTTACTTTGAAGAAAATTCTAATTTGTTACTCATTGTGAGTGAGGTATTCTCTTGTCATCTCATAGCCATGCATGTTGATGTCATTGTGAGAGGCACAAAGAAAGTGACACTTTCCTTTGTGTGCCACTTCACCAATGCCAATGCTAATTTTGGAGAGGCAAAGCTGGTGGGAGCCTTTCTCTTCTATTCTCTTTTCTCTTCTTTTCTTATTTCTTTTCCCTTATGTGCAACTATGTAAAGTCCATTCAGAAGGTAAACAGTTTTCATTTTTTTCTGTTCAAGGCTATCCCATTGCAACAGGCCAATCACAATTCACGTGACTGATAGACTGTCTCATTCCTATTGTATCTCTGGTGCAGAAGCACAGGGGTTTTATCAGCCATTCCCCTCAGGTTGCAAATGCTTATCACAGCTCATCTCCAAGCAGCAAACTTTCTCAGAAGTAGGTGTCTTTGTGGCATCATGTACAAAAAGAAAGAGAGGGCACAAACCATATTGTGTGTCTCCTACTGTGAGCAAGATACCCACTGCCCAACTGGAACATGCAAGAGATGCAAGACTTTAGCAGTCAGCTATAGAGTGACTTTTTTTTCTCAGAAATCCCTTATTTTATAAAGTTCCTTCCATTTTACATACATAGCCTGGTCCCCTCTAGGAACCAGAGGACCAAGAACTCGACAAGTTCAGTGCAATTCCACACTGGTATCCTGAGAATACGTGTCACTTTGGTTCAATGTGGAACTGTTTTGCCACCATCTGTGCTCTAGAATCAGCTGTTACCACAATATCCATGAAGTATTGATAGTAACAGCAACTTAACTATTTCTGCAATAATTAAGAGAGACTATTTTTGTATAAGTATACAAGCATCTATATTTTAAGAAGCAACAAAGCACACTTATACTTCAGCTAACAAAATGAACTCTGTTGCTGGAGTTCTGTGTCTGGTAATTATCATGCACCTCTGGCAGCAAAAAATATTGCCTGCCTCTCTTGGCTTACTAAGAGGGAAAGACCTATGTATGTGCAAGAGATAAGTAAAAAATAATAAGATCTGAACCAAAGTGTTAAAACAAGATCTGCCTTGCCTTGGATGCTGAGGTTCACTTACATAAGATGAAACATTCATGGGCACTGACTTGTGTCTGAAACTGTAACCTGCATATTTTATGAAAACAGAGCCCTGCAAGCAGTGAATGTTTCCCATACTGTAAAATATTTGGATTGGTCAACAGAACCTAACTGTAAACAACCAGATAACATTGTACTAGGAACACAGAATGGGTTCCTAATGTTTCTAAAATAACGTCAAGAGGATTCTTGTAATTTTTAACTGTAAATCTTCAGCGTGCCAGTGCCTAGGTGATGTAAGGTCATATGATGTATATCTAATACATTCTGCAAAGAAAAAAAAATCCTGTTTAACTGCTCAGGTGTAAAAGACATCACATGAAGTTATTAATTCCATATATTATGTGTGGTGGAATGATGAAACAGTTCATGAAAGAGTGATGAGTTTGAAATAGTTCCAGATATGACTCTCTCTTTATAACCATCTCATGCACCAGGTCAGCAGTTCACAGCTATTCTCACTCCATCCACAGAGGGCCAAGAGGGCTCTACAGAGAGCTCTGCACAGTCACATCCCAGTCCTAAGGATCTTCTTAGGCTGAGGAGCACTTTCATGGCACAGACATGCAAATGGCAGAACTTTGCCCACAGGCTGCACAGCAGCTGCCAATGATGCTATGGCCATTTACAGGCAAAGCAAAGATGGTTTGAGTTTAAATTCTGGTAGGTTTGAATTACACTTTTAAATTGTCCCCAACAATCTCAGCAGCTCAGTCCTGGGCAGGAGGGTATCTTTAAATAACAGCACTTGGTTTTAATTTGATATAAAGAATGTCAGAGTTTGATTCTACCATATCTCCCCTTTCTGCAGCGACCCTTCCTGCTCTCCAGCTCATCTGATCCCATCAAGAGTGGCTGGGAAAGCAGCAGAAAGGGAAGACATGCACTCCAGAGTGAAGGACAGCAGAGCTACTGCTGCAGGCAGGCAGGCAGCACTAAGAAAACAGAGATTTCTGCTATATAAAAAAAAGTCATCTTCAAGAGAGTTTATGACCATAAATTCTCAAGATACTGCTTATGCTGGAGGCACTGGGCCTGACCAGCAGGTCTCACATGACCAATTTGACTAAAACTCCTTGACCCAGGGATATCTCAGGCTATAGAGGATGAGGTGTCCCCTCACTTCTGTTGAACTGACCATGGCCCATTCAGGATGGAGGCTTCAGTTTGCCATTGTCTTAGATGTGACAACCACGATGTTACAATTACCCAACAGGATAAGTAGACAGCAAACAGAAAATGGAAGTAATCTCCTGTATATTCATTTGACACAGGGCTTAATTTAATTGAGCAAGATCACTTGAAAGGACTGTGGGAAAGCCATTAGTTGAACACAGCTAAATAAGCATCAGTCATAACCACAGTCTGCTGTGCTGCTATGCCTTTTATCTAAAAGATTCTGAGTGTTCTGAAGTCAGTCAGTATCATAACAGAAAGAAAAGAGAAAAAAAGCAAAGCAAAATTTGCTTCAAACAGAAGCAAAACAGAAAAAAACAGCTACTATGACTTAAACTTAGCTGGTTTTGTCCTGAACCACACACCCTCCTACAGGTATATGCAATTTATATCAGTACACATAGTGAAATGCTTTAAGGTAAAAGTTTATAAGAAAACCTCAAAACAAATACTGAAAACTCTCAGTTTTGTTTTGACAGTTAATCAGCTCTTCAGTTCTTTTCTTCTGTGAGCTGTGTGCTTATCTGAAGGATAAGGTGACTGCATGGTTAAATCTTAAAGCTGCCATAGGATGAAGCAGTGAATGACATTTTCAAACACTGCAAAAGAAATTCAGCATGAATGGAATTTGTAACTTCATTTGATGTCTACAGCACTGTCTGGTGCCACAGAGCAATGGTCTTAAGAATGCATCCATTAATACATAAGCATGGGTGATGGGTTATTTTGGCTTTGTTCAGAGATCTACCCCAGCCTTTCACTGTTTGGTTTGGGGGTTTTTTTGTACATATATTTAGATACACCAGCACACACAGTGTTTATACTGACTTTGATACAGCCAAAATAAGAATTTCTCACCTCTGCATGCAGCTTCAGTTCAGCTACACTCCAGGGATATCATATCTTCACACAAATGTACTGTTCAGCCTTTTCCAGTGTTCTGATGGCAAAATTCTCTACTTATGGCATAGCTGTAAAATATGGAAGAAATACTATTAGAATTAAAGTGCCTAAGAGGAGAGGGGAAATGTCTGTCATTACTAATACAATCTTTAGCTTCAGAAAATCTTCTGTGGTTGTTTTACTTACATGCCAAAAAAAAAAAAAAAATTCCATAACCCACTCCTCAACTATCCCTACATCTAAACAGTTAAAGCAATCCAAGTCTGCCTCTGACACAGGAGAACTACATAGTTATAGTGACTCCAGTGTACTCCATGGTCAGGTGGAACTGGAGCAAGCTGTGACCTTAGGAACTTATTATTTCAATGCATTTCCTGAGATCTCATCTCCTTTTAAAGAAATAATGTGGAATTACCCATTTCAGTGTTATCACTCATGCTTTCTGAAGGAGCTGCTCTTTTCTCAGGGCTTCATTTTTCATCCCTTCTGTCACCATAACCTAAATACCCTGTATTCCTTGTGCAACACACCAGTCCTAACGTCAGAAGTGTGCTGAGCCCTCTCATTCCAGTGCCAGTGCTCAGTGGGAGCTGGGGACTCTTGGCAGTGCCTAACATTTCATTGTGGCTTTTGGACTTCAGTGGCTTTTATGGATAGCAATGAATTGTTCAATCTATTGTGGTGGACCTAAATACACAGGGAAGGGAATTCTCTGATCAAATGCCTTTGAATATAAAAAAAAAAAACAAAACCACCACATCAAATTTTAGTGTCACAAAGCCTTTGACCCTCTCTGTAAGATGGATAGTAGACAGCAATGTAACTTCTAAGAGTTTAGGTCTGGCTCAGCACAAAAGGCTTTGATGTTTCAATGTGTCGGACATAAAAAATACTAGAAAGGCAGTGGAAAAGGTAATAGGGGGATGTTTTTAATTTCCTCCCTATATTTTACCTTCCTAGCCTTTACAAACCAGAAATCCATCACTCCAAAATAGCAAATGCAGTGATATTACAATGCAATCATTACCTAATATGGGATCCTCTGGATCTAAGGTAGATATTGTAGCAGGTCAAAATAATGGAAGTAACATTCAGTTCTTCTCATCTAACTTAGGATGCGTTTGCTGAGGTCCCCCTCATACTGCAGGAAGGGTCAGGCAGTGTCAGAGAGCAGCTTGCTCATCTGTGATATGAGTTGCCCTCTGGAGGGGGATTCCCTCAGAGCTGATGTTAGGTCTAACTTGGGATCCTCAGCTGAGTGCCTACTGTTAGGTGGGAGCAATTTAGATCTATTCCTTGGCCCCTGCCCCATGCAATCTCACAGCTGTGGATCACAGGCAAAGCAGAGTTTGTAACTATTACAATATTATACTTTGCTGTACAATTATTAATACGTCATTTCCTGCAGAGATAGGGCTGGTATGTGTCAGTTCTACAATGGGGCTTGTTTACTTTAGTGTTTGAATGAAAAATAACATCCTTGATACCAAGTCATTTGAAAACAGAAAGTTAAAAAATCAGAAAATCTTCACACACAGTCCCCTGTGGTTTGGCCACAGCTAGGGATGAGTGTGTGTAGGGGCAGGACTGCCCTAAGCTGAAAAATAATTGCAGAACTCAATAATAAATCTTTAGATTTTCCATGCCTTAACTTAATCAGCATGAGGCATTTTTACTGATGGGAACAAACAGATACAAGCACTCCAGGCAAACAAGGCCAACCTGTGCCAACCCTCCAGCATAAGGCAGATGGAAATGTGGTAAATCCTTTTTCTGAAGCAACTGCCTGTGACTGCAGCTCCCATGCCAGCCAGTGCAGAATGAATTCCTGGGATACGAAAGAGGTGCTCTTGGCAGCTCTCCCTTCTGCTGGACTGAGTATGACTGACGTTTGCAGGACAGATACAACAAGATGCATCTCTGCAAGAAGCACATCCCTGCTGCAGTAGAACAGGACTAAGGTCCAGTACAAACCCAGTTCTACAAAAGGCCAGGGACAAAAGGGTCTGTGAGTGCGAGGTCTCAGTTCTATGCCTAATCCACTTGCTTATATTTCTCTTACTCTGTACTTGCTGGAATTTTTCTCTATGCCTTTTGGCCGCTTGCTTGTCTGTTTATTAGCACAAAGCCAAAATAACAAGCAATCCACCTTTCCTGCTGTCACTGTTCTTTGTATTCATCCACGCTCCATGTCTCAGACACCTTCCATACTGTACAGATCATCATACTGTATTCCTCAGTTAGAGCAGTGATACATGATTAGTGAGAGATCTCACATAAACAAGAGTATTGGAAGGGTTGGACCAAGCAGTCCTTGTGGTCCCTTTCCAACCTGACATTGTATGATCTATGATTATAGCCTGACAACCTGCAACCTCTACCTGAATTGTCAAAGACCCACTGTGCCCTACAGAATATGGTGTTAGTAAGACTCTCAGAAATCCAGGATGGGCATAAGTGAAACCTTAGAAATGCCAGGATAAAGCTAGGAAGGATCATCCAGAGCTCTTTGCAATGCAGTACTCCCAGGAGCAACAGTTCTCAGCAGTGCATTAAGCAGATACCAAATAATACTCAAAGAGCAAGAAGCACTGGATCTACTTAACTAGAGCTCCTCTATTTCCTCTAGTGGTACCAATAGGTAGGCAGCCAACATACTGTCACCTCACTTCAAAGGTGACACTCTCTGGGAGTGATGTTACTATGTTGGCCAGTTAGTACTGGGAAAGGCGGTCACCACCCTCACTGGAGTGCCTTTACTGGGGGACACAGCTTCCTGGAGGGACCCAGGTCAACCCGGTGGTGAGTAACTGTTGAAGAGGTAGGTTGGGTCGAAAGGATTCTGTGTAATTCATGTAGAATACTAAATCCTGCTCTCTTGGCAAGCTCAAGTCCACCAGTGTGATCTCTACTCAGAAGAGCTCCATAGCAACTGTCAAAATATGCAGTAATATTGAAAAAATCAGGAAGCTTTAATAAAGATACCTAGAACTAACAAATATTTTTATTTTGATAGCCTTAGAATATTGGGGCAATTAAAACTGAGTTGTTATATAGGAATCTTAATTCTTTTACATGTTCTTCACATTTTCTCTCTTTTTCTCTCTTTTTCACTCTGTTTGTTAACATTTACTTGTTATTACTGTACGTTGCTTGCAACTTGTGTATGTTACAGACTGTCACATTTTATTCTGTGAAGTTTTTCTCCAATTCCCATCAACCTGAGCTCCATGTTGGGCACCCGAGGCGATTACAATACAGTTCTTTAATGCAAAAGAACAAGGAATGTCACAGACTATAGGTAACTTCACTGAGGTTGTGACACAAAACCTGATGCAAGGTATTAATGCAAAGAGTAAGTACTTGGTATGACAATAGAACAATTTAGTTAAATTACCTTCTTCTTTTCAGATATTCTGCATGGGAAAAGTTAATTTTCATTACTCTCCAGCAGAAAAAATTCCAAACCTACCAGTTTAAGATTTTTTTTTTATCCCTGCCATTTTGAAAACCAGTGATTCCCATGCTGACGCATCATTGTTAATTTTCAAAGTTTTGAGCCCATTTTTTCCATGCTGTTCTTCTCTATGCTATACTTCCTGCCATATTCTCCAAGCTGTAATTTCATCATTTCATCATCCTTTGTCTGTGGTTTAATATATCTTCTCCATTATGCCTTTACTAATTTAATATAGTTATATCCCTTTCACTCTAAGGACCTGATTTAACAACAACAAAAATTATCCCCTCCCCTTGGGATCCACATTTCTTAATCCTGCATGATACTCTGGAGCCCATAAAAATTGATTTCCACAGCCAAAGATGGTCTGGCACAGAAGCATAACTTATTTTGCTGAATCAGGTCCTGTGCAGTCTTTTGTTACAATCTCTCCCAATTCCCACCAAATGCTACTTTAAAAGTATCATTAAAAATACCTTCTAGATAATTCTGCAGAGGCACAGTGTGATCCTTACTGCTCCTAATATCATTCTTAATTGTCAGTAAAGTATATGTTAATTCAGAAATCACTATAACCATGTACTAAATCAAGAAAAGCTTTTTTTCTTAATGTGCAGTTCCTTTACCTCCTAATTCACCATTAAGCTCTGACCCTTTATTAATCACTAAAGAAGCACAGCAGAGTTTAGATGGAGCAAGGTATAAAATATTAGTGATTTATACTGGTGAAATCAATGAGTTGCCAGCGCATATGTATGGACAGTAAACACTATCCAGGCAACTAAGACAGAAATAACTCCTAACAGGAGTGAAATCTGAATTAAAGAGAT
This sequence comes from Florisuga fusca, assembly GCA_038090715.1. Taxonomy (NCBI): domain Eukaryota; kingdom Metazoa; phylum Chordata; class Aves; order Apodiformes; family Trochilidae; genus Florisuga; species Florisuga fusca. The sequence continues at coordinate 10,080,274 of JAAWXA010000027.1, forward strand.
TCAAGGGAGTAAGGAATTGAACTGTAAATATTTCCTTTCCATGCAACAACTCAGAGAGAAATTTACAGCTATAAAGTCAATGGATATTTTCAGATGTTGGGCAACTCTTGACCCCTCCACAAATCAGATTTAATGGCTTTGGATAGTTGGATTCATACTTTTAATATCATCGTTTGCTTAGCATAAGAAGTATCAGGCAAAAGTGATGTTGCAAAAAGGAATATAAAATTTTTGCATGTTCTCTGGAATAAAGACAACTGGGAAATCCTGTCCTCTACCAGCAGCTACAGCAGCCTTACAGCTGCCCAGCTTTCCACTTGCTGCTAATGTGCTTGTAGCTAAGAAAAACTAAGGCACAGCAGTTCTCCACCATCACCTTGGCCATGACACCTTTGTTCTATATCATTCTGTTGCTAGCCCAAGAGACAGGGCAAGACATCATATCAAGAGAGTTTCCTGTTGGCAGCTTAGGATGACACAACTGTTTGCCACATTAACTGTCCTTGCACATCACCAGCAGTGTGAGAGGACTGAGAAACAGAAGAATAAATAACTCTCTCAATGGACAACACAGCATTACTTTCCTTAGGGATCCAGATGGATTAAAGGTCTCTGCTGTGAGGGACTTCATGGAGGTCCTTCTTCATTAGAGATTTCAGGCAGCTAATGAAGACATTAGAGTTAGTGACCGGGGGTTAAAATGAGCAAGTGAAGACGATCTTCAAGGTCTGAATGGAAACCAAAGGACATTTTTAATTGGTCAGGAGTGGGACACTCCACAGACCATAATAATGGCAATCCCAGGTTAGGGATCAGGACTGCAAGAGCATGGCTGAGATCTAGGCAAGCTGTAATCTCACTTTTAGTTGCACATGAGATGGTGGTCTGGAATGTAACTTCAGTCAGACAAGGTCTCCCCAGCAGAATGATCTTCATCTTTCAGGCAACTTCCTTTTTAAGTTCTGGCCCTGTTTTGCACTCAACTGCTCCCACCTCCTTCCAGCTTTTCATTTCCTTCCCTTGTAACAGGGCTGCAGAACTCTGGAGTCTTTGTGAAATAGCAAACAGCTTTTCAGGGAAGGAGGGAGGTCTTAGGTACCTAGGCTCGATACCCTTATAACCCTTAAACAGGGGTAGCGGGGAAGAACACAGCCTGTGTTCTTCTGGAAGAGACTGTCAGTGAGCTGATGTGACCAAAGGAAACAGCATTATGTCTCTTAATTGCTGTGTTTCTGATCCAGAGCTGACACGACCTCATCTTCTTTAACACAATGGCAAAGAACTTGGCATGGTTCACATAGCCAGGATATTGCCTCGTGGGTAAATATGCATGGATACCATGCTATGGACTGGGGACTTTCTCTCAGAACTGTTTCAGTCAAAGTGGATACAACCTACAAAAGTTCCTATAAGAACTGAAAAAGGCATTGGATTTCCAATCCTGAAAGGACTGAAAAGGGTCCACCCTGAAGGTGCCTTTCAACTCATCCAGTCTTTGGGTTGAGTGACCCCTGCACAGCTCTGGGAGACAAAGTGGTGGGTGGAGAAGCTACAGCCCCAAGAGGAAGTAGTGTGAGCTGGGACCATCTCTGTCCCACACACAATTTCTGAAGACATACATGGTAAGAAGGGTAGACCAGGACCTTTCTTCTTGTCAGCTCCTGAAGAACAGCAGTGTTTGCTTAAGGGAAGAGGGCTGAGGCAACTTACCCAGTGTAGGAAGCACTTCTGTACAAGTGCCACATTTCCAAACATAGACTCAGAGGTCAATTAATACATTGTGCAATTCTGTCCATTGGTGCTCTGAATGTAAGATGCAATTCATATAGGGGGAAAGTGATTGCCAGACTTTAGCTTAAAATCAAAACCAGCAGCACTGGTAATGTCACCATGTCAGTGTGCTACCACTTGCTATGACAAAAGAGATGAGCCACAGAGCAAGGACACAGACAGGCTCTACTGTGCTTCTCTGCAATAAGCAAAGTGTACTAATGCAAAAATCCAGCAGTTCTCCTAAGGGTGGTTTTGCAGAATCCCTCCTTTCCCTATTTAGAAACTTGGTTTCTGCTTGGAAACATCCAAGGTATTTAATGATACTCTTTTTTTTTGCAAATGTAGATGGAAACAGGAAAAAAAGAAAGTGGAAACCATGAAAATGAGGCAGTTGAGAAACAAACTACTCACCTGGGAGATTTGCTGAATAATTCCTTTAGCTTCTCCAGCAAATCTCTGCAGGCCAATGGTTACAGCTGGTACAGTTAAATGTTTTCACAGATAGAAGTTATGGAGATAAGGTGTCAAGCTGGAAGTCTGAAGATTTTGTAAATAACCTCTTATGTAGCGCTGGGAAAGTCACTTCACTGCATTGCAGTTTTACCCATCTGTAAAGGAGAGATGGTAACATTGGCTTTTCCTTATGAAATGAACCAAAAGAAAATACTGGACAAGCCTGATTTAGATTCTGCTGGCAGGGATGGAAAGACTCATGTGAATTTGGTATGCTAGAAATAAGCCTTAAAGGTTTTAATAACCTCGTAGTTATTATTGGTCTAACTGGACTGATAGTCACCAGACAGAATGTGGTTTCAGTGGTTTTGCTTTATCCAGAGTTTCTGTCAAGCTCAAGGTCCATTTTGGAAAAAGCAAACATGCAAACTGAAACTTGAGAAATCAGCCTAAAACAACAATTTCATTCCATCTTTAGACTGCATTCCTGAAGCTGTTCAGCATGTAGATCTGTTAATGAAAAAAAGGGAACTTCTGTGGGCTGATCACATCAGTGGTGTTTTCTTTATTCCCATGAAAGACTAATTACATATTAAATATCACGGGATTGCCAAGTCCTGCCTTCAGAGTGAGGTGCTGCAGAGACAGTGGTTTAGAACACAACTACTCTGCTTAACACATGCTTATATAGACCAGCAATAGGTGCAGCCTTCTGTGCTGGTAATATCTCTGTTTCCTAAATATTTGTTAAAATTATCATTGGGGGTTAGTGCTGCTACCCAGAATGGGATCCCTAGGTCCCATGGAATATTCAAGGGACATTAATAGGACAGTTCAGTGATTTGTCCACATCTCCAAATATTCTTTTCCTATTGGACAGAAATAAAATAACAAGATTGTGGATTTTCAGCCAGCATAGAGAGAAATTCATCAGTGCTAAGGGACCCTGAGGAGGCTTAAGAGCAAGTTTCAGCTCAAGTTGGTAGGGATGTATAATGCAGTTTCAAAAATCATTCAGAAAAGGTCAATTTTCTTGTCATTCAAGCACAACAGAGCCTGCAAGCTGCTTCCAAAAGGACTGATAGCTGCTACCAGAGCGCTGCCCGACCCACAGCCACTCTACTCAGAGGTGTTTTGAGCTCCAGAAATGTACCAGTGCCCTCCCATCACTAAGTTTAGTTTGCAAACCTAGGCTCAGGTGTAGCACTGGATGCCTCAGAGGTTTCAATGAAGAGCTCTGCTGATGCTGCTGCCTCCCTCAGTTCAGGATTAGAGCTATCAAATTGTAGCAGCAGAGGCTTACAAAGAAACCCAGTTCTTTGCCATCCCCACGAGGACAGCAGCTCTCCCCAGACAAAGTTAAGTGATTTTGAAAGCAACAGCTCTGTTCCTGCAATGTCATAGTTACTATGGCAGCCGTGCCAGGTTTCTGTGATCATGTTAGGTAACAGTGACTGTTATGAACAGAAAGGAATTGCAACTCAGTGCAATTTTTAAACTTCTGAATCCTATTGAAATTGACATCTTTACAGGTCTGGGGTTTTTTGTTTGTTTTTATTTTTAATACATTTTTATTCAAACTAGGGGCATTAGCTTTTCACATTTTTTAAAAAAATGTATTGAGAAACCTAATTATTTCATTGCTCACGAAACAAAACATTGCTGCCTCTTTTGGGGAAATAATTGGCTGATTCTACCTGGAGAAGAATGGAGGCAGGGGAGAACTGCAGAAAAGACTGTTTACATTGTGACAAACTGGAGACATCTAAATAAAAGGCATAGAACACCACTAATGGATAGATGTATAGTATGTCATATACATCTTCATGTGCGTGTGCAAAACAGCAAATATAACTTTAAAAGGCTTTTGGCTACTACTCATCTATGCTGTCCATCTGAAACTAGGGGATCAGAATCACATCTCCAAACCTTACCTGTTTGTTTTTTTTTTTTCTTTTGAGCTTATTTTATTACTGAGCTTCAAAACTATTGAAAAATATATTACAGCATCATGTAGCGTTCAGAACAAGCTAGCACACAGATCTGGAAGAGACACTGCAAATGTTTACCTGTTGAGTTTTTCTTTCCTTAAAGATTTACAGGACCATCCATTGCCTTACAGTGTTTAGATAATAAGCATTGTGCAACCGAGGTGTAGGATGCTGCCAATACCACTCAGTTAATGTATCTCTCAGCATTTGTGAAACTTCAGAAAGCACATTTTGACTGTTTTTTTCTCCCTTCAACCAAAATACTCATATCGAGCTGTGCCATATTTCGAGTATATTCTCAATATACTAATTTGCACTTTAAAACTCTAAAATAAATCCTACACCAACTAGCACTTTTGATTGTCTTATAAATGTCAAATAAGTCACACAGAGAAAACAGTATTCTCAGTCTATCCTCATGGGAATGTGTGGAGCAAAATGAGCAAATCTGACAACTTTTTCATTATTTACAGGCAAGAGTAAATTTTACTCTATTTTCTAAATTCGTGGCCTGCTGTAGTGTTTTTTATATGTAGTGTCCCATGCTGGCATTGCAAATACCGTGTGTGTTTGAGGAGAACATCAGAAAATGGATTGCTTTTTAAAAAATCCACGTTCTGCTGTCGTATTTCCATATATAATGTACTCTGTGTGTCTGAAATGTGTACGGCCATTCTGCACGACTGGTACTGGAAATGCTATAAAACAATCTGGGTAAATCTGGGGGAGTGGAAGAGCAGGAATTTTCCCCTCAGTAATATTGCACGTGGGTATAAATCAGCACAAACAGAATATACTCAAATACTAAACCAACTCACAGTCCACTGCCTCTCCAAAGCTCTGAGCGACAGTAGGCTTCATGATGAAAGGTCATTCATACACCATCCAATGTCATGCCAAAACATAATCTGATTTCTAACTGCAGTCTTCTGCTCGCAGGACTAGGAACCAATGCACGCCTGTTTCTGAAACTGCCCCTCTTTGTGGAAGCACAGGTGGCTGCTGTTACACTTAATGCAATCATCTTTTGTCTCTCCTCCCCCTTAACAGCCTATTTCGTTTTGGTGCAGTGCACACGAACGCAGTGTCTAGGACAGATGTGCTACCTTTTGTAGTCTTGCTCTAGGACTCTTTAGCTGTGAACCCTTAATTTGCAGCTGGAACGCTGATAAACAGTGCATAGTGTTTCAATAGCCTTCTGCTTATATGTTTGAAGATTCGAAACTGAATGGTGAGGTGGCCAAGGCGGCGCTGGCAAACGAAGACTGTCCCCACATAGACCAGGCTATAACCCCTGATGAGGGCCTGCCCTTTACCCGCTCTGGCACTCGGGAGAGATATGGACCCTGCTTCCTCTTATCAACCGGGGAATATCCCTGCCCGCCTGATGGAGGAATAAGAAAGGGTATGTAGCTGGGGTCCTGGAACCATGTAGTTAGCAACTGTCTGAAATAAACGAGGAGAAAGTCAGCTGTAGCTGTAGCACGCGGTAGTGCGCTTGCTGTAGAGATGCACGTTTGGGCTGGAAACCACCACCTGATGTCTGCATTTGGAGTTTCTAACCTATTTCTTTCAGAAAGAAAAGCCTGAGGAGCTGTAACTACCCCGTGCAGCTATGCTAGGCAGTTGAGTGTTCCACCCCAGCTGGTGCAGTAAGCTTTAGTGGAGCATGCTCTACCATGTCCTTAAATTAGCCCATACTCCAAGGAGAGGTCAATTAACATTTCATAGAGATGAAGGTTTGCCACTCGGAAAAGCTCAGAGATCTTACCAGATTTGAAGGAGCACAGACTTGGAGGTGGCAGACAGAAAAGATAAAACACAAAATAAAACGCCCTCAAGAAATACAAAATTGTTATTTGGCTCCCTTAACAAAGCACTAAACCAAATTATTTGGATGTTCATACTTGTTTAGTTCAACAGAGAAAGAGAAGCATGCTAGAACATCTGTTAGCACAGGTGTCTTACAATTGGAAAATAATCCATCTAAAATCACTTTCCTTTCATAAATTAATAATTACTAGTTAGTTTCTCAGACTTCTGACAGAGACAGATCTCTCAGAAGCAAATGCACTTTAGTTTGCTAATGGTCAGAATAACATATTTAGCAAAAGAAGGCAAATCAAATGAAAAAACCCTTCCCTTCTTAAAATAGGCTGTTTTGTTTAAATAATTTAACGTGAGAAAACCACACCAATCAAAATTAGAGTTACATATATACGCAAAGTTGATATGGAATGGGAAACTGGAAAAGAAGTCTCTCTTCAAATCAGTGTTTATCACTGGTGTACTGTATATAGTATATGATATAGTCAATATTTTAAAACTGCAAAGATTGTATGATGTAACCATACACTGAGTATGGAGCATAGAATTCCCATGTGCCATTGTATGATGGGCAATAGTTAGAGTAAATGCCAGTTCTAGTGTTTGTATTTATAAGTTTAAAGCTTATCATCAACAAAGATACAGTTGGAGCACAAGACTTTCATATGAAAGTATATCCTCTAAAATTTACCTTTGTAGCAAAGCGTTTTACTTGATTCTGTATTGGATAAGCATTGGCCACATTCATTCAGCTTGGGCGAGTTTGGGTGGTTCCAGTGGATCAGGAGAACACTCCAAATGGCACATCCTTTGGGATGAGGAATGTATGGTTTTCACGATGCACTGCAACCGCCTCTCGTTACTGAATGAAACAGAGGCTGGTTGGCTAAAGAGTAATATATGTCAGCATATTGTTGGCCTGTTTGAAACATGTTGAGAGCATCTTAATTGTTGTTGCAACAAAATTTCATCCATAGTTTGTGCAACTCTCTGTACACTTGCTGAGCTGTTTACGTGCATGCCTGAAAAAGAAGGGGGGAGGGAAGAGGCAGGGGGGG